>CM076580.1:1378876653-1379476653 GCA_034641835.2 Pinus albicaulis | reverse complement strand
AAAATTCCATATTCATTTCTATTTTTTACAGAAGGTCGATTTTCCAAAACATATAGCAGGGAAATGAAGGAGACTTAACTTGGCCATTTTTCAACATTTTTGAGCCCAAGAAGAGCCTGCACAGGGGGTTTTGGGTGTTCTGGACACAATGATAGTGTTATTTTTTCAAATTGACCATTATATGTTGGTTAAATTACACATTTGAGCATATAATTTAAAGGGAAAACATTGGAAGTTGAACCTAGAGACATATACTAGGAGTGATGAACTCCGTTATCAAATTGTTGCTTTGTGATGTTGCTTGTTGTCTATTTTTTACTGTTAAAATATGAAAAACTTAACTAAGTTTAATAATTTCATGTGCTTTTTCATTTTCAATCCATTTCCCATAAGACATAAACTAGCTTGCAAAATTTTACATGAAACCTTCAATTTTAATTTCAGATCAAAGATGGATCTCAACTAGTTTATAGTTTATTGTAATGCTTATAAAATGCAATAACTATGAAAACATTTTAAATAAAATATATATATTTTTTAAAATTTAGAAATGAAATCTCAATTTTTTGTTTGGTTGAAACACTTGAAAAAACTAATTACTCATGGTTAGACATCACAAAAAAAAAACATTTATTTTTATTTTAAAAAAAAACGAAGTAGCTTGTGAAAAATGCTAGACAATTAAAAGTAATGCATTAAAATAAAATTTACTAATAAAATTACATTGTCAAATTATGTATATTTATGTAACAAAAATTTTCATACATACTTGAAATGTAAATATGTACTCAAAAGTAATAATAAAGAACAAAAAAAATGTTTTGCATGACTTAGAAATAAAATCGTAGAGAAATCACATATTTATTTGACACTACGGGTTCTCCATACTTTGGAAATAAAATTTAATAATAAAAAATACATTGACCGAACTTGCTTCAAATCAAAACTTAATTAAAAAAACTTGAATTCGAGTCATTTAAGAACTTTGATGAAAAAATCCCACTGTTGATTTGCAATTGGATTTACGATGTCAAAAAATGGCAGGATAAAACCAAAATTTAATTGCAAAAACTTGTTCCAGTTGGATTTACGCTGTTAGAAAGTGGTAGAGCATAAGGGGAAATTCACTTTATACCTAAGAGTGAAGATCAAAATTTAATAAAAAATAATTGTATTCTAGCCATTTAAGAAAATTAATGATCAAATCCTATCTTATTTGCAACAATATTTATGTTTTCAGGAAGTGGTAAAGTGTAGAGGGAACTTCACTTCAGGCTCGAGTCACAGTGTAGTAGTGATAATATAACACACTTTGAAATTTTAAGATATCCCCTTGATTGCATAGGGGACAATTTGGGGTTCATGGTATAAAACTTGGCATGGACAAGTAGAGTTGCAATTGCACAGTCCACCATTCATCTAACATCCAACAAAGAATTGTAAAACTCATCGATCATATAACATCATACAAAGAGTTTTAAAACTTGATATGAAGTAGAGTTGTATAAAATTGTGAAAATGAAAAATTCAAAGATTAAATTTTGTGAATTCAGCGAAGAATCCAACAAAGACAAAAAATAGAGAGAAGCATCCAAAAAAAGAAAAATGTAGAGGCATTTGAGCATCTTGTAAAAAGAGAGAAGCATCTAAAAATATATATAAAGGAGTCATCTAGCATCCTATAGAAAAAATGTATTTAGAACTGGTAAGTACATCTTATTTTTATGTTTTCTATGCTCCGTTTTTTAATTTAAAAAGGATTTATTTTCAATGTGTTTCAAGTTGAATCATATTTTTTCGTTTTTCTTTTTCTTTTTTTCCTTTGTTTACATGCATATTTGTGTTTCAAGTTACATGCATTTGGTTGGCTTAACAATCTACTTCCAACTTAGTTAAGAATAATACAATAGCGTAAAATATGAAGCACCAACTTAGTTAAAAATAATATAATAGAGTTTTAATATAAATGACATCACTAGTGACACGTGACTTAGAAAAAGTGCATTGGACTCTCTATTCTAATATGCATATCCTATTATTATTGTAGTATATATTATTCTTTTCCCTGATGTGCATATATTTTGATTACTATATGTTAGAAATCCATGCCCTCTTACCTTATTACAGACATTACCAGTTCTCCAATCCTCATCTTTTGAGTGAAATGCCTAGAAAATTTTCATTTGATCATGCTTCAAACTTAATCCAATAATAGAATCCAAATAAGTGAAAAAAATTAAAGTTGAAATGCATAAAATTACTTACATGAATTTTTTTTGTTAGCACTCGAAGGAAGACACAAGTTCTGGAAAAAGTATATTAGTTTCAACTTGAAAATACGTGAAAGAAAAAAATAATGCCACATCGAATTTTTATCCATGGTTCTTTGAGTACCACAAAATAGGTTCTTTGAGTACCACAAAATAAAAAAGAAGAACCAGGGATTTCATAGCATTTACTTTTCATCACTAAAAATAGGTACAATGCACTAGCGCACAATCTGTACTCATAATTTTAATGTTGTCTACACAAAAATATTCAAATGTAAAATGAAAGTAACTTGAAATTATTATTGAAAATTATTAACTTTCTTTTTATAATTGCATTATTATATTACTTCATATCCACTTTGAAAAAATGGGGTCAAATTCTAAAGAAGATAAATAAGCATTTATTACATCATCTTAATTTATTCACCACAACTTTATTATTTATCGTTTACTCCCAAGTCTAAATACCTTGGTTGATTTTCCAACACATATATAAATCAAATATTTATTTTTGGCTCCACCTTGTGTGGAGTAGTGGAACTCACCTTTTTACCTATGCATATGCCTTACCTTTCACACATACTTTACTTTGGCACAAACTTTAGCTCCACACGTGCTTTGCTTTTACACGTTCGTTAACTCTGCATATGCCTTACCTCTATACATGCCTTACTTCCAGAAGATTTAGACTTAGTAAGACTTTTCAAGCAGACATACTTATCATACATGCCTATAAACATTAATATATGCACATATATATTTCACTTCTTACCACTGTTGGACATGCTATCTTCTTTCACACCTAGAATAACTCTAACCCACCAAAAATATAGAGGAAAAATGAAATATTTCCACCAAATGAGGTAGAGTGTAATTATTCACTTTACACTTAATTTCCATATAAATACTAGTGGAAATATCTCTATTTGGACTATATAAAATTTAATAAATTCTTCCAATTAAATCATTAATGTGAATTTAAACTGAATTTACTACTTTAGGTTCTATATTTGTCTTCCATCCATAAATGTAGCTTCATTTCTCTCCACATAATCCAAGAATGAATTATGTTACTAGAGAAATCATATAACCATGATATTTATTAATGCCTAAACATATCCATAATATACCTTAACTTATCTCAATATGTTATGTGTGTGACCAAATCAAATCAAATAAAACATAAAATATTTTGACTTCTTCATGCTTCTAGAATATTATGGAAGGAGTCAAATGGTAATTACCCTTTTACCTTTGCATATGTTATATTTTTGCACATTTTTTACTTCCGCACATACTCTAACTCCTCACATGCCTTACTTCAACATTGTCTTTATTTTTTCACATGCTTGGTAATATTTTCAAGTGGGGAGACTTATCACATAGGCCTATATACATTAATATATGCACATACATATTTCCATTAATGGAATTAATAAATATTCTTTCCAGAATTTATCGAGGGCACAAGTAAAAGCACATAAATTACATTTGGACATATTATCTTTTTTCGCACATGGAATAACTCTAGGCCACCAAAAATACCAGGGGGAAAGGAGAGATTTCCTCCAAATGAGAGAGAGTTTCATTACTCACTTTACACTTAATTTTCATATAAATACCATTAGAAATATTTTTGCATGGACTATATAAATTTTAATAATTCTTCCAATTAAATAATTAATGTAAATTTACATTGAATTTACTACTTTAGGCTCAATAACTTTCTTGCATGCATCGACATAGATTTATTTATTTCCATGTAACCCAAAAAACAATTCTATGACTAGAGAAAGGAGTTGTTTATATGTGATTCCTTGTACAGTTTTCGACCAAAGAATAGATCCCTACAACACCCCAGAATTCACCATGCACACCAAGAAGTAGCACAGTTTCCACCTCAGCCAACGTCAGAGAAATAATTCCCTAGAATGCAAAGGAGAAAATGGATCCTAAATACTGAAATCAACCCAATTAACCTCATGCACAATCCACCATAACAACACAATACCTTGAGAAAAATAGTTTGTCACCCACAATGCCTATAGCTTGCTCAAATCCAAATTATTGGAAAACCCAAGCCATTAAACAAGGGGAGGAGACCTCCCAACTCTTTAAAGGCACCAGGGAAAAATAAAAATTAAAAAAAATCTGAAAGTAATTATAAATTCACTTAACAATGGATCCCCACCATCCTAAAGTCCAGGCTCAAATTATTCGCTGATGTTTCTTGGATTCTTGCCTATGTCATAGTTGGTATGTACAATATTTCCTTCAAGACCCACACTGGTATATTGTGTATGGCACAAATAGTATTTTCCCAAACATCTTATATATTGAATGGTATGGCTAGACACTCTCTTAATTCATTAAGTGCATCC
Source organism: Pinus albicaulis (assembly GCA_034641835.2). Lineage (NCBI taxonomy): Eukaryota > Viridiplantae > Streptophyta > Pinopsida > Pinales > Pinaceae > Pinus > Pinus albicaulis. The sequence goes on along the minus strand of CM076580.1, from coordinate 1,379,472,002 downwards.
CTATGTACTATTGCTAGCCCATAGAGTCTTTATGATCAGATTCTTTCCAATTAAATGAAACAATACATGGGACTGGCTCGCCTTCCCTCCCAAATCCTCACATTATGTCTTATATCATGTCTCCACACGAGGTATAACAATAATCGAGTTGTCCTCCTCTTGGGCATGCACCTCCATCAAGGTTCGCAAATAAATGTCTATGATCTAAGAAAAATCATTTAATTGGTGAAATTTCAAGTCCAGTGGCCAATCGTGGGGCAAGTTCTGATTTTGGTGATCTCATCCTTAGTTGGACAGGCTGTTAGCTACTTTATTTCCCTGTCATCCTGTTTTTTATGCTATGATATAAACATAGGACGAGATTTTAGCATCAATCCTTTCCATCATGAGCTCTAATCTCCAACTTGAGAAAAATTTGTTAAGGGGCATCCCATTAATGAGTTTTTGCATCAAGGAGACTACAATTTGTGAGTCCCTTGTGATCTAGATCTTATCCAATCCCAACTCAATTGCCACTTCAAGGGCCTTTCTAAGGCTAGGAACTGTGCCACATTATTTCTAGTGACCCCACATGAAGAAGAAAAAACTTTGACTACCATTCCTTAATCATTATGGATGAGACCTCTGAACCTTGCAGGGCTCGGGTTTCCTTAAGAGGACCCATCAAAATTTACTTTAAAGAAACTATTCGAGGGAAGGGTAAAGCTATTAGATGAAGACCTATAGAGGGATGGGGATGAGAAGGAGGAGGGAAATCTAGGTCTGCTTGAATTTCCAATGGCACAAGGATTTGTAGCCCATATCCCTCTGCCTTCCAACCCTCCCAAGTACAACGTTATGCTAAAATGGTTTCCTTTATGTTACGCTTCACTACCTCCCAAATTTGGTCCACCTTCATCTTTATATCATGGAACACCACACAGTTTCTGGCTTTCCATATGATCCATAATATGAAGCATTGAGAAAGAATCCAAGTACTATTTATAATAGGATTTTTAAACAAATTTCTTCTCCATATCTCAAGATATTCTCTGATACTATTTGGGGATCTATTGATATTTCCAAACAACAGTTCCACCCGATGCCATATATTTTCTATATACACACATTGATTTAAAAGGTTTTCCAAGTATTCTTCATGGTGTCACATAACGAGTATTTAGATGGACCATAAAAACCTTTTTCTGATTCTATCCCAATTAGTTAACATCCTCCCATACCCAATGAGCCATAGGAAGAAAGATACTTTTAGCCATAGTCTGGATTTCCAAACTCTCTTCCACAGGGGGTCCTAAGGGACATCAGTCGAGCTCACCATAATGGAATAAGCCTCCTTGACTAAGAATGAGCCTCGTGGAATATGGCCCCATATTATCTTATCTACGTCCTGACAATTTAGAATAATGTGTTCCTAGATAATATTTTACAACATGTCCCAAGGAAAAGGATTGTTATGCTTCGCCCAGTCTTCTTGCGCTTTCCAGTCCCTCAACTTATCTTGTTGGCTAGACACCTTCTAGAAGTATTCAACTTTCTTTTCCCCCACATGTGTTGTGAATTCATAAATATCTCTAAGGTAATCCCGATTACTTAGTATTGGTTTCTGCATCCGAGCGTCCTCCCATAAATTTTCATTTTGTATGTTCGTGATCTCCCAAAAGCTATGGTCCTGAAAGATTTCCTTATTATATTTTTCCATATTCCACATAGATGATCCTGAGGGAAATTGTTTTCTATTTAGTAAAAGTTCCAGGATTTTTTTGTTGCTATATTTATTAGTCCAAGTATTCTTCCAAATTTCCTAACCACCTTGCAGTCATCTCCACCAGATTTTAGCCCATAAGACCTTATTTAGTAGTTCTGGATCACATAGGCCTAGTCCCCCACTGTGTTTGGGATTGCATCCTTTTTCCCACGCTACCAGATACCATTTATTCCCTAACTTAGATCTTAACCATACTTCTTTTTTTTAAATCTCGAGAAAATATCTTTATACACACCTTTCAGGGTTGGGAGAGTCAACATATGGTAGATTGGAAGGGCTTGTAGAATAGATTTGAGTAAAGTTAATTTTCCTTCCAAATTTAGAACCCTAAAAGTCTAGCTGGATAGCTTCCTATCCAGACTGTTAGTGTCAATATTTGCATATTTCCACCAGGGATCAAAACACATTTGCATGTGCATCTTAGGTGTCACATTCTGAAGAAATTTTCAATCATTCCATTAGGTCATGATATAAAATTGTTCCACTGGTGGTTGTCCTTGTCAAGTCTGTGTTTCAAAGGGTGTTCTCCACTATATTTTCACTACAAAACAGGTTGCAAATATGTTCATCAGAAAGAGCCTGAAAATATCTTTCCAACGGTATATTATACTCCCGAAATTGACTTCTAGATTGAAAGATGTGCCCAAGTGAATAAAATCCCCAAAGCACCATTTTTCATTATTATTAACCCTTCAAACTTTAATGTTTTGTTTCATTTCCGCATCCTACAACTCCGATGCGATCAAATCGCATCAAAAAATTCCATGGGTCGTTGATCACAACACTTCTGATTGAACACTTTCGATGCGATTGACCCACCCCCGATGCCTCTGATCCGATCGCATCGCAAGTCTGATCGCATCGCAAGTCCAGTCGCATCGCAAGTCCAATCGCATCGCAAGTCCGTTCGCATCGCAAGTCTGATCACATCGCACCCCCGCTATATTTAAACCCTCCGCGCTTCGTTCCGCCGATGCGATGAATCGCATATCGCTCATCACATCCCACGATCCCGCCAATACTTTGACTCCTGCCTCCTCCTCCCCGCCAATGCGATATTTCTAGGTCCCACTAAAAGCCCTTCCGCCTTTTCAAAAGAAAATGGTTTCTCTATGTAAAAGCGGAAATTTCATTTTATATGTGTTTTAAAAGGATTTATCCCATCCCTCATCACATCAGCCTTTCCTCCTCCATGTGTTACACCCACTCCCCCACCAGTTTGTGATTGCGATTTCTCTCGATCCCACCAAAGCTTTTCGCCCATCGCACCATCGGCCTCCCATCGCATCGCAAGTTTTCATTGCATCGCTCCATTACGACATGCTCCCTCCCCCCTTCTGTTGCGATTTGCGATTACGATTTGGGCCCACCATCCTTCCTTTCACTCTTTTCAATATAAAAAGTTATTTTTTTTGTTAAATGGGTCAATGTGATTTTAGTCGGTTGCAAAGGCATTTTTCTTCGGCAAAAGGGTTTTTCTTCAAGGTTAAAGGAAAGGGCATTCTGTTTTGGGCCGCGAGCTATTATGAAACACAGAGATCATTACAGCGTTTATCCCGGAATAGCAGCAACGATAAAAGAGGGGAATTGGTTCCAAATTTGTCTTACTTCTCCTCTGTTTGAGTAACTGTAACAGCAAATCCTCCAGATGGTCAACATGTATTGTTTTTTTTTAGAGGCATTCTGTTGGTCTCTTTCCTATATTCAGATTTTAGTTTCTAGGCAGGCATAACAGCTCCTCCTTCTGTGGATCCACCCCCCTTGAAACTAATCTATTTAATGTAATTTCTGAGTCACTTGAAAGGGGAAAAAGGTGGAATAATTTGGAATCATTGAGGATGCTCTGCACTCCATTTTGTAACAGTTTGGCAGGGAATTAATAAAAAAATGCAGCATTGATTTATGGGATCCCTGTGGTATGGATTTTAGCACTGTTCTTTCATATGTGATCATTTGTTAATTTTTATGTTTGCCATTCATTCATTCATATTTATTTTTGGATGTTTTCAAGATAGATAGGTAGAATCCATTGTATAATTCTCTACCTTGGGAAAACCATTCAATAATTTATGTTTTCTGTTGTTTGAAGAGGATCCATCTCCTATGCCCTTTTTAGCTTCTCACCAGTCTTAAACATTCCATCATTATTAAAAACAAGGTTGTTAAAATCCCTACCTACCTTGCCCCATAGAATACCCTGTATCTCTGATTTAATTCCCCGGATTCAAACTGCCTAGCCCCATCTGATCCATACAACCCAGAAAATCGATAAAACATTTCGAGCTACTATACCTAGCCTAAAATCAATTTGAAATTATATTTCATTGAACATTTTTCACTGAGAGAGCCCTCTCCTGACCTTGTAGGGCTAGCTACAAGCTTGACCGTGGTTTGAGGTTACCCTGATTTTCCTTCCTTCAGCCTGAGGTTCAAATTAGGTGCTAACATTTCTGGCGACGATACTGGGGAAGAAAAAGTAAGAAGAAAAATATCATACCTTCCCTGGGAAAGAAAGACAAAGTTTAGATCTTATTGTTGATGGTGAACAACAATCAGATGCATATGAAGGCTGAACTTTTCACCTGGCGACTCCAACTTGATGTAAATACTCCACTGGAGGATCGAATTTTCCGGCAGGAAAATGGAAGGATCTTACACAAAGTTCAGGTATTAAAAGTGGAATGGTATTCAGGATCTAATCTGCTTTCTTGTAACTTACTTCTTTGCTTTTCCTGAAACTGTCCTAAATTTTTTTCAGAATTTGTTGTATGATAAAGATGATCAAAATATTGATTCTACCTTTTTAAAAAGTGTAAATACTGAGTTTTCCTTTGATCTTGGCCTCCATCCTTTTTCTAAATCTTATGATTACCATCTTCAAATTGATGAGCCTAAAGAGACCAAGACTAATCTTGTAGCTCCTGTATATACTCCTACACCTTTTATAGTCCCAGATAGATATAAACCTCTCATCTTACCTCCTATACTCCATGCTTTCCCTGAAAATTATTACCTATATTTGCCGAGGTTTGATAGTGAATGTGACAACATCAATGCTGAGAGACATATGCAGAATTTTGAGACGTTCCTAGACCTTTTTGAAGTTGATGAAGAGGATGTCAGTATTAGGCTTTTTGCTCTTTCTTTGCAAGGCAAATTCAAGAGTTGGTTCAAAACCCTGCCTGATGCGAGCATCTCATATTTCCAGCAGTTCGTCAAAGTCTTCCTCGATAGATGGGTGGTCAAACAAAACCCTTTCCTGATTCTAGAAGAGTATGCCCAGCTGAAAAGACAACTAGGGGAGATAGTACAACAGTTTTCTGCCAGGTTCAATCGATTCTATTATTCGATACCTACTGATATAAGACCTCCTCTTGGCTCAGCTCTCTTACATTACCCGGGTGCCTTTGATCCAGAAATGGAGTTTCAGCTGAGAGAAAAGAACCTTGCAACACTTGAAGAGATGGAGAACAGTGCAGTAGATGTAGAAGCTAATCTGCTGATTAGAAGGGCGAAGCTGGAGGAAGAAGAAAAGAAGAACGTTGCAGAGCACCTGACATCTTCAGAGGTAAAGATCGAATTTTTGGTAAGCGTAGTGGAAGAGATGATGCAAAAAATCACCACAAGGAATGAGTATGATGTTCAAGAACAAGTGGTTGATCCAAAACATTTCCTTTCTTATCCTAGTTGTCATCGATCTGATAATGACTGATTTATAGAACATCTTGGAGAAGAGAGATCTGTTGATATGACATGTATGCTTGATGATGTGTTTTATGTTGATGATTTGCCAAAGTTTGATCAGTATGATGATGATGATTATGTTTTCCAAACAAAATCTAATCTTATAGAGCAATCAACAGTTGGTTCGTGGGAGGAAGTTTAGTTTCAACAGCTTGAAAATAGTAATCAGCCGATGGGTATCATCCATGACAGTGATGAGGAAAGTCTAGAAAATTTGGAAGTAAGTGAAGGATCTTTGCCTCTTTGTTTTACTTCATTTTAGTTCATCAGAGATAACTTTCATGAAATCAGAAATCAACAGTATCTCAGTTTTAATGTTGGGGTTGAGGTAGATAGTGAAATTCTTGAGCAAGTTGTTAATGAGAAATCTTCTCTTGAAATGGTTGAGGAAATCATTTGCGATATAGAATCCTCCCTAGCTCCAGATTTGCAGCCACCGAATGCTATTGAATGTCAGATTATAGATAAAGGCTTGAAAGTTGAAACATATGATCAAATGATGCAAGATGATTCTGTACCATTATGTTTTGAAGAATTTCAGTTTTTAAAGCAGAATTTTCATAATATCTCTAAAGGAAAGGATGAGCAATCTGTAGAGTGTCATGCAGTATCATTAAAATCAATGGATACATTGCAGCAGTCTTTTCAAGTTTTTTATGACCCTATAGCGGATGTGTTGAATGATATCTGCAGTAAAAGTCCTTCTCCATTGGCTAACCATGTGCCAGAAAAGAGTGTTGACAATAACTTTATTCGAAATCTGACTTCATTATCTTGTTCAGCAGGTGTTTCATTACAAAGCTCATATCAATATTTGCAGTCATATGAGGAGAGTAATGAAGATTTTTGTTTTGTTTTTTATCATCAAGAGAAATTGGTTATTCACGAGTTTCAGGATCCTTTTGTCAACTTGTTGCAGTCATCAAAGAAAGAAAGCACAGATGTTAGGAAAATTTTAAAACCAAGGTACGGAGATTACCTAGAACAAAGTAGTAATGTATTAGATGGGATGGAAATCAATATGTATTCTTATGAATATCCTTTCACAACATTCTTGAGTTTAGCCAATCGACTCATGCTTTGCAGATTTATCAAGATTCAATATTATTTCAAGTTTCCATGGGAGTTGCCTTTCAATTTTTCTCTCTTCTTGCTCATAAGAAAGCACTTGGGGAGAATTCAAATAGCAGCTAGGATGCTTACATGGTTTCATTGGTTGTTCCATTTCACTTGATCAGGTGGTGAATGGAACAGATAGAGTAGGTTTTGATGAATCAGCTCAATTATGAGCATCTTTTTCAGTTTGTCAATTGTGTTTTAGTTTGAGTCAGTCTTAAGTCAATTTTTGAAGTAAGTTTTTAGCTATTGACTCCATGCCCAATGGATCAGGCTACTTGGTCTACGGTATTCTTGGCACCTCCAAGGAGCTACCATCCCCAGCTGGAGCCAATGTTAGTGTCAATATTTGCATATTTCCACCAGGGATCAAAACACATTTGCATGTGCATCTTAGGTATCCCATTCTGAAGAAATTTTCAATCATTCCATTAGGTCATGATATAAAATTGTTCCACTGGTGGTTGTCCTTGTCAAGTATGTGTTTCAAAAGGTTTTCTCCACAATATTTTCACTATAAAACAAGTTTCAAATATGTTCATCAGAAAGAGCCTGGAAAGATCTTTCCAACGGTATATTATACTCCCGAAATTGACTTCTAGATTGAAAGATATGCCCAAGTGAATAAAATCCCCAAAGCACCATTTTTTATTATTATTAACCCTTCAAACTTTAATATTTTGTTTCATTGCCACATCCTAAAACTCCGATGCGATCAAATCGCATCACAAAATTCCATGGGCCGCTGATTGCAACACTTTCGATTGAACACTTCTGATGCGATTGGCCCACCCCCGATGCCTCCGATCCGATCGCATCACAAGTCCGATCGCATCGCAAAGTCCAATCACATCGCAAGTCTGATTGCATCGCACCCCCTCTATGTTTAAACCCTCCGCGCTCCGTTCCGCCGATGCGATGAATCACATATCACTCATCGCATCACGTGATCTCGCCAGTACTTTGACTCCTGCCTCCTCCTCCCCGCCGATGCGATATTTCTAGGTCCCACTAAAAGCCCTTCCGCATTTTCAAAAGAAAAGGGTTTCTCTGTGTAAAAGTGGAAATTTCATTTTATATGTGTTTTAAAATGATTTCTCCCATCCCTCATCGCATCGGCCTTTCCTCTACCATGTGTTACACCCACTCCCCCACCAATTTGAGATTGTGATTTCTCCCGGTCCCACTAAAGCTTTCCGCCCATCGCACCATCGGCCTCCCATCGCATCACAAGTTTTCATTGCATCGCTCCATTACGACATGCTCCCTCCCCCCTTCCGTTGCGATTTGCGATTACGATTTGGGTCCACCACCCTTCCTTTTTCTCTTTTCAATATAAAAAGGGATTTTTTTGTTAAAGGGGTCAATGTGATTTTAGTCGGTTGCAAAGGCATTTTTCTTCGGAAAAAGGGTTTTTCTTCAAGGTTAAAGGAAAGGACATTATGTTTTGGGCCGCGAGCTATTATGAAACACAGAGATCATTACAGCGTTTATCCCGGAATGGCAGCAACGATAAAAGAGGGGAATCGGTTCCAAATTTTTCTTACTTCTCCTCTGTTTGAGTAACTGTAACAACAAATCCTCCAGATGGTCAACATGTATTGTTTTTTTTAGAGGCATTCTGTTGGTCTCTTTCTTATATTCAGATTTTAGTTTCCAGGAAGGTGTAACAGCTCCTCCTTCTGTGGATCCACCCCCCTTGAAACTAATCTATTTAATGTAATTTCTAAGTCACTTGAAAGGGAAAAAAGGTGGAATAGGTTGGAATCATTGAGGACGCTCTGTGCTCCATTTTGTAACAGTTTGGCAGGGAATTAATAAAGAAATGTAGTACTGATTTATGGGATCCCTGTGGTATGGATTTTAGTACTATTCTTTCCTATGTGATCATTTGTTAATTTTTATGTTTTCCATTCATTCATTCATATTTATTTTTGGATGTTTTCAAGATAGATAGGTAGAATCCATTGTATAATGCTCTGCCTTGGGAAAACCATTAAATACTTTATGTTTTCTGTTGTTTGAAGACGATCCATCTCCTATGCCCTTTTCAGCTTCTCACCAGTCTTAAACATTCCATCATTATTAAAAACAAGGTTGTTAAAATCCCTGCCTACCTTGCCCCATAGAATACCCTGTATCTCTGATTTAATTCCCCGGATTCAAACTTCCCAGCCCCATCTGATCCATACAACCCAGAAAATCGATAAAACATTTTGAGCTACTATACCTAGCCTAAAATCAATTTGCAGTTATATTTCATTGAACATTTTTCACGGAGAGAGCCCTCTCCTGACCTTGTAGGGCTAACTACAAGGCTGAGTGTGGTTTGAGGTTACTTTGATTTGCCTTCCTTCAACCTGAGGTTCAAATTAGGTGCTAACACAGACTATCTACAAGATAATTCCAATAGGACACCCAAAGATAATTGGTAGCAAGAAAAACCCCCGAGTAAGTACTAAGAAGAGTACCCATGTGAAATCCCAATTTCGAAGCCAAGTGCCTCTATAACTTGGGGTTGGTATTAAAGAAAAATATATATGATTTTTACCCATTGACTAGGGTTCATGATGCCTTATCAAAGTCCTCTAAGATAAAGCCGAATTGTCTTACTTTGCGAAGAGTGGGCTTTACAAACAACATGTTGTCATCAAAAAATTGATGATGGGTGATTGACGTAGCATGTGGAGATAAACACAACCCTTGGAAGGGACCTAATCCCATAGTTGCCTTTCAATATTTGTTGAACCCCTCTACTGCAATGATAAAGAGAAATGGGAGGAATTTGATCCCCCTTCCTAAGACATCTATACCCTTTAAATGTTTTGGAAGGGGAACCATAAACTAATATTGAATACAAGGGAATTTCAATGAGGGAACTAATCCATTTTATGTAGGTTGTGAGAATCCAAAAGAATCTAGAATATCTACAAGGTAATTCCAGTTAAGGAGGTCATAGAATTTGCAGAAATCAAATATGATAATCATAATGTAGAAGTTGATATGTCTTTAAAGATTTCACTACATCATGAGCTGATATGATCCCATCCATTATTTTCCTTCCTTCTACAAAGCCATATTTTTTGAGTCCAATAATGGAATCATGAGGATTCACTTTGCGGAGCATTACTCCTTATATGATCTTGTATATCACATTACATAGAGTGATTGGCTTGAAGTCACTCAGATCCACTGCAACACCCTTTTTGGGGATAAGGGTAAGGAGGGTAGCATTGATACCATACCATATCATCTGCATTCTTCTGGATTCCTCTACTAGTTCATGGATTTCCAAGCCATGGAAATGCCACCCAACCTTCAAAAAATTTGAGGTGAACTCATCCGAGCTTGGAGCTTTGTTTCCAGGAAAAGATTTAACCACTTCCTTGACCTATGAGAAGGAGATATTTCACATTAAGGCTTAATTTTGTTCCTCGGTAATAAACTTTGGGATAAATTACTTTACCTTTTGAATGGAAAAACTTTTTTCTCCATAAGGTTCCAAGAGAATATTTTGAAAATGAGAGATTAATTCCTCAAATATTTCTTCATGGAGTAGAATAATTCTTCCTTCCGTGTCATTTAAAGAGAAGGTTTGATTGGTTTGACGGTGCTTCACCATTATTTTATGAAATAACTTGGTGTTACATTCCCCTTTATGCAGCCATTGGATTCTCAATTTCTGTTTCCACAGGATTTCCTCCTATTTGTGTCAATGCTCCAATACCGTAAGAAATTTCCCTTCCTATTCTACCAGCTATTATGTCCTTCCTTCAAGAATAGTCCTATATTGGATCTACTTCATTGAATCCTCCAATATTTTTTTTGCCTTGTGGATATTTCAAAAATATATTTTATTCCAATCCTTTATTCTCCTATTGAGTTCCTTTAACTTCCATTGGAAATTTTCGATACAACATCGTCAAATTACCCTGATTTCTCTCCACCACTCCTCCAACTTGGAAATAAAGTCTAGCCACTAGAACCAAAATGCTTCAAAGTGAAAGGGATGATTCATGGGGGCCACTTTTAGGTCAATCTCCAGTCTAATGGGCCAATGATAAGAGTTGAGGCATGGGAGGATGGCTACTTCAAGATACAAGTCCTATTAGAGAATGTCCTCCGAAATAAGAAACATATTTATCTGGGAGGAAATTTGGTGCTTTCCCCCACGACAGTTGTTCCAAGTATATCTGACATTGACATAATTAATATCCTCAACCTTAATTTCCTAGATTATGTCATGAAAGGTTCGAGAGATTGGTACCAGTCGTCGTATGTCGCCTTTCTTCTCACTCAGATGTTTAATAATATTAAAGTCCCCGACAATAATTCATCTATCCTCACCTTATGTACCTACTTATCTATACCATATCCCTTAAAAAGCCTTGTTTGTTGCCCGATGTGGAAGGTGCATAGACCCCTGATAGCCATATTGCCACTAAAGAACCAAGGCATTAAAATTTCTCTATCAAAATATTGGGACAGGAAACCTAAGAACTAAAAGAAAGTTTTCTTGAATCCTAGAGGATTGCTAGACCCTCTGCACTGCCTTTCGCATCTAGTGCCATGCATTCTTCAAATGGCCAACATCTAGGTGTAATTTTCATCAATTTATCTTGGTAGACTTAGGTCTCTTGTAATACCATAATATCTAGTTTCTCTTGTTTAATTTTCACCTTTAGGTACCTCACCTTTCAATTAGAGTTGAGGCCTCGTATATTCCAATAGAAATTTTTCATGGGTGATTGGGGGAAGCATTGAAAATACTCCGTGAGTGCATTAGCTTGGATAGAGTTGACTAGGACTTCCCTTTCTTCCTGGATCACTTCACGAGTCATTTTTCTCCCCTTATTCCTTTTTTTTGATCCCGAGTTGTTCTCTGTGCGGGTGAGAGCTAGCACATCATATTTTATGACTAGATTTTTTTAGGAGGAGGCATCCCTAGGTTGTTGGCATTTTTCCCATTCTTTGTACATCTAGTGGAACTGTTATAATTTCCCTTGGGGTATATCCTTCACCCCCTTTTTCCCAACTGCATAAGAAAGCTACCATAAATCTCTCGTTTGAATGCAAGTGTTCTAATCAATCGTCTTGTTCTAGGGCTTATTGCGCTTGATATATAATTCTTTGGGTCTCCTTCTCTATCGACTTAGCTTCATGTGATTTCCACTTACTGGCTTGATTTTCCTTAGATTTTTCCAATGGGGCTTCTGTATCCATTTCCTTCCACGCTTGGATAGGAAGTTCTTAGTCTTTCATTGTTTCCTGGTCTGTTGTCCCCTCCAAAGTCATGAAGCGGTTCACATTGGAGTTTTATGTTGTCGCTGGTGGGGCTAGTAGCGCGTGTCTTGACGGTCCCTTGTTTCCATGGTTCCACCTATTAGATACCTCCTCAAAACCATCCATGGGGGGCTTTGATGATGGAGGAGGGTCATACTTGGTTTTATGCAGGAAGTCCTGAAATAGGTTCCCATATTCATGACATAGTTTACATTTAAAGGGTGCATTCTCATAGTCTAATGGTTGAGTCCATACCTCATCACGATACTCAATTTCTACTGATTTAGGCAAAGGTTTAGATATATTCATGTAAACATAGGTCTAACCATAAGAAAAATATTGTTTAGGCTTCGTAATTTCTAATATATGAACAAATTCCCCAGTAGAGTTACCTATTGATTCAAGAATATTTATCTCCCAGAAATATTCTAGAAGTGAATATAATTTGGCCCATATGGGAGACGCCAAAAATTATTCCTTATCCAGATTATAGTAGGGTTCCCAATGTATCATAAATATGCTTGCATTATTCATAAAATAGGGGTCATTTTCAAAAACCATCTTCCTTTCCTCTAGGCCTGCAAAAATAACTATGAAAATTTCCTTTTTCTCTTCATCGTAGATCAATCGGAGCTCGCAGTTGCCATTTTTTTTGGATCGAACAAATGAGATCTTGCTCCTTGGGAAAAATTCCCATAAATATACAAATGATTGCATGATCGTGCATAAATTTCCTATATTTATCCAAGTGATTTTTGGGGATTACGACTCAAGGATTCGAGGCAGCCTTTGGAAGAAAACGATCATTCATATGGGATTGTCATTAAGCACCCAAAACCAATGAATATTGTTGTTTTCCTCATTGATAATAGCTACTTCCAAATTCTCTATCCCTAGTATGAAAGGGTCTTGTTACCACATTTTTGAAGGAGGGGTCATTCCCCCCCACCCACCCCCCCCCCCCCCACCTTCCAGGGGCCCTACATGCGGTCAATCCCAGAGTCTCGAAATTAATAACCAATTTGTAGATTCTGTGTGCAGGTAGCAAACCCGAGTGACAAAAATTATGTAAAAAACCTCACCTTGAAACCCTTGAAAGCCTATGAGAACGAGGAAATCTTATTGGCGTGATTTAGTGGTGAAATCTTTATTTTTTTTGTTTAAGCTATTTTTTTGACTGCGTGTATGGATTCAACATCCTCAAAAAACCCTAAGGAACTACAATTGTGAAGAGATCACATGTTAAACTTGTGATTTCAAATAATCCTTACCAGATTCTAGACAAATTATATTAGAAAATAAACCAGAAAACTTTTCAAAAAGTCTCACTTATAAACAACGCCCTAGAGAAATCATATAACCATGATTTTTATTAATTCCTTCATATATCCAGAATATGTGTTAACTTCTCCTAATTTATTAGGTATGAGACCAAATCAAGTAAAATAAAAGATAAATTATTTTGACTTATTCATGCTTCTGAAATATTACAAAAGGACTTTATGAGCCTTTTCTATGAGGACTTCCAAAAACTTCAATAGTTCTTTCCACAGGTTCTCAATAACAGGGACTTTTACAATTTCAATGGAGAATATCATTGTTGACATCAACAAATTTGACATCATTTCATATCTAAATGTAAGTTCACTTATATTATGCACTTAACCAAAAAAAAACAACATGATTATGACCTGAAATTATTAATTTTCTTTCCATAATTGGATTATTTTATTACTTCATATATGATTTAAATAAAAATGGGGTCCAATTTCAAGAAAGATAAATAATTATTTATTATTTTTTCTTAATTTATTCATCACAACTTTATTACTTATCATTTACACCCAAGTCTAAATACCTCGGCTGCTTTCCCAACATAATTATAAATTAAATATTTCCTTTTGGCTCCACTTTGTGTGGAGTAGTGGAACTTACCCTTTTACCTTTGCATATGCTTTACTTCCACATAGAATTTAGCTCTACACATTCCTTGCTTCCTCACAACCTTTAACTCTGCACATGCCTTACTTCCACCAATTTTAAACTTGGTAATTTTTTTCAAGCGAGCATACTTATCACACAAGACTAGAGACATAAATATATACACATTCATATTTATATTAATGGAATCAATAAATATTGTTTCGAGAAATTAAAAATTTATTTCGTAAGTATAAATTCATCTCCAATTCTTACCAAGTAAAAACACGTATATTACATTTGGATAAACTATCTTCTTTCACACAATGAATAACTCTAACCCGCCAAAAACATAGGGGAAAAAGGGAAAATAAAATTTCCACCAAATGAGGGAGTGTCATTACTCAATTTACACCTAATTTCCATATAAATACCATTGGACATATTTTTGCGTGGAGTATATCACATTTAATAAATTCTTCCAATTAAATAAATAATGTAGATTTAAACTAAATTTACTACTTTAGGCTCTATATTTTTCATCGAAGTGGTTTCATTTAAGTCCAGGTAACCAAAAAAAAATTATGAATTGAGAAATCATATAACCATGATTTTTATTAATTCCTTAACACATCCATAATATGTCTTAACTTCTCCCAATATATTAGGTGTGAGAGCAAATCAAGTAAAATAAAACATAAAATATTATTACTTCTTCATGCTTTTGGAATATTACTTAAGAAGTCAAATGATACTTTCCCTTTTCCCTATGAACCTGCTTTACCTCTGCACATACTTTACTTTCACACGAACTTTAGCTCCCACATGCCTTGTTTCCATAGTCTTTAACTCCGCACATGCATTACTTTCACTGGTTTTATACTCAGTAAGAATTTTCAAGCGGGGAGACTTATCGCAAAGACCTATAGACATTAATATATGCACATACATATTTCTGTTAATGTAATTAATAAATTTAGTTTCCATAAATTAAAATTTTGTCTCCTAAGTATAAATTCCTCTCTAATTATTGCCAAGTAAAAACACAAAAATTATATTTGGACATATTATCTTATTTTACACACGGAATAACTCTAGCCCATAAAAATATAGGGGAAAAAGTAAATATTTCCACCAAATGAGGGAAAGTGTCATTATTCACTTTACTCTTAATCTTCATATAAATACCATTGGAGTTTTTCTTCTTGGACTATAGAAAATTTATTCTTTTTCTTCCAATTAAATAATTAATGTGAATTTAGTACTTTAAGCTCTATATTTGTCTTGTGTGCATCGAAGTAGCTTCATTTCTCTCCACATAACCTAAAAATAAATTCTACTACATGAGAAATCATTACCATGGTATTTATTAATTCTTGAACATATCCATAATATGCCTTAACTTCTCTCAATATATTAGGTGTGAGACCAAATAAAGTAAAATAAAACATAAAACATTTTGACTTCTTCATGCATCTATAATATCACATAAGGACTTTGTGAGCCCTATCTGTGAAGACTTCACAAAAATTCAATAGTTCTTTCCAAAACTTCTCCAGATATCCTTTGCACAATACAAACAAAACATCTCAGACAATGTTTTCATGTTACTTGGGTTCTCAATAACTAGGACTTTTATAATTTCAATGGATAATATCATTGTTGACATAAAACAATTGGCATCATTTCATATCTAAATGTAAGTTCACTTACATTATGCACTTAACAATAATAATAATAATAATAAATAAACATGGTTTTGTTTTTTATTTTTTCCATTTGCACACCTTGCTTTTAATTATAATTTTTTTTTCTCTCCTTGTGTATGTTTTATGTTTCATTTCACTAGGAACTTCCACTATGAAATTATAGTTTCAAGAAGAAAGGGAAATTTTTTTTTAATAGCATGTGTATTTTTGTAATCTAATATATCTAACAATTATGTGAAGTTATTAATAAGGGTGGTGGGAAGGGGAAAAATTCTCACTAATCTCGTTGCAAAAAAAAATCAATTAAATATTCATTGGGTTTAGGTACGAAAACCAACAATCAAGTTGAGATATATGGCCTTGTTTTGGGATTAACTTTAGCTCACGATAGGGGAATCTTGGACCTTATCATCTTGGGAAACTCTATTATCACTATCCAACATTTTATCAACGACACATATCCTCATGAAAATATTCTTAATCTCATCTTTAAAAGATTTAATTGTTCTCTTATACTCTTTTCCTCATTTTCTCTCTTTCACATCCTTTGGAATCAAAACTGTGAGGTTTATTACCAAGTGAATTTAGCCTACCTTTTAGTAGAAGGTGAGAAATATATCAATGGGAATAAGGATTCATACCCAATACCATAGTTTTTCATCTATATTTCTTTCCATGTGACTTCCTCCTACATTTTTTCCCATATGAATACTTGTGGTGCCTAAGAAATTTAAAAAAAAAAAAACTCCAAAGGCCTTGAAGGTCAATGTCATTGCAACAAAAAAACACGACTCTCATCTGTGGGAGGCCATTATAATCCTTTAAGTTCATCCCTGCAAATTATTATACATGGCACCAAGCCCAAATCATGCACCCTTTGTGTTAATGGATCTAAAGCGACTAAACATCTAGATTTTTAATTACGACGTGATGGGTGTCATGTGGGAAGGTTGTCTCCCCATAATTAAATTTATGGTCAGGTTTTCCCCCTCCCCTTTATTTTCCTCACCATATCCTCCGTTGAATTCCTCCTCTCCCTGCCTTATTTTTCCTCCTAGGATACTCTCATTTGTAGGAGTTGTGGAGTTATCTACTATCTTTTAAGGTGGTTCCGTAACGAGCCCCTCGAGATTGACATAGTCGTTTTCATAGGTGGTAAGAGACCATAGCTCCCCCATCCTTGCAATTAAATCTGGAAAAATAATATTTTGCAGACCTCTTCTGCATCAATTAGCAGTGAATATTGTGTGTGGGTCATCTTCATCTTCCAGTGGCTCGACAAAGCATCTCGAGGCATGTCTTTATTTCCTAAGTTATGTTTTATTCTAGCCTGAATATCATTTTGTGGTGAATTGTTTAGTTGTGTATTTCTTACACCACTCTAGTTCACATCAATTTCACTTTCATTCCGATGCCATGTTATGGTTATCCCTCACCTCACCCCTTTTTCTGTCTCTCCTTGTTACTTCAGGCATTGCCTGATCTCTCTCTCGATTTCAGTTTGGTACTTCTATGATCTTATTTTCTCTCCTTTTCTCTTATATATTCATCACAACCCTTTGAACCCTCATTTTCTCTGCCTACAATCTTCATAGCATTGTATTTACTCCCCCCTTGGACTCCTCTCAGTTGTCCCTCCATCCTGATAGTGATTTCCAGTATTAATTCCTTGGACTCCTTTTTCAATCCTCCCAGTAATGCAATCAACAATCCCTTGGATATTATCCAAGTGGGAATTATTGGCTTAAAAAGTGAAATATCCAGCAAGATAATCTCCTAAATTTTGTCACTGAGGAGCTTCAGTCCCTCAAACTCATATCTTCTCGTCAGGATGACGAGATTGATGTTTTCAAAAGACAGCTTGAGGATCTCCAAAACAATATCAACATTGCATAAAATGAGAATCCTACCAACACTGCTCCAAGCCTAGCTCATGGAAGTCTGAATTTCGACTAGAAAAACTAGCTGACAAAGACACCCATTTTGCTTTGTAATGGGAGGTTTTATTATTTTATTTTTTTTATTTTTTTTTGTCTCAAGTTTGTAGAATCTATGTATTCCAGACTGGTATTGTAGTTCAGTTATACGGTCCTAATTGATATTTCCTCTCTAAAGGACCCTTTGAAAATGATGAAATGTAATGATTTCCCAAGTATTTATTGTGGCCAAGTGAAAATTTAATGCAAATATCTACTCATTAATATTTAAAAAGAAAAATAATTATGTATAGCTATTAAACACAATTGTTTCATTTCTACAATGTCCTCTTTTGAAATCATGACATTCCAAAAACTAGAACTAAATTTTTTTTGAAGCATAGTTTCTTATATGTCATAGACTTTGTGCATTTAAAGTTCATGTGAAACAATTTTGTTAAAGGACTTTCATATGAAACAAATGTATATCTATTACTTGGCGTTTGCTCTTAGCTTTTCTCTCTTGTTTACTATTTAGTAAGTTATTGTTTCACCTTTTTCACTCTTTTTTAGCTCATCTCTTTTTATAGTCTTATAATGTTTTTTTTTGTAAGCTTAGTAGGACTACATCTTCATCATGTCTAATATATCACACCAATCGGAGTGGTGATTTGAATCGATGACTTCACATCAAGTGACTTAACAGAGCACCCAATCACTCTCTATCCAAGACCCCGTGGACTTTATAGTCTTATAATGTTAGTTTAGTGTAAATATGTTTTTTTTTTTGTTTTTTTTCTTGTTTCTTTTGTTTGGATTCTATATTCTCAAATCTACTTGGAAGAAATGTAAAAATAAAAACAATAACAAACAAGATATTAATTAAAAAACATGGTGTCCAAGTTAGTTAGTCTGCTTAATGCAACCAATCATATACTTCATGTTTTTATAGATAACGTTGATTTGTATACATGTTATGTATTAAAACCGTGCCATGCTTTTCCTTATAGCTTGTATGCAATGGAGATTAAGAAAATATAATTTAAGGAAAAAAAAGCATACCTAATTAAGATAATATGTAGTATTGAATCCTTTGTTTCTTTTTTTTCTGAGAAAAAATAGAACTTTTTATAAAAATAATTACAAAAAGTTACACCGTAGATTCCACAACATTCCATAAGAGAGTATCGCCTTATGAAAAATAGGGCTTGAGCATATAGTAGAAAAATACTACATTAAATTACACAATGCCAGAAAAACTAGACTTATCTTTTTTACCTTTTTTCTTTTGAACTTTTTTCCATCCATCCAGTGAAGGAGAAGAGGATATAATTGCCAAATCCATGCTAGAAGAGAATTGGATGTATTTTTCAGAATCAAAACTTTCAGATACATGTGCTTGCTTAGTGCCCACCACACTGCGATCACTGATTTGCTCATCCTATTGGGGTTCTGCACTTGTAGGAGAAGAGAACTTCTCATCATTTTCCTTATTTTCTTCCATCTTTCCTACTTCTTTCTCCTGCACTTATTGCAAATTTTATGTTTCTGTTTGCATCTAGTTTTCTTTCATTTCTTCTTCCTCCTTGTCTGAAAGCGAAAAATCTGGAAACTGCCAACCTTTCTTCTTCTGTGGCTTCTTAGCTGTTTTTTTTTTTATAGTGTGCAGGGGTTTTGTAAGTTCATAGTTTGGTGGCACACCCTACATCTAAAAGCGGTATTTTAAAAGTCTAATGTTTATGTCCACTTGAGGTCTTTGTGTATCACCTGTATGCAATCTGGCAGACCCTTATTTAAGTCCATATCCACCCAGATACGTGCAAAAGTGAAAATCCCTATGTCCATTCTCTCTCGGTCCAAATTTATGAACCTTCCTAGAGCATTACCAATGTTTTCTAGGACCTGATGATGCCAAAAGGGGAGTGGCAGTGGCAAGTTGTGTAACCTCACCCAAACAAGAATTTTAGTAACCACCATGGAATTTGCATCAAATCCAGGGAACCATGGGGTTACAAAGAGGCATGTTCTTCCCCAGAACCATAGTCCATCATTTATGGAACAAATGTAGTCCTCTATATTATCAAATTGAGCCACGAAGAAGTCTTTTGTGCAGAGATAAATATCACAATTCCTGGTCCAATTTTGGTGTATCCATGCATGTAACTCTTCAAAATTTTTCCAGTATCCATTAAAATAGTAGATAACCGCCTGTGTTTGCAGTGCCTCAAACAGCGCAGTTACCTCTAGTATTTCTATTGCCAAATCTGGAATTTTCTGTGTCTTTTCTACAATATATGGTCCTCATAATGATAGGTCCGATATTTGGTTTTTTCCCCATGTGGGGACTTTTCCTCTCAGAATATCCTTGAAGAAGGGTAGAGCCTTTCCTGTTGTTGCATTTTTTGCAGATGTTGTCGTTCTTGTAACACCACCTCTGAGTCTTAAATTCAGAAAAATAGTTGAGTTTCTTTGAATTTGGTATTCTTTTAGATGAAATTTATCCTGTGGCACTCTACGTGAGCATATCAGACCTTTTTTTTAAGTCGAGATTCCTGTAGCATTCTGGATTTTTTGCTTCAACTGTGCTACCAACTCAGAATCCCATACCCACAAAATGATGGCCTTCCCATCTATAATTTTAATGAAGATTTGATATTGGGGTTTTGAATCATATTTTCCTCTGCCTATAATACAGCCTGGGCTTAATGTGCATATCCCATGGGGGGAAATAGCGCCAGTAGGGAAGAAGCATAGTCCAGAGGACGGACGACCAGAAAGTAACCAGAAAGTAAATATGACGGGAGAGAGGGCAGGTCCCCGCTCCTTCCCTATAATATTTTCCTCCGCCTATAATACAGCCTGGGCTTAATGTGCATATCCCCTGGGGGAAAATAGTGCCAGTATGGAAGGAGCATAGTCCAGAGGACGGACGACCAGAAAGTAACCAGAAAGTAAATATGACGGGAGAGAGGGCAGGTCCCCACTCCATGGTAGCAACGGCCACCAAGGAAAAGGACCAGACCCCCAAGCCGCCCTCGCCTACGGAAAAACCGAAAATGCAAGTTTCCTGAAAAGTAAAAGGATAAACGAGAGTAGAAATAAAATTACCGAGCCCTAAGAGCAGTGAACCCAAATTGGGTAGGCCAGAGACAATCTCACCGGAAAGGAGGAGGCTATGCATCGGGAGATGGCGAAAATAAGGGAAAATCTACCATCTTTGCGAATGGGGAGAGAAGCCCTTGGGTTATGTCAAAGCACTAGTTGTATCACTGTGCCCTTGCCTCCACCGCCCTCTCTGTTGGCTCTATTCACCTTCTTCGTCGAGGGCAGCAACAGACCTTCCACTGGTCGGCTAAACACAGCAACCAAAATGCCCCCAAGCCGGGAGGAGAGTGGATTCTCTTCAACTGCCTCTGTATTGTTTTTATTTTCAGCCCTAAGGCTCCGCTGATCTCCCCTTCCATAGCAGTCCTCAGGAGCAGGAGTCTAGCTATGGGTTGGCGTCAGAGAAAGTCATTTGTTGGGGAGCAGGGGAAACGCATCCTTGTCCACTGTCACCCCGTCCTTAATCTCCAACAATCTGACTCCCTTCAGCACCTTCGAGTGGCAGAATCCATTGCTCCCCAAGAAGAGCCGAAACCCCTCTCCCAACACAACCCAAAGTCTGTCGGCGGCCGAAGTGCCACAAACCCTAGACCAGAGAGGTATTCGTCGCGTTGCTCCATCTTTTCCACAGAGAGTGAATCGACCAGTGAATATCTTGAATCCTTTGTTTCATATTAGAGTTAGTTATGTAAATTTTTTTGATTACTTAGTTTATTATGGTCATATGGTGTGGCTCACATTCTTTCTCAACATTTTACATGTTAGTATTACATAATGATAATGATATTAACTTATATTGTTTAATAAATTTTTACATCTTATAAATTATGTTTAGTACTCCATGTTTTTTATCCATATGTTAGGTTTATTTTTCCATGTTTTTAGGTGCATGAACTTTATAACTAAATTTCTAGCTAGCTCATTGTATTATGTCTTTTTTTTTTTTTGTGAATTGCTCATTGTATTATGTCATATTTGTTTGGGAAATGTGATTTTTTACATTTTCTTACTCTTCTATCAAATTTTGAAATCCTATGATTGGTTGAAAAAATTGTAACATAGATTTTTTTTTCTCTTATTAAATTTCAAAACAAAATTATAAACCATGATCTAAAGGCAGGAACTAGCTAATTTAGCTATCACCCTTGTTTATTATATATGAATTTTAAGTAGAAGTTTTGAATTTTAATTTATTATGTATATATTTTAAAGAGAAGTTTTAATTTTTAATTAGATTTATTTTAGATAGTTATGAGAAATGATAATTATTCGTTTTTCTTAGGTTTAATTGCAAGTTACATGTTATTTTTTTTATGTAATATATCATTGTAATGGTTTATATATTTAATACTAAATTAATTGTATTTAAAAAAAAAAGGAAATCTGAGGTGAACTACAAATCCCTCATCAGATCCCAATAGTTTTGATGCATTTTCCATAGAGAGATTCAAATTGCTCATTTGGCAGTCTTCAAAAAATTTATCAACTTGCAATATTATTATAATGTAATAAAAACTAGCATAGATCAATCTTAACCACAAATCTAGCAAGTGATGAAAGGGATCAAATCTTTTGAGGTGAAAACCTCTTTTTAAAGAGAAAAACTTGAAAAAATATTTGCACCATGAGATATTTTATCCCTTTGGGTGCTTGATAGATCCATGGTTAAGATATATATATATATATATAGCTTTTGAATGCATAAATGGATCCAACTCCTTAAAAATCTAATTTGGCACTTAGATTGTGTAGTCTAAATAACATAATATAATATAACCATATATACATAATATAATATAATCAATTTTTTTAACCATATGTAATATATACATACTTTTTTCTTTAGACTCCAGAAGGGTGGGGGAGCCTACTCCTTGAGCCTTATCACAAGGGGAAAAAGGTGTCCCATGGTGGGATTTGAAATCGGGTGGAGGGGATAATATCCCACTGTGCCAACCACTCAATCATCCCACGAGGGGACATATAATATATATATTATTGGTAATGAAATATTTTACTTGAAAGGGCATTCAAATATTTTACTTATGGTCAACATTTCACACACGTGTTAATATTACTTAACCCTATGTAGTGAAATATTTTATTTATGACCCACATTGATTTTTTATTAATAATAATAATATTTTTTTAATGCTACATATTAATTTTATATTAAGAATTGAATTGATTATGTTGAATTTCCATGGTCCTAGTGTCTGGGATAGAATATTAGATCATTGACAGTACCAAACCAAGAATCTCAACAAAGCTACTTTGCACAACGGAAAAATATAATGTATTAAACCATTCACGTGCACAATAAGAACAAGAACAACAGTATATGTAACCTAAATTTGTTATATTATCAACATATAATACAACTGTCTAGGGATCATCTACCAAGGATAATGGCCCTCAAATATCCAATGGTATAAGAATATAAGATATAATGACAATCTTGTTGATCTAATGCACAATCAAAACCTCTATGTTGTATCTCATCATGCCAATCCTTCTCTCCCGATTTGCAGCAATTACAACTTTGCCTCTATTAATGAACCAAGTCTATTCTTCCACTAAACACGGCTCCACCTTCTCTCACATTAATCATAAGTCCATCAACATATCGAGACTCTATTTGAGTTGTTCACAATTTCTTTTGTGAAAAACTCCCTCTGCCCACTGTTGCTCCTTAACTACTCATGGTATTATTCCCACTATAGCCTTCCACTCCTGCTATATAAAGGATAACATAGGGCAGGAGGGTTTCCACCTATCATTGCTACAAGTTTCTTCTCCAACAATGAACATGAGTTCTCATAAACTTCTCCTCTGGCTTTCCAATTCCTGAGCACCAAATTTCCTTTCCTAGTGGTCACTTTAGTCCATCAAAGTGCCACATAGGTCATCAATTCTTCACCCAACACATAGTTGTCAAATATCCTTCTTTTCCACTTATTCTAGGGCTACCTTAGAAACTTACGCATTTCTCTCCACCAACCAAAAAGTGCCCAATAATTTTGTCCACACTTGGACCTATCCTCTAGCATCCAATTCAACACAAATATATCACATACCTTACATCTTTAAGGACTGGTGTAGCTGATGCACATCTAGTGGTCTAGTTAGGGTTGTTGACAAACTGCAACAAATTCTTTTCTCCACCTAATTTAGACACTCTCCAAGGTTGTGATCTACTTTCAAGTTGATCTGCCCACCTTCCCTTATTGTTTTGGGCTTATTTCACCCTCCAACAAGCCTCACGTCCACCTTGTTTCAAGGAACATAGGGATGTGGTCTTGCTATTATCCACTCATCCCCCTATTCAAGGCTAATTATGCATGCAGCCTACCCACATCAAGAATTTAGGGCTACGCCCAATTGATGGAGAGAAGTTCTGCCCAAAATCATGTCGCAACACCACTTGATTTTTTCCCTAAAGGATGTGGCTACCTCCTGTAGTTACTTGTCCTTGCAAGAGACACAAAACCCCATAAAAACAGTCCCAATCAAGCTTATTTTTCCTCCTTTGCTAACTCTGCTACCTCAAATATGTATCTTCTATGAATGGAAGCACTTGGATGAATGAGAAATGACCTCCAATTTTACTCCTATATATACAAACTCATGTGGTGTTAAAACATGACTTTTGGCACTCCAAAACATCAAGCCATCCACCATTAGGTACCAGATTAACCCACAATTACATTAAAAAATTCATATATCATCATAGACAACTCAGAATTCGATGATTTTCATTACGTTGGATTCCTCTCAACTTACTCTAGCATTTCCATCCATCACATCTCCAATAGGCCTCAAGGATTCACACCCACATTCTTGGGTGAAAATCCCACACCTTGAGTTCCAAGCCCACAATTCCTTATTGTGGCGCTCCAACCTCCAAACCTTGAACCCTAGGGCTTGGAGTACCTCCTAAGCTATCAAAAAATCAACACTCCCTCTTAGCGATGGAGGTACTTCCAGTACTATGAAGTAGCTCATCATCATCATCGCTACTCGCAACAACTCTTGACACTCACAACTACAATAATCCATGTAGCATGAACTACACCTCTCTTGGAAGTGTCATTGTCACTAGAAGCATCCTTGTTTTTCTTCTTCTCCTGAATTATCTTCCATCTCTACATGATTCCTTCTTGGAAGTTGTAGGATAACCCTTTATCCCTATTGACCATGCGCCCTTCTTGGGTTGCAAAGTCTCCCTTTTTACTTGCAATCTCCCTTTAGAACTCGACTCCCTCTGAGCCTCTAGAATCTAGACCTTCTTCTCTCAAACTTGTACCTACTCCACTGAAGCCTACACCTGCACCTACTCCACTAAATCCTACACCTGCACCTGGTCCTTTGTCTTCTTCTTCTCATGATCCATAGTCTTTCTTGTCAGCTTGTATAGACCATGCTCTCTAATCCAATAACTACACCTACAGAGCTAGATCCTTTGGGCCTGAGTCTCGCCTTTCCACTCTGGAACAAGACCTCAAACCGCTTCTGCTCGATCGATGAGATAAATATCACCTTATATCTGAGTCCTGGTACAAACAATAAATATTGGACCCGCATCACCTTTCCTGAATCCATCCTAAATGGCACAAATCCTGATCCTCGGATCTCCTTCTAACTCTTATTGGCCAACACCATGTGAAACTTTGAGTCCCACTCAAATAGAGTATCGAATACTTCCTACGACCCTATCATATGTTTCGATGCACCATTGTCCACGTACCATGCAGCCTCATAGATGGTACCCTGTGAGAAATGAGAGATCAAGGAAAATTCATCCTCCTCCAATATCTTGGTGATAACATCTATCTCAGCAGAAGTGGCAATCCTAGCGACCTGCTTCCCTTTCTTCTTCTCATCATCTCTTGTCTTCTTCTTCATCGGACATCTCGATGAAAAATGACCCATCTCGCCACAATTGAAACACTTGATCTTACTCAAGTCCTTCCTTTTTTTTCCTTTCATTCATATTGCAAGTGCCACATCATCATCTGAAGTCTTCTTCTTCAAATGAAGATCATTTTCTCACAATTCCTCCTGAATTAAGTCGTCCCACAGTCTATTCCTGTCTAACAACTTCTCTTTAGAAATGATCCCCTTGATGAAGAGCTTTCGTTCATTGGTGAAACCTTTTAAAGCAATCCTCACCATATCAAAGTATAAAATAGCCACACCGACGACAAGAAGCTCATGTTTTACTTGTGAAAAGTTTTTCATATACTAAGTCACTCCTTCACCCTACATCATCTTGGCGGACTTCAACTTATCCTTCAATACCGACACCTCATTCTCGTTCTTATTCTGGAAAATACTCTAAAGAGCCATCCACATCTCATGTGAAGTGTTATTCCTAGACAAATGAGGTATTAGGGGGGCCTTCACACCATCTAGGATGATCAATCTTGCCTTTGTATACAATTCCTTGTACACTTCCAACTCCTTAGGGTTAGTTGCCTTCTTGATTTCTTTCTCGGCGAACTCCCAGATCCCATTGACCTTGAAGACCAACTTGATCCTTTCCTTCCATGGACTATAGTTGGAAAACCCTTCCAACCTATCCTCAAATTAGAGACCTACCTCCAACTTCGACATTAAGTGAGCCCTTCACCTACAATGTGATCAAATCCATCTTAAATTGTACTTCGTTGTGCACACCTTGATTCACTATCTCTTAAAGTAGCTCAGACATGCTCTAATACCATGTTGAATTTCCATGATCCTCATGTCTAAGATAGAATATTAGATCACTGAAGCTACCAAACCAAGAATCTCAACAAAGCTACTTTGCACAATGGAACAATATCATGTAGTAAATCAATCATGTGCACAATAATAAAAACAATAACAATATATGTAACCCAACATCGTTATATTATCAACATATAATACAACTGTCTAGGGATCCTGCACTAGGGACAATGGCCCTCAAATATCAAATGGTACTGTTATCCTCCTGTATTCTACAGTTTCACTAGGTGACCATGGATTTTTTACAAACTGCTAAAGATAGGATTTCTTGACTATCAACTATCTTCAGAAATCTCACTGCCTTCATTATCTTCATGAAACCTTTTTCACTATGTCTCATTTAGCCTTTCTCTTAAATTTCCCTCCTACTCTAGAAACACATATTTGGGCTTAATTCTCTCACCCTCACCATTTTTCCCTACCAAAAGCCTCATTTCCACATTCTCCCCACTAAAAATCCCATAAACCCCCTCACCTTAAGCACTTTCCCTCATTTCATTAAAACAATGTAAAAACTCCTTTTTACATTGTTTTAAATCAAAAAATATAATATTCAGGACCTATGGTTTTATATTAAAACTCGGTTTTGATTAAATAAATCCCAACCCTTATAAATTTTTTAGCCCCCGCTTTATTACAAAACCCCCATATAACCTTTCCCCCTCTTCTTATAAATAAGTTCCCTCGCTTATTTCATTAACCCGTGGGCCCTGCATACGCCAAACCCCACCATGCAGTAAATCCCCACCACCTGTATGTCCGGGCCCCACCTTTTCTGACCTGGCCGTCACTCCAAATCTCTTGACCACCGTTGATCTCTGTCCCCAAAGATCCAACGGCCCACAACCAATATTGCACCATTCTTCACGCGAGGGTTAAAAAACTCTAAACCTTGTGAAATGAGCAGTTTTACCACCCGTACCCTCCACCACGTGTCATCTGATTAATGGAATCGCACGCCCTCCTTCAAAACCGTTTACCGCCCTCATTCCGTGTGATAAACCACCTTACCGCCTCCCGCCAAAACCCAATACCACTGCCTGATTCAAACATTCCAAAACCCTGTGGCTTTGCGATGAAGCCCTCCTCCGCCATTACCACCTCTCCAGCACTCTTAACGCTCAAAAAAATGCAGAAATCCCCTCAAACGCGAGATTTTAAGTTGACAGTTTGTTGTATTGTGCAGGTATCATGGCGGAAATGCGTAATTCGCATTCCAAGGGTCCAAAAGCATTAAAATAAACTCCTTGGGTGATGATCCAGTTATTTTTTCCATCAAAAGGACTAGGAGCGCCGAGTCAAACGTAAATACCAATGGATCATGTCCATTGGTGGTCATTTAAACACCCCAAAAAAGCAGAATATGCCCCACTGCGCCGCAAATTGCAGACAGAGATACAGTGAAAAGAAGAAAACAGTCAAAGGACTGTAACAGTGAAGGATAATCCAAGGATTAAAAGGGATAATCCAAGGATTAAAAGGGTTAATCCAAGTTAAAATCACAAACACAAGAAGATCAAGGTCAAATTAAAATATAGATATGAATATAAAAGAATTAATTTCAAATCAGAGATAAAGGCAGCATTAAAGGAAAAAACTGTAAGGCACACAGTCAAGACAAATCCAAGAGTAAACACCTAAAAAATTTTTAAAGAATAAATTCAAAAGAAGATTAGCACATAGGCAGATTCGAATGACTAAACAAAAAAAAATTACTTCTTCAAGGACACATATTAACACCTATAGCCTGTTTCATTTCAATAAAGACATCAGCAGTTATTGAAACAGTCAGAGATATTTCTCAACTACTTAGCAGTTATTGTAAAAGTTATTAAGAAGCCCTAAAAGTCAAACATTTACAAAATTTAGCTCAACAATTAAGTTAGGAGTTATTATTATAGTGAGTCAGTTTGAGATATTTTGCCTTGGGCCGTGCATGGTCTCAAAGGTAAAAAATGCATTAACTTTGTAATAAATACACAACTGAAACCCTAGATTAGGATCACCTCCTCATTTTGCTGATAAATAATGCATGTATGATTGTTTTTTTAGCGTTGGTTGGTTGGTGGGTTGGTTGATTGATGGTTGTTGAGCTATTTGATGACTTCTAGGCTAGATTTGAGAAAAATCTGAGTTTCAGATATCATTGTAATGGAGTAATGTAACTGTTATGCACATCAGTAATACAATCACGTTCATAGGATTCTTGAGCTATGTTAATGGTGACGTTATCCTTCTTTGTCAATGTTTTCCTTCTGTTTTCCATTCTGTCCATTATTTATTTGATAAAGGAACAAAAATTTTAGACTAGGATATGTTATCTTGGCACCCTGATTCTGTCTTCTTTCTTTATCTTGTTTTTTTCTTCTACAAGTTCTGATTAGAGAATTCTTAATTGCTCTCTAGTTCCACCCAACTTGCTGTCTTGGAAATGATTCAGTAGATTCAAGCTAAAGAAGTCTATGGTATGCCCTGTCCTTTGGCGTAGCTTGAAATATTACTTTTAAGGCCTTTATTTGAAGTATACTTAGTAGAGTCCAAGCCAAAGAAGACTATGGTATGCCCTGTCCTTTGGTTTGTCTCAAACTATTGCTTTGAAGGTCTTTTAGAGTGTTTGATTAAAGAAGACAGGTGTATCTTGCTCTTTAGTTGCACTCATTGTTATCTTAAATGTTTTCTTTTTTCTGAAAGTAATTCTAGGATTGTTGGATTGTTGTCTTATAGGTTTGCTTATTAGAGCCTAGCCAAAGAAGTATATGGTAAGCCCTATCCTTTGGTTTGTCTTAAACAGTTACCTAAAAGGCTTTTCTTGTTGAAGTAGAGTTAAAGGATTCTTAATTGCCCTTTAGTTTTAAAAATTTCACAACTTATTTTCATTTCATATTTCATCTAATCTATGAGATCCACTTGATATAGTTAGCTTTCCCTATGAATTCCCTTGTAGATTTGATGAACAATTAAATCCTTTTATGACTCCATAGCCCAAGGGATTAATGCTTCTCACAGTCTATCTATTCAACTAAAACACTCCATCAATTAATCACACCATTAGTCTACCTATCAACGAATCAAACAAAACAAATAGTCCTAAGAACTTCATAACTAGCCTAAAATCAGAAAACAAAGCATAAAAACATATCATTTACAAACACGTACATAGAGAGAGCCCTCTCTAAGTCTGGGAAGGCTAGGTCGTTGGACTCCAAAGTGGTTTGATGTGGTTCCCTACAAAGTTGTTCTTGCCAATCTTGCAAATCACAGGGATCCAAGATAGAGGCGACCATACTGGGGAAATATGAGTAATTAACATCTTAATATCATCTCAAGAACTCATATAAACTCATTTTAAGTTAGATGAATCAAGTGTCAGCCAATAATGGTTCCTTGTTGTTGATGGTGGTCAACAGCCAACCATAAAACAATTTAAAATCCTTCACCTGGTGACTCCACTGGTTTTTAGTAGGCCTGCTGACTCCACTGGTTTTCCATAGACTCCACTGGAAAATTACTTTATTATCAAACCTCAAACAAAAACCAGTAAATAATACTTTGTGGATTAATTATTTCTTTCACATATTGGTTTGTTTCTCAAGACTGTTATAAAATTTTAACCTTTCTAAACTTTGGGTCCAAATTCTGGCTTTTAGAAGAATATGTACTAGATCTTATCCAGACCCAAACCCTCCTGCAATAGTTTAAAATCCTGAAAGCATCCTTAGGAAGTCTCCTAGATCTAAAAACCCAATTGTTAGCAGACCTATCCACAAAGAAAGTTCCCTACCTGAAAACCTCAAATATTTGCAAAATATCCTCTCTAAATCACTCCTAGGACAAAGCCTGTCTAGGACTAGATCTCAGAGTTGGATAACTCGGATACTTTTAGATCCATCTACTTTACAGTAGAATTTTTTTGTACTAACCTCATCCCCCACTATTCACCTTCCTCCATTTAACCCTGTACCTCCTTTTGGAAACCCTCCTCTTGTTAACCCTCCTTTGTTTCCCCAACCACATATCATGGCCACATGGTATGCTCCATTATTTCTACCATTTCCTTTAGTTGTTCTACCACAGGACTATCAGTCCAAGATTCCTTTATATTATGCAATTAGTTCTACTACTTCTCAACAACATGTGGATAGAATGAATGACTACTTTGACAGACAAGAAATAGATGATGAAACTGTTAAACTCAGAATGTTTGCTCAAAGATTAGGGGGAGAAGAAGAAAATGGTTTAAAGGCTTAACCCCTAATATTATAAATAATCCCTCTACTTTTCATCAATTATTCTTAAACAAATGGGAAGTCAAGAAGAACCCTCTCCAAATCTTATCAGAATATGAAAACATTAAAAGGAATGTTGGAGAGGGTGTCCAAGAATACTTCACTAGGTTTAATAGTGTATATAATGCCCTCCCTATCCATATGAAACCTCCACAAGGTCTAGCTCTAATGAAATTTCCCGATGGGTTTGACTCAGAAATGGCTTACCAACTAAGATAAAGAGACCCTCTTACATTAGAAGATATGCGGAGGGGAGCAGTAAGTGTGGAGGCGAATTTGATTGCCAAAAGAGCTAGAATGAAAAATGAGAAGAGGGTCACATATATGGAAGAATCTGCACCTTCATCATCTTATACTAAAATTGATAACTTAGTTAGAACCATGGACATAATGATGGATAGAATCAACATGAATGAGAGAGATTACCCTAAAGAAAACCAAACAGCTCCTCAAAACAAAAATCTAAATCAGAACCAAAAAAAAAACTTTAGGAGAAATCCCCCTCAAATAAGACAGAGAGGTCCTGATCAGAAAATCAGGCCTCCTTTCCAAGAAAACTATGCTGATGAGGATTAGGGGGTGATTGAAGAAACAAGGGAAAGTCACATCAATCTAATGGGAGTAAATAATGAGGATATTGTTTTCCCCACTGAGGAAGAACAAGACATGTTTTCCCCAACTCAATTTGAAGAAGAAAGCCTAGAATCCGAAGACTACAAACAAGGCTTTGAAAATGCCATCATGGAAGTACATAGACAGTATGACCTCAGAAGAAAGAAAAACCAAGGTACTCCCAAGAGAAAGAACTCTAAAATTTCTGCTAGGAAGACCCTTGAAAATATTCCCAAAAAGATAGCAGAAAACCCAAACATAGTGACTGAAAGTTCTGATAAAAATAGAAAAAAAAACAGCCAGCCTAGTGGCAAGTGTAGTGGTGACCATAGTAGCACTAATACTCCAGTTAGTGCTCCTAAAAAAACTGTTTTAACTAAGGTTCCTAATAAAAACCAGCAAGCTGAAATTGCTGTAAAAACAATGTCTGAAAAGACTGATTTGAACCTTTCAAAAACTCAGACACCTTTCAGTATAGAGAATGAAGTTGCCAAGATTAAAATCTCTATTCCTCTTACTGAATTAGTCACTCAAGATGTATATAGATCCAAAATTTTGAAAGCTTTAAACATAAGAGAAAATGTTGATTATTTGAATTTAAATGATGACAAACATGGACTTTTGTTTGGACCAGAAGTAGAAGAAAAATTTCAAGAGGGAGGTGTTCCTCCATTCTATGTCAGTTTAAATATCCATGATAAAATTCTCCACAATGCCACGTTAGACTCAGGAGCTTCACACAACCTTATGCAAAAAGTAGTAATGGGAAGATTAGGCCTTCAGATAACTAGACCATACAAAGATTTATACTCTTTTGATTCTAGTAGAGTTAAATGTCTAGGCATAATCAAAGATCTCAGTGTCAACCTAGCACAAATACCAACCAAGAGCCTAGTAATGGATATTGTAGTGGTTGATATTCCTCCTAAGTATGACATGCTCCTTTCAGGATCATGGGGTGCTAAAATCCAAAGCACCCTCCAAATGGACATGACCTATGCTACCATACCTTTCCTTAGGCAACCAAGAAGACTATATAGGGAAACTCACATGAAATACATGGTTAGTAGTCAAGAAAAGCTAGATAATTCCCCTCTTTATTCTATTCACACAGACCTTGATTCATTTATCCTTTATAATGATGAAAACATCAATGAAAAAGTGACAGAAAATGAGGAAACAATTGTAGAAGAAGAGGAAAAGGAGGAGGAACAGCCAAAACATTTAGCCCAAAAAAAATATAACAGCAAACATAGTGGAGATCATAAAGAAAAACATAATGACAAATATAGTGGCAGCAACAATGACCATAATGATAAATCTGAAATTGAACTTCTTTGGAGTATGAGCTTTGATGGGTCTTGTGGAAAAACTAGTTCAGGGGCAGGTGTATGGGTACATAACACATAGAATAACCATGCAGAAGGCCACTCATATAAACTGAACTTTCAATGCACAAGTAACATAGTAGAATATGAGGCACTCATCTTAGGGCTACAATTACTCAAGAAACTAGGAGCCAAAAGGACAGTTGTTCATGGAGATTCCGAGTTATTCATTAGGCAGATTAAGGGAGAAAACACAACTAAGCATCCTAGATTGAAATCATATAGGGATGATGCCCTTGACCTCTTGAAAAAATTAAAAGAATATGAGCTCACCTTTGTCCCTAGGAACCAAAACATCCTTGCCAATGGTCTAGCCTTTGCAACCAGTACATGTCAAAAACCTTATCAAAACAAGCAATACATGGTACAAGTCAAATATAGACCAGCAGTTCTTGATAACATAAAATATTAGCAAGTTTTGAAGGAGATAAACAGATAGAACATTTCTTACAGTCCATAAATGGGTTTGAAATGCAAAATTCAGACTCAGATCATTAAGAGGACTGCTCTGTTGAGGAACAAACTTACAAAGACGAACCTCCTGATAATGCTGATATAAATCTGTTAGAAAAAGAACACCCACATAAAACAGAGTTGTGCACAAATTCAGAAAAAGAAGTCTTTGAAGTGCTGCAGTCTATGAATGACACTTTTCCAAAGGGACTGGTTACTCTAGGGGGAATTTTTGATTTTAATGATGTTACTAGGAAGCCAAAGATGGAACCGACTGAAGCTGAAATAGAAGAATGCAATATAGGCAGTGAACAAAAACCCAAAATGATAGAATTGTCCAAAACACTTCCAGCCCATATAAAACAGAAATATCTTGAGCTTTTCAAAGAATTTAGTGATGTGTTTGCTTCAAGCTATGAATATTTAAAGTCATATGATACTGAGATAATCCAACATAAGATTCCTCTCAAGGAAAACCAGAAGCCCTTCAAATTGAAATTTCATAGAATAAAAACTGTGCAACTGCCACTGGTTGAGAAAGAAATTAAGAAAATGTATGATGCTGGAATAATAGTCCCTCTAAGATACTCAGAATGGGTTTCAAATATTGTATCAGTAAGGAAGAAAATAAGAGAAATTAGGCTATGCATAGATTTAAACTCCTTAAAAGACAACTACCCTTTACCAAAAATGGATCATATACTGCAAAGGATAGTAGGCTCCAAAAGAATATCTTTGCTTGATGGCTTTTCAGGAAACAATCAGGTGCTAGTACACCCAAATGATCAACATAAGATAGCTTTCACCACACCCTGGGGTACCTTCATGTATATTAAAATTCATTTTGGGTTAATGAATGATGGTTCCACCTTTTAAAGAGCCATGGATATTGTTTTCTCTGAAGAAATAGGCTACTTCATTGTGATATACCTTGATGACATAACAGTCTACTAAAAAACTGATGAAGAACACCTAGCTCACTAAAGAAAGGTCTTTGAAATGTGCAGAAAATATGGTTTGTCTTTGAATCCAAATAAAACTTTGTTTGGCCTTCAAGAGGGAAAAATTTTAGGCCACATCATATCTGAAGAAGGAATCAAGATTGACCCAAAAAGGATTGAGGGAATATTGAAAATAAATCATCCAAGAAACCTCAAAGAGCTGCAATCTTTCATTGGAAAGATAAATTTCTTAAGAAGGTTCATACCAAACCTTGCAAAACTCCTAAGAAACATCACAAACATGCTGAAAAGAGAAATAGGAGTCAAATGGACCATAGAAGCAAAGCAATATTTTGATTTGGTAAAAAAGGCACTTACACATACACCAGTTCTGATCAACCCTGATTTTACCAGAGATTTCTTCATTTTTTCTTTTGCATCAGAACATATAGTTGTTGTTATCCTATTACAGAAAAATATAAAAGGACAAGAGTAGCCCATAGAATTCTTCAGCAAGGCATTAAGAGATGCACCTTTGAAGTACAACATAATGGAAAAACAAGATTTTTCCTTAATCAAGGCATTAAAAGACTTCAGAGTATACATTATGCATTCACACATCATTGCAATTGTGCCTCACACAGTGGTAAAGGACATCTTAACACAAAATCTTGATGGCAAAAGAGGTAAGTGGATTGTTGTCATTTTAGAGTATGATCTGGAAATCAAGCCCACCAAGCTAATTAAAGGGCAAGGGCTGGCTAAACTCATGGCTGAAACAAACTTTCAAGCATTGGAAATAAATATGATTAATGCATTAGATGAACAAGAGGAGTTGGCAACTCCACTTATTGAAGAATCATTTTTGAATTCATATTGGTATGCTGATATATTATATGTGTTTTTTAATCTTAATTTTCCTCATGGTCTATCCAAAAAAAAGGCTATATTCTTAAAATTAAAGGTTGTAAACTTCTGTATTTTAGATAAAATTTTATACCAGAAAAATGCTAGTGGTATATTGCTTAAATGTTTGCCGGAGGATGATGTAGATAATATCAATCATGAGTTTCATGAAGGAGAATGTGGAGGCCACCTCTACTGGAAAACTGTTGTCAACAAAATCCTTAGAGCTGGTTACTATTGGCCCACCCTCTTTCAAGACATCCATAAAATGGTAATTTCCTGTCATAAGTGCCAAATCTTTGAAGGAAAAAGAACATTGTTGCCATTACCTTTGCATCCTATTTCTGTTGAGTCTCCTTTCCAACAATGGGGCCTAGATTTTATTGGAGAAATCCACCTTCCCTCCTCTGCCGAACATAAATGGATCCTCACTGCAACTGACTATTTTACAAAATGGATAGAGGCCATCCCTTCTATAACTTCCACATACTCAGTAATCATCAAATTCCTTGAAAACCACATTTTATCTAGATTTGGTTGTCCTAGAAAGATTATTAATGACAATGCTGCTGCTTTTAGATCCAAGAAAAGGGTGGAATTTTGCCACAAACATCAGATTACATTGGGACACTCAACAACTTATTACCCCCAAGGTAATGGGTTGGCTAAATCTTCAAACAAAAGTTTGGTGAATATCATTAAAAAAAATTTGGAAGAAAATAAGAAGTCATGGCACAACAAACTAGTACATGCACTATGGGTAGGCATATTAACAAGTAAAAAATCAATTGGAATGTCTCCCTATCAGCTAGTGTATGGAGCAGATGCAGTTTTTCCAACTAGTTTGGGAGTGCCAGTGATGAAGCTCATCCAAGAAGTAAAATCTGAAGAAAAAAATATGCAAAGAAGAATAAATCAGATAGTCCAGCTGCAGCAAACCAGAGAAGAAGTATAAAACAGAACACAGCAAGTGCAAGAAAACATAAAGAATATTTTTGAAAAAAGAACCAAGGAAAATTATTTCAACATTGGTGACAAAGTGTTGAAATGGGATTCAAGAAGAGAGGACAAAGGTAAGCATGAAAAATTTGATAATCTATGGAAAGGTCCATACATCATCCATTCTGCAAGAGGTAACAATGCATTTTTCCTACAAGAGATGGATGGAACAGAATTATTTGGAGGTCCTGTTAATGGAAATATGCTCAAGCATTATTTTTACTAAAAACCTCAGTTTAAAGCTTTGTTCATTGTATATAACACTGCTTGAATAAAAAGATCAGAAAAATAAAAATAAAAAAATAAAAGAAAAGAAGAAAATAGGGAAGATAAAAGAAAAGGTAAAGCCCAATTCCAAAAAATAATGTTTCTGAAAGTGTGCAAGTCCAAATGCCACTACTTTTGAAAAGGACGTCTTGTCCAAATCATACAGCCTAATCATGTTTTGAACAATTTTTGAATTTCTGCGGATAAGTTAGTAAATGAAGATTTGAAAAACTGTTTAAACTTGGCTTATCAGTACATTAGATAGGAAAAGATATTGGCTCCAAAGTTCCAATCTGAACCAAAGAGAAAAGAGAAGGATGAATGACAAATTCCAGATTATAGCCCTCAGTTTTAAGTTTTACTTTTTGCAAAAATAAAATTTATGTGCAACTTCTCTAAAATGCCACTTCTCATGACAAATCAAACTGCTTAATCTTGACTTGATCATGTTTTCAATTTCATGTTGATATATTAGAGAACAAAATTCTGTCAAAATGTTTAAACTTGACAGATAAGTAGATTAGGTAGAAAAAAAGAGAGCTCATCAGTCTAATATGAGCCTTTGGATGATACAAGTGTAGAAGTAGATAGTTTCCTGCTTTCAAAAGAAAAATGATGTCAAGGGTTTGCCAGTCTAAATGCACCCAAATGAAGAAAAAATGCTAGGAAAGTATGATGGGTAGGTAGAGTTGAGTTGAAGCAAGCATGTTTTTCAGATCTTAAAGGTCACAGCTTCAAATAACACCAGAAAAACAGAAATTACAGAATGAGAAATCTGCCAAGTACAATCAAGGCACTGATCTACAAATTCTAGAGATTTGAACTCTGAGGTTCTTCACACCTCCTAAAAGAGCTGTCCTCCCTAGATGGAGCCACTGTTATCCTCTTGTATTCTACAGTTTCACTAGGTGACTATGGATTTTCTACAAACTGTTGAAAATGGAATTTCTTGACTATCAGCTATCTTTAGAAATCTCACTGCCTTCATTATCTTCATGAAACCTTTTTCACTATATCTCATTTAGCCTTTCTCTAAAATCACCCTCCTACTCTAGAAACTCATATCTAGGCTTAATTCTCTCACCCTCACCATTTTTCCCTACCAAAAGCCTCATTTCCACATTCTCCCCACTAAAAATCCCATAAACCCCCTCACCTTAATCACTTTCCCTAATTTCATTAAAACAATGTAAAAACTCCTTTTTACATTGTTTTAAATCAAAAAATATAATATTCGGGACCTATGGTTTTATATTAAAACTCTGTTTTGATTAAATAAATCCCAACCCTTATAAAGTTTTTAGCCCTCACTTTATTACAAAACCCCCATATAACCTTTCGCCCTCTTCTTATAAATAAGCACCCTCGCTTATTTCAACAACCACCAGGCCCCGCATACACCAAACCCCACCACGCAGTAAAGCCTCGCCACCTATCTGTCCAGGTCCCACCTTTTCTAACTTTCCCATCACTCCAAATCTCCCGACCATCGTTGATCTCTATCCCCTAAGATCGAACGACCTGCAGCCGATATCTCACCATTCTTCACGTTGGGGTTAAACAACTCCAAACCTCGCGAAATGAGCATTTTTACTGCCCATTCCCTCCACCATGCGTCATCCGATTAATGGAATTGCACGCCCTCCTTCAAAACCGTTTACTGCCCTCATTCTGTGCGATAAACCACCTTACCGCCTCCCGCCAAAACCCAATATCGCCACCCAATTAAAATGTTCCAAAACCCTGTGGCTTTGCGATGAATCCCTCCTTCGCCATTCCCACCTCTCCAACACTCTTAATGCTCAAAAAAATGCAAAAAGCCCCTCAAACGCAGGATTTTAAGTTGACAGTTTGTTGTATTGTGCAGGTATCATTGCGGAAATGCATAATTAGCATTCCAAGGGTCCAAAAGCATTAAAATAAACTCCCTGGGTGACGATCCAGTTAGTTTTTCCATCAAAAGGACCAGGAGCACTAAGTCAAACTTAAAGACCAATGGATCATGACCATTGGTGGTCATTTAAACACCCCAAAAAAGCAGAAGATTCCCCACTGTGCAGCAAATTGCAGAAAGAGATATAGTGAAAAGAATAAAACAGTCAAAGGACCGTAACAGTGAAGGATAATCCAAGGATTAAAAGGGTTAATCCAAGTTAAAAGCACAAACACAGGAAGATCAAGGTCAAATCAAAAACAAATA
The DNA here is from genome assembly GCA_034641835.2 of Pinus albicaulis. Classification (NCBI taxonomy): domain Eukaryota; kingdom Viridiplantae; phylum Streptophyta; class Pinopsida; order Pinales; family Pinaceae; genus Pinus; species Pinus albicaulis. The sequence goes on along the minus strand of CM076580.1, from coordinate 1,379,433,620 downwards.
TGAGTATAAAAGAATTAATTGCAAATCATAGATAAAGGCAGAGTTCAAAGAAAAGACAATAACGTACACAATGAAGACAAATCCAAGTGTAAAGGCCTAAATAGTGTTTAAAGAATAAATTCAAAAGAAGATTAACACAGAGGTAGATTCGAATGACTAAACAAAAAGCATGTACTTCTTCTGGGACACATATTGACACCTACAGCCTGTTTCATTTCAATAAAGACATCAGCAGTTATTGAAACAGTCAGAGATATTTCTCAACTACTTAGCAGTTATTGTAAAAGTTATTAAGAAGTCTTAAAAGTCAAACATTTCCAAAAGTTAGCTCAGTAGTTAAGTTAGGAATTATTATTATAGTGAGTCCATCTTAGATATTTTTCCTTGGGCCTTGCATGGTCTCAAAGGTAAAAAATGCATTAACTCTATAATAAATACACATCTGAAACCCTAGCTTAGGATTACCTCATCATTTTATAGATAAATACTACATGTATGATTCATTTTTTAGTGTTGGTTAGTTGGTTGGTTGGCTGATAGGCTGGACTTGAGAAAAATCTGAGTTGCAGAGATCATTGTACTGGAGTAATGTAACTGTTTTTCACATCAATAATACAAGCAAGTTCACGAGATTCTTGAGCTATGTTAATGGTGAAGTTATCCTTCTTTGTCAATGTTTTCCTTTTGTTTTCCATTCTGTCCATTATTTCTTTGATAAAGGAACATAAATTTTAGATTAGGATATGTTGTCTTGGCACCCTGATTCTGTCTTCTTTCTTTATCTTGATGTTTTCTTCTGCAAGGTTTGATTAGAGAATTCCTAATTGCTCTCTAGTTCCACCTAGCTTGTTGTCTTGGAAATGATTCAGTAGAGTCCAGCCAAAGAAGTCTATGATATTCCCTGTCCTTTGGTGTAGCTTGAAATATTATTTTTAAGGTATTTCTTTGAAGTGTACTTAGTAGAGTCCAAGCCAAAGAAGTCTATGGTATGCCATGTCCTTTGGTTTGTCTCAAACTGTTGCTTTGAAGGTCTTTTAGAGTGTTTGATTAAAGAAGACAGGTACATCTTTCTCTTTAGTTGCACTCATTGTTCTCTTAAATTTTTTCTTTGTCTGAAAGTAATTCTAGGATTGTTGGATTGTTGTCTTATAGGTTTTCTTATTAGAGCCTGGCCGAAGAATTCTATGGTAAGCCCTGTCCTTTGGTTTGTCTTAAACAGTTACCTAAAAGGCTTTTCTTGTTGAAGTAGAGTTAAAGGATTCTTAATTTCCCTTTAGTTTTACTGTTTTCACAACTTACTATCGTTTCATAATTCATCTAATCTAAGAGATCCACTTGATCTAGTTAGCTTGCCCTATGAAGTCCCTTGTACAGTTGATGAACAATTAAATCCTTTTATGACTCCATAGCCCAATGGATTAATTCTTCTCACAGTCTATTTATTCAACTAAAACACTCCATCAGTTAATCACACCATTAGTCTACCTATCAACCAATCAAACAAAACAAATAGTCCTAAGAACTTCATAACTAGCTTAAAATCAGAAGAAAAAAAAGCATAAAGACATATCATTTACAAACACATACATAGAGAGAGCCCTCTCTGAGTCCAGGAAGGCTAGGTCCTTGGACTCCAAAGTGGTTTGATGTGGTTCCCTACAGAGTTGTTCTTGCCAATCTTGCAAATCACAGGGAGCCAACAGGTACAAGAATACAAGATATAATTACAATCTTGTTGATCTAGTGCACAATCACAACCTCTATTTCGTATCTCATCATGTCGGTCCTTTGCTCCCGATTTATGGAAATCACAAATCTACCTATTTCAATGAACCAAGTCGATGTGTCCACTAAAAAAAACTCTACCTACTCTCACGCTGATCTTAAGTCCATCTAAACATCAAAAAATTGATACTTTGCTTGAGTTGTTAACAACTCCGTTTGTGAATAAATCCCTCTGCCCATTGCTTCTCCTCAACTACTCAGGGTCTTCTTCCCACTATAGCCTTACATTGTTTCTACATAAAGGCTAACATAGGGCAGGAGGGCCACCATTTTAAGTCTCTTCTCCAGAAATGAACATGGGTTGTCATAAACTGTTCCACTAGATTGCTAATTCCTGAACACCAAACTTCCTTTCCTAGTGGTTACTTTAGTCCATCAAAGTGCCACAGAGGACATCAATTCCAATATCCTTCTTTTCCACCTATTCTAGGACTACTTTTGACAGTTACACGTTTCCCTCCACCAACCACAAAGTGCCCAATACTTTTTTCCACTCTTGGACCTATTCTTTAACATCCAATTCAACACAAATACATCACATACCTTACATATTTAAAGACTGGTGTAGTTTTTTCACATTTTGTGGTTTGATTAGGGTTATTTACATACTACTACAACTCCTTTTCACCACCTCTAGACCATCTCCAAGGCTACAACCTGTTATTTTCAATTTATTCAGTGAGTCACCAATGATCAAATGGGCTCTTGTCATGTCTTGTTAGGTTCTCAAAGTCAATTTTTTGTCATTTCGTTATGTATTCAAATAAAAATTTGGCCACTCGATAGTGTGTCTAGGGCTATTTCCACTCCTTTCAAAAATTTTACATGTTGGTCCTTGTCATCACTCAGTTAAGTGTGCCATCAAATAAAACATCATCATCATCACTCCAGTCAACATCATCTTGACTTCATTCATTTCAATGTCTCCATTAGGTCATTAGGGTTGCAATCATCCAAAATATGTCATTCCATACATAAAATCCAGCAATGAGGAGTGGTAATAGGTAAATTTATTGAATAAAGTTTGGTTTTAAATGTAATTCATGTTTCAAATATGTAATAAGTTCCTAATGTTCCTAAATCTGCTGAAGAAAGTTTCAAAGTTACATTTTTTCAAAGTAAAGTGAAAAGACATATAGTCGGTCATCCCACTACTATGAAGAAAAATGACCACCACAAGCTATAAAAGCCCAATTCAAGCTCATTTTCTCATTCAAATCATTGAATAAGAGCTCTCATTCGTCACCAAGTGCTTCATCAGCATATTCAAGCCAAACATAGTCCAAATTTTGATGCCAAAGCATCCACGATGCGCTTTCTCGGCTACAAGTTATGCTTTCTTCCAAACACTGTGTTTTCTCTCTTGGAGGCATAAAATCAACTTTTGAAGGCTTCTAAAGGATATCAAGGTGTCTAGCATTAGTGGAAAAGTAATTTACACCTTATAAATCCCTCCTTGCAGCTCAATTTCATTGATTTATAGTGAAAACCCTGTATTGGCCCCTACACTGTGTTTTAGTGGTTGGCCCATTTTTTCAAATTTTGCAAGGTAAATACATATTACCATAGTTTTCTCGCCTCCCTCACACCCAAGACCATCTCCCATAGCCTTAACACCCCTTCATTTCCATTTCCTAAGACCCAAACCCTAAACCCTAGCCTAATTCCGCAATTTTGGGCAATTTTCCTAGCTAGGACCATGTAAAAATTCCCTAGCTTAATTCCCATACCCATTTCAATCCATTTCACTTCCTAAGTTTACTAAAACCCCTCTCCACCTCCCTAAATTTTCCTACTCCCATCTCCCTTCCCTAACTCCTTCATCCTACCCCTTCACTCCCTTCCCCTGTTTTGTCCCATTAGGGTTTCTCCCCTTGCAAAAAAACAAATGGCGGAGAAGAAGTATTACAATAAGGAATTCCAGGTCATAATACATGAGCCCTTGAACACTCATGAAATTATGTCTTCACCATTATCCAAGAACTATTTTCAAAGGGTAGGGTGCCTTCCTTTTTGTGAACTAGTTGAGAGAGTTAAATACCATGCCACATTGACTAAATTGTTTACCACTCAACTCAAAAATGATAAGGTCATGATTACAGGGGTTAATTTCACTATATCAACTGATGTAGTAGTTTAGGACACAGGGATACCCAATCATGGTGAAAATGGTTCAAAAACCAAGACTTGGACATCCAAAATTACCAACCCTATCTCAGAAGACATTATCAACAACACATGAAGAAGATTTTTTCTGTTGGGCACCTCCTTGAGAAGTATACACCACTAAAAAATATAATCATGAAGTAATTCACCTGTGAGGGAATATTTTCTATACTATATGTGTATCAGGTCAGGATTCTCATGCATTTCATAGGGGTAAAGCCACTCAATTTTCCCTATTACCTCTACGGAAATTTGGCAAAGATGGCAGAAAAAGTTCAGTAGAAGTAGAGTAGTCTTGAAAGCAACCTCTTTCACCATGATCTGATCAAAATCATTGTTTTACAACAGCTTGAAAAAAATATCATATCCTTGGAAACCTTCATGCAATCATATGTCCTTTTGTCTTCTAGTAGCCAACCTGCTAGCCCTAGTTCACCATCAACACCATCTAGACAAGTGGAGGTTGGCTCACCTAGCACAATTCTAGTTAGGAGGAAGATTGAGGTCAATCTGACATACCATATAGGAAGAAGGATTTTTTTTTCTCATCAAATTGAGGAAGGGGCCAAGCCCACATCAGTAGAGCAGGGATTACATGTACATCAATAGACATCTTTGCATGATGAGGAGATCATCCATCATGACATTGACATAGTAGACTTGGAGGCCAGTGAAGAGCATAAAAACCTACAGTAAATCATCAAGGACAAATATTCTCATATCAAATACCTCAAGGACAACTTGGCAAGGGATAATTTCATAATTTCCTTCTTAGAACAAGAGAAAAATCAGTTAAAGACAAAACAATTGTCTTTAGAGAAAAATCAATTTCAATCTAGTATGCATGATGTGAAAGGAAAAGTAGTGGTTGACACTGAAGATTCATAAAATAATGAAGAGTAGGTGACAAGGAAGAGGCCAAGGACCATGTGTCTCCGAAGAGCACTTCAAAAAGAAAGAGAGAAAAATCCACCACATGAAGAGTTGACATTTGAAGAAAGGATAGCCATGGAAATCAATGAAAACAGGGATTTTTGGCTTGAGAAAGTCAATATTCACTTGGAGAAGCTCATTTACAAGGCCAAAAAAGATAACAAGTTTCAAAAACGCATGGTTCACCACTACTATGCCAGGAAGCAGATTTCCAAAGTCAAAGTCAAACAATTGCAAGCAAAGTTGAAGGAAACCCTAAATAGTCAAAAGGAGAAGGGTAACTTGGAGATACTTGTTGATGCTTCCTTAGTAGCATAACACACCTTTTCAAGTATCTTTGGACCAATTTTGAAGACTTTTGGAGCAAATTTTGGTTTTTGTGAAATTTTTGTCAAATTTGGCAATTTTGAAAACTAGTCACATTGGCAAAAGCACAATGTTGTCCGTGCTATGATTTTGTTTGGGGGGTCCATTGGATGAAAAATCAACATGAGTGGATTCCTCTTGATGAGTACATCAATCCTAGTCAGCGATGGAGCAATGTCAGCCACTTTTGGAGGGTCAAAATGCCTAAAAACATGCAAAAAATGACCTTTCTACCCTGTTTTTGGAGGCCACGTTGCGCTTTTAGAGTACTCTTGGGAGAATGAAGTTTTGGAGGGTTAGGAGACACCTTTTTGAGTTCTTGAAGATCCTATCATGTAGAAGACATCCAAATATTTCCATAGCAACTTTCATATTATCATTTGGACACCTATAAGGCCTTCAAATTTCCTTTTTCCCCTGCTCACTACGCTTTCTCCAGGCACGTTGCACTTTCTCCAAAATTCGTTGTGCTTTCTACAGCAAGAAATATTCACAGGAAGTTTGACCTAGTTTTACTTTTTACCTATGTAATTTATGAATGGTGATGATTTTGTGATGGCATGGTTTGTAATTGAGCTGGTAAATAGTGAAATAAGGTAGATACATGCTTTTTGATGTAATTTTTGGTTAAATGTATCTTGTTTCCTAATGATGAGGTGAATTGGTTGACATCCATAGACATTAGGGTTTTGTTTAGCATATCATGTAATCAACTCCACAAATGATGGATTCGACCCCTGAGAGAGGGGAGATGTTTTTTTGGTCCATATCTATCATTTTTAGAGTCATTTGACTGGTTGGACATCAGAGGATTGTAACTCTTATAGCTTGTACTTTCATTTTCATATTCAGAAATCAAAGGATGCAGTTGCAGCTATTATCTAGGAATTCATGTGCAGTGATTTTATGATCATGTATTTTCTCTGTTATAGTCTTTGTTGAATGATATATAGCTCCTCTTTCCATATCTTGTATCTTCAGTGGCTTTCCTTACATTTCATAGGCATATTTCTATTAGTTTAGCTCTGTTTATATGGAAATGTCATTTTGTGTTTCATGTTTCTAGTTTAATGAATTCATGATTAAGCATGCTCCTTAAATCCCTCTACTTTTTCAGACCCTCCACCACACCTAAAAAACCCTAAATCCATCATATATCCACTTCTACCTTTCTCCTTTATGTTTTAGTAGTTGTAAACCCTTTGATGCCCAGACCTAGCTATTGGTTTCATCCTTGATCCAACATTAAACCCTAAATATCTTAAAACTTACCTGAGCCTATCATATATAGCCTAATATCCTTCATATCATAGTAAATATCTCATAGAGAGAGCCCTCTCAGCCTGGTAGGGCTAGCTACTAGGTCAAAGTGGTTTGTGGTTACCTTTGCTAGTCTCCTTTTCAGCCTTCGGAAAGTTGATTGAGTGCTAACAACCTACCTTCAAACTAATTTTCCCACCTTCCTTTGTTGTTCTAGGATTATTTCACCCTCAAAAAGCCTCGCATACTTCCTGTTTCAAGGAACACAGGCTTGTGACCTTCCTATTAGCCACTCGTCCCCCTGTTCAAGGATAATTAGGCCTATGACATACCCAAGACAAGCATTTAGGGTTGCGACCAAATGATGGAGAGAATTTATTCCCAAAATAATACCACAACACCACTTCAATATGTCTCTAAAGGTTTTGGTTGCCTCTTGTATCTACTCGTCCCTGGAAGAGACAGGAACCCATAAAAGCAATCCCAAACAATTTTCTTCTCCCTCCTTTTCTAACTCGGCTACCTAAAAAATGTATCTTCTAGGAATCAATGCACTTGGATGAATGCAAAATGAAATCCAACGTCACTCCTATATATACAAACTCATGTGGTGTTAAAACATGACTTTTAGCACTCCAAAACATCAAGTAGACCTTAATTAGGTGCCACAGTAACCCACAACTCCATTAAAAAAATCATATATCATCGTAAAAACTCAGAATTCAATGATTTTCATTTCACTTGATTCCTCTCAATGTACTCTATCATCTCCATCCATCACATGTCTAATAATCCGCATGGATTAACACACACATGATTGGGTGCAAAGCCCACACATTGGGTTCCAAGCCCACAATTCCCTACTGTGGCACTCCAACCTCCAAATTCTGAACTCTAGGGCTTGGAGTACCTCCCACGCTATCAAAAAATCAACAGATTAAACATCCACCTCTTATCACTCTTATATAAAAGTAACTAAATTTTTTACTTTGGATTACTTCTTCTCTTTGAACTTTGGATTGAAACCCTGACAATTTTATCCTAGAAAATAGAGGTTCCAGAAGCCAAGAAAGGTTATTTCAAAAAAACAAAATTTGGTGCTCAAAGGATAAAGGTAGGATCCTGCTTCATATGCAAGAATCTAGGACATTGGGCCAATAAATTTCAATTGGAAGGTAAATTTTAATTTGAAAACAATTTTTTTGATATATTTTCAAGTTTTTTTTATCCCACTAAATGGGAGCTGGTTAATCTTCCCCCATCCAATGAAGAATATTTCTTAGTGAATGAAACTAATGATTCTAACCTAGCATCTCCACATTTTGAAGAATCATATTTTTTTTAATCCAAAATCTAATTTTGAATTCATCTCTCATGTCAAAATGTTTCATTTAGAAAATCCGTCAAACCTCTATTCTAAAATTTCTTCCCTCTAAAATCATATTTCTACTCTCTCCCCTAGTGATCTTCACTTTTTCGTCATATTATTGAAATCCTTTCACTTCTTTATAACCATCTCTCTAAACTCAGACAACCAAGCATGTAAAATCTTTGTGCTTACTATCCATCTAACATACCTCCCACCTCCAAACAAAATCCTCGTACCTCCTCATATATAGTTTTTCCACGAAAATTTGTATATCATATCTTTACCACAAGTAGGGATGAAGTATGTTTCCTTCATCAAATAAAATCCTATGGGCTCAATAAAGATACTCCAATAATTTAAATATTATCCAAACAAGAATAAGAAGAATTTTACCTAACTAGTAAACTACAGGAAAGCATATTGCATCTATAAATGACAATTGAAGAAAACAAAAAATTGGCCACTAGTATGAGATTAAATCAAAAGACACGAGCTGATAAAAAAAAAATATTATCAAAATTGAATGATTCTATGATGACTGAATAATTAAAGGATTTACTCAATGAAGTAGGTGATCAATATTGAAAACAACAAGCATTGCAGTGCATGGCAGAGGAACAACCCACACAAGCCGATACAACTATTATACAAATGAAAGGATTTGAAGATAGAACAGTCATAAGAATAGACGTCAAGATTAGTGGTTATAAACAATATTCACTAGATTCAAAGGTAGACATAGGAGCCATGAATTCCTATGCAAATCATAATGCAATACTAAAATACTACTGACAACCTACAAACTTGCAGTTTAGAGCAGTGAATAAAAACCTAATGACCATTAGAGAAATGGTTCTAGATTTCCCAATATTCGTAAATGGAGTAGAAACTTACATAGATTTGTACAATTTTGACACAAGTAGTGATGTCTTGTTAGGATATGATTTTGTGAGAAGGATTTTACCCCTTAGTCTAGACTCCAAACACATAAGTCTCAACATTTAGGGAAGTACTGTAAAAATACTGAGGAAATCAATTTATGTAAGTAGAATTGCATATATTTTTCAAGGTGTAGTTGAATTCTCCTTTGAGAAACTAATGAAGATCAAATAAATAATCGAAAATGTGGAATTTCAAGGTCATGAAAACATCAAAGGTATAAAAGAGAAAATTGAAGCTAAGTGCACTACATATTATCCCAATGCATTTTGGAAAAGGGAACAATACTTTATATATCATCCTTTTAAAGATAACTACTCTGGTACTCCTCAAAATTCCTTTGCAAATCAAATTTTGCCACCAAAACTTGAAATTTGTAAGATAAAGGTTTTTGATCTATTAGCAAGAAAGTTGATTGAACTCAACCATAACCCTTGGGCTTCTTTGACATTCTATGTGAACGAAAATTTAGAACAAAAAAGATGAAAGCCTTACATGCTCATCAACTATAGGGCACTCAATGATTCTCTCTTACCTATCAAGCACCATCTTCCATCAAAAGAAACATTGTTCCAGAAAATAAAAAATAACAATGTGTTCAACAAATTTGACCGAAAGAGTGAATTCTGGAAAATTGGAATTAATACTTATGACATGTTCCACATGGAAAATTCCAATGGTGATTCATTCCATTTGGATTGAAGAATTCTCCCTCATAATTTCACAAGAGGATGGAGGATCTTTTTGGTGATTTACGATTTGTAATTGTGAATATAGATGATTTGTTAATTTTTTCATTTGATTTGAAATTCCATAGGAATAAATTCGAGTTATTTCATCATAGGATATTAAAACACGGATTAGTCATCAACAAACCTAAACTTGAGTTTTCCAAATCCATAATTGAATATTGAGGATTGATCTTGCTTCAAGATAAACTTGATTTACAAGATCATGTGTTGAAGACCTCATCATAATTTTTGGATACAATTCATGATCGTTGAAAACTATGAAGGTTCCTTGGTAGTCTCTATTACATAAGGGAATTCTATGAAAACCAGGCTAAAGATGTTAAAATTTTGTATAAAAGGATCAAAGGAGATGAATGGACACCTGCTACGACTATAATAGTTCAAGTTATCAAACAATAGGTCCATAATTTACCAAGTTTGGTTCTCCCTCAACATGGATTACCATATATACATGAGGGATATGCCCCAAATGAATTTTTGGCTAGTGTTTTGATGTAGAAATATTATAAAATAGAAGAATTCTATTCTTATGCATGAATATGTTTCAACGACAGCAAATTAAAATATCCCTCATCTCACAAGGAAATTATTGATGTAAAAAATGGGATCAAAAGATTTATATTGTTCCTCAAACCAGTTAAATTCATTGTAACATCATATCTAAAACACATGGAAGGGATGTTATGAAATGAAAGGTTTCCCAAACAAGGAAACAATGGGATATTGAGATGGATTTTATATCTAGATGGTTTTGATTTTGAAATTGAGTAAAAAAAAGGAAAGGATAATTATCTAGAAAATATTCTCACAAGAGAAGCAAGCCTAAAGAAATCAAGATGTTTATATGCTCACAATCTTCAACTTCAATAGCTACTCCAATATCACCCCTTGCTATAGAAGGATAGCATTGAGTTCTCTTATGTAAATATTTTTATGCATATTAATGTTTTGATTGTCTTGTAGATAGAGTCAAACAAGTTCTTGCATATGAATGTATTTTTCAACTGTGGATCAATGGTAGTCACAATAATGTAAGTAATATCATGTATTTTAGCGAGTTTCCCAAAATGTACCAAGGGGCCATTAGGTTTGAACCATTTGTAGGGAAGAGGTATATTTTTTTATATGATCCATGGATGAACTACAAAAACTATTGTAATATAATGAGATACGTAAAACACACCAAAATGGTATTGGTGACGTTTGCATGTAGATCTATGAGCAATCCCTATAATCGCTAGTCACTCTGGTTCAAAATATTGTTACACAATTGGTGTCAAAGGGATGAATATTTCAGGCACATCAAACATTATTAATTCATTTACTATCTCCATGAAGACATTTGAACACCGTCCAAATTTGAAGCATGGTTTTTCTTCCAGTTACAACACCTATTCAACATTCTCAAAGTACAAAGAATCATACCACCAAAGAAAACCTTCTATAAAATTTCACAATTTTATGGAACAATGTGTAATCCAGTGGATGAAAGAGTGCTAAGCATGTATGGTTCTCCTTTTTTTGATGAAACAATTTTATGCCACCTCATGTTGAAGGTAGTATCACACCAAGCCTAGAAAAATTGTACAACTTAAGTGATAGTAGTGATTAAAAGAATCTTTATAAGGAAGCATGGTGGGCTAAGTCATGTCTAGTCACTCGATAATGAGTATAGCTAGTATCGCGGGATTCTGAAAAATATCCATTGTGTAAATCTTAGTATAGATATCCAGGACATATATGTACCGAAAGATTCTTGTACTAAAAGTTGATGAGTCCCCATATGTCAAAAGTTTCCAAGGGATGAGATAATATCGAATCTTATGTGATACCTCATTAATATTTTGTAATTTCGGTCCTACCACGGGGAATTCACTCAATTAATCTCTGACATATCGTGTGTGTTCATGGCATACTAAAAAATACCCCTAAATGGGCCACATATTGAATCCTTAAACCAGATGATGACCCCTGCCATATAACCTAATAGCTGCCAAATTTAAAAATACCTGCCTGAAGAGACATTAGTTGAGAATTAATATAATTACTATTCCACACCCAGATTATCCCGATTACACACTATTTGAGCTTCATGCATAATACATAACCTCTTCAACAATTGATCACTACATGCGAAATAGAAACAATGTGATGCGCACATAAACACAATAGTCAAGCAACACATAAACACAAGATGTAATGGGGAAAGCTTATAGCTGAAAACCCCCAGCTATTTTGTATATTATAATAGAAGAGAACATGTAACAATCTCAGTACAATACTCCTCACAAGTACTCAGTACTGTCTCCAAAAGTTACACACAAACTAGCTCGATTCAACAAGTCGCTGTGTCCAAATCTCTCCACCGTTTGCTCCTTTTCTCATCACAAGAATCCAAGATGAGAATGAATGAGATCCAAGTTCGAATCCTTGGCTTGTACTCGCGAATCCTCATTGGCACCCCTCAATCAATGTGTGCAAATATCAAGCACAAGTATAGTCACAACTCGATAGTAAACCGGTTCTTCATCATCTCTTCCACTGGTCTTCACTGAACTGTCCATGCACTACTATTAACTGATGTGTTCTTTAGTTGATTTATGAGTTAATAATTAGTGAATTAAATAATATTTAATTCACACCACTCATCACTAGTGTATTTGTCATTTAGACTAAATACAACTAGTTCAACTAAGTTAAATAGAACACAACTCCACCAATTGTCTCATCAACTCCACCAAACTCTGCCACTGGAGTTCTAACTGAAGTCAACCATGCATTAGCTCAACCAAACCCTAGGAATAGCGTAATTCCTTTTTCAGCTGCATGGGCCACATCCATAGCTCAAACTGAAGTGCTGTAAGAGGATAAGATAAAGTTTATAGTCCAAATATTATTAAGAGCTAATAATATTTGATTGACCTATTTTTAGACAGGCAGTCTAAAAATAGACTTCGACCTGTATGTCTAAAAATAGCTATCCATCTATTTTTACCAACTTGACCAATCATCCAAGAATAGCATCTCGCAACTCCTAGACCATGCTCCACATGTCTAAAAATAGACATAGTCTAAAAATAGACTTTTCGACAAAAATCACATGTGTGGTCCCCACCTAGTTTAGGTGATCACTCTCCAAATAGGATCAGGAAATATGTTTCAGAAGGCCTCCTTCACTGTTTCTTGTTGCCATTTTCAACACTCCCTCTCAACAAGAAAGGAATGTCTTTGCATGCGACATGCAACTCCATGCATTCACCCTGCAACCTTCACAAGCGCCATGCAACTCCATGCATGCGACATGCAACTCCATGTATTCGCCATGCACCCTTTGCATACTCCATGCAAACTCATGCATGAACCATGCAACTCCATGCATGCGCTATGCACCCTTTGCATGCAACATCTCCGAAAATGAATAGGCTCCAAACAACTCAATCAGTTTGATGCATCTATCATCAAAGTCTTCGACCTCTGCTTAGCTATTGCACATGTCATCAGGAACCACTGCGTTGTTGAACTCTTGCACCCATGCACTCTTGCACTTGCTGTCAACTCAATCTACCCAAAGATCCGACACCGCTACTGATCTCGCCCGCATCAATCCAACCGATCTTGCTAACGTTGCGCTATGGGCAATCTTCGTATCCGTGTTCAATTCATGAGATCCACACCATCTCCATGAATCCGCCTCAAATCTCCGCACTGGATTACCTATGTATACGCCCACCTCTCACCTCCGGTGGTATAGCCGCATGCACTCCTCTCGCCCATCTCAAACAATTTCTCTCCGCATGAGTGTTTCCTTCCCACTCATGATCCTCTTATATCGTCTCCATACACACTCCATACCCCGAGGTTCACTTTCACCTGCATGCAAAACTTGCTCCCTCTCAAGCATCAGTTGCATGTCTTTCTCCCGCTTCCCAACAGTAGGAAGCTCCGTAGACATCCCATCTACTTCAAGTCTGTAGAGATTCTTTGCCCGAATCCCAACCTTCTTGACTTGTCCCATTGCCTTGTGCCAAAGGAAAACTTTCCCTTCTCTAAAGACAACTTCATACCCTTTATCCTCTAACATTGCGACTGAGATCAAATTCTTTGTTAAACCTGGTACATGCAATACATCTTGTAAAAGAATGAGTTTACCTGACTCCCTCTGAAAGGTTATGGTACCAATGTCGGTCGCATTGTATCGTCCACCGTCACCCAACTCAACATGCATCTGGAGATTTTTCTCCACCAAGTCACTGAAAAGATTCACATCTCCCGTCATGTGAAAGGAAGCGCCACTATCAAAGTACCACCCTGATCCCAATGCACTAGACACCATGCATGCGATCAATGAGAAGTCCAGCTCAAATTGCGAGGCAAGAGCCTCACCGGCTACAGCTCCAGCAGCCTACTTGTTCTTCTTCTTTTGTGGACAATTCATGGCGTAATGTCCATGATCGTGACAGTGAAAACACTTCACTTTGGGCATGTCACGCTTTTTACCATCCGCACCGGATTGAGAAGCCTTCTCCTTGCCCTTCCCCTTCCTTGCTTTGGCAGCCAAAGCATAGTCTTCTTCATCAGATATCTTTGATGAAGATCCATCTCTGGTACTCCGCCGGATCTCCTCTTGCACAAGATCAGACCACAGTCTTTCCCATCCTGGCAAATTTTCCCGACCATTGACACTGTCCTGATATGCATGCCAAATTTTCGGAAGCCCGAGGAGAGCCAAGCTCACCAGTTCCTCATCATCCACACTAACTCCTACACTCCCAAGCTCATCCCTGCAGTGGACAAACTTGGTCAAGTATACCGGAATAGTGTCATTCTTCTCCATCTTTATTTTCCTGAGTTTATCCTTGAGCGCCAACTTCCTCTGGTCGCTCTTGCTTTGGAACAATTCTGTCAACGCTTTCCACATCAAGTATGAAGAAGCTTTTCCATGCAGGCTAGATACAATGTGATCCTTCACGCCCTCCAATAGAATCCTTCGACACCTTGCTGTCTTCTTTTTCCAAGCCTCAACCAAGGTTGCATCGCTAGGCTTTTGAACTTCAGCATATATGAACTCCTTCAGCCCATTTTCATCGAGCACTGCCTCCATCCTATCTCTCTATGAAATATAATTCGAGCTGCCTTCAAGAGCATACTCCAATCGCAATCCTTGATAAGACATTTTGACTTCGACACCAAGAAAACACTGCTGCAAATTCGAATTCCACCAGCTCAAAACTTAACTGCTTCTGATCTGTGAGAACAAAGTATTTCTAGCACAAAGATCGACTGTAGGGGCATTTACTGGATATATCACCTTTCAAAGAAAGGATGGATCCAGAGGCTACCTGGCCCGCTTACAGACTCTGTCTACCGAAATAAATTGTAATCACTGTAATAGATCCGATGATCAATTCTCGCTCTGATACCATGTAGAAATTTGAATAATTTGCTGAATTATTCACCGAGATTATCCCTGATTACAGCACACTATTTTGAGCTTCACATAACAGACAACCCTTCACAATTGATCATCAATACAAGTGAAATAGAAACAATGGACATGCACATAAACACAATAGTCAAGCACACATAAGCACGGTATGTAATGGGGAAAGCTTACAGCTGAAAACCCCCAACTATCTGTATATTATAATGATAGAGAATCATGTAACAATCATAGGACAATGCTCCTCACAAGTACTCAGTACTATCTCCAATAGTTACACACAAACTAGCTCGATCTCGAACAAGTCACAGTGTTCAAATCTCCTGCACCGTTTGTCTCGCCCAATGCGTTAACCAAGATGAGAACGAATGAGATCCAAGTCTAATCCCTTGGCTTGTACCTCTGCATAATCCTCAGCCACCCTCAATCAATGTGTGCAACCTTGTGTGCACAAGCATAGTCACAACCTAGTAAACCGTTCTTTCACTCATCTCTTCCACTGTCTTCACTGAACTATCTACAAACTGTTTAATCGATGTTCTTGAGTTGAATAATGAGTTACTAATTAATGAATTAAATAATATTTAATTCTCTCCACTCATAACTAGTTGATTAGCTAGTTAAACTAATCTCAACCAGTTCAACTAAATTAAACCGAACACAACTCCACTAGCTGTCTCATTAACTCCACCAAACTTCTGCCACTGAAGTCCTAACTGAAGTCAACCATGCATGTGCTCACCAAACCCTAAGAATAGCGTAATTCCTTTGTCAGCTGCATGGGCCACATCCGTAGCTCAAACTGAAGTGCTGCAAGAGGATAAGATAAAATTTATAGTCCAAATATTATTAAGAGCTAATAATATTTTACTGACCTATTTTTAGACAGGTAGTCTAAAAATAGACTTCGACCTGTATGTCTAAAAATAGCTGTCCATCTATTTTTACCAACTTTACCAATCATCCAAGAATAGCATCCCGCAACTCCTAGACCATGCTCCACATGTCTAAAAATAGACTTTTCGACAAAAATCACATGTGTGGTCCCCACCTAGTTTAGGTGATCACTCTCCAACTAGGATCAGGAAAGATGTTTCAGAAGGCCTGCTTCACTGTTTCTTGTTGCCATTTTCAACATAGGTATCCATTTTTTCATTAAATTTTTTTATACCCCTTTATATTTTTTCATTAACTTTGAGCTCCCTTTTTTATACATGTCAATATAAAAACCCTTTACCCCCAATATATTACATCATTTTTTCCTCAAAATATATCCCCCAATATTTACCCCTGTGGTATGGTATTTCTCCCCTAGTGAAGCCCTCGTGGGTCCTACATGGTTACTAGTAAAATTAGTATAAATAAGTTCCCTACCAATTCCTTTGACATGAGAATTAGGAGAGAGATTAGAGAGTCAATCAGTTTTCGAGTTTGTAAGAGAAACCAAGGGTATGCTATATGCTTCGAATCTATAGTCTCAGAATTGTGCATCATATTAACAATAATATAGACCCTCTTGCTACCTATCTTATTCATATATATACTCTTTACATCTTTCATACTATATATCTTCCAAAAAAATCCACAATACACTATTAGTCGGCAAAACATAGGTTTAAAAATATAAAAAGTAGTCACTACCTGCGATTTCTAGGGTTGAATTCTTCCAATGCCTCTAAAAGCAGGCATACCCAGTTCCTCACTCCCACCTGCCCCAGGATCCATGCAACGGATCGCAACGCTAATGTGACCCTATGTTGAAGGAGTAGATCCATCTCTGATTCCAAATACTTCTTTCAACATGCCCACGATGGTTGTCTCCACCCGCAATTCAATGTTATCCACCTTATGTCTCAATTTCATAACACCAGTACTTAGGAGTTCCATGTATTTTTGAAGCACCTCCATATCCTTTTTTATGCCAAACAATTGAATATACACAACAACCATATTTTCATTGATTTCCTTCACAATCTCCTTGACAACCTACTTACAGGAACAATCAACTATTTCCCCTAAACTCTCATCACACCCAGACTCCTCAGCATCGCTGCCACTTCCATTGTTCACAGAAGCCATTTTCCTGGCTATTCTCCCCTGCACCAGAGAAATTTTAGGGTTAATCTGCCTCAACCAGTAGCTATAAATAAGCGTCGGGTCCTTCCCAACATTCATTCCCATCTTATCAACCATAAATGAATATCGTCTCTGCAACATTGTGAAGCCACTATCCTCCCTCTCCATCATCGTCGATTCCTGCTTGACTCAAACCGCGATGGTACCATACCTGCACTCATATTCTATCTTATTTATTAACCAAGTGAATAGACAAGGGCAGAATGCCTACTTTTCGTGGTTCATGGCCACCTTTCTACCACGCTCCCACCTGTGCATTAACTTCCATCTAACCTTCCCATCTCTCGATGCTCTCCATCGTATCCTCAAAATGTTGTCAATATTTATTGTTTGCATTTTCTTATGAGGTCCCATACTCCAGCATTAATCCAAAAGGATTATGTTAAGTAAAAACTTTATGGGATATGACATATATCGCTAATATGATTAATTCTCAAGGATCCTTCCTCTAACTCCACTATTGGCTTGGACATCTGCCAATTGGTTATTGACTCCTTTAACATGGAAGATTTTGAATTCTTCAATTTTTCTAAGGAGATATACTATCCTTATAAATATTGGAGAGGTTTCAGACTCAATGAGGTTCTCTTTTTTGGTAAAACTCAAAATTTTTGGATAACCACCATTGAATCACCAACAATGGTCAGATTCTTGATGCCCTTGGAGATGTTGATTTTCAAGCCTTGCTAGAGAAAAAACGCTTCATCTTGATTGTTCGTGGCTTTGCAGAGACCCCAAGCGAACTTTAATTCAATCTTTTCTTTAAGGTTTAAAATCACCCCTCCCACTCCATCCTCTCCGAAATAAACAATATAATATAACAACTATGGTATTTTAGATTAATCATTTTTAATGATTAAATAATAGTGAATGTAATTATTTAATTCATGTTTTAGTGTTATGGAAAACATCTCCATAAGTTTAATTATTTTGAAAGTATTACTCTAAAGTACATAACATTTAACAATTACTAAAAAGTAAATGACATATTTATTTAATTGGGTATAAATTTGTAAGTGGATTGATTTGTTTATTTTATTTTAAAATTATAAAAATTTAAATATACTTTCATGAATAATAATTATACATTTAAGAAATAGTAAACATAATAATTAATATTTAAAAAAATTGTTAAAATCATTTTTTCATATATGAAAAAAAAAAAGCCATTTGATTAAATAAAACACTCTGTATTTCCCAAAAAAATAAACCTTGATCTTGTATAGCATGCCTTCGTAAATAATAGCTCAATCAAAGCTCTAAAGATGACATCATTATTTTGTACGAAGGGGAAAAACAACACCAAATGTTAAACTAATACCACGTACTACGTAGAACTAATAATAAACCTAATATTTAAATCAATGAGCTTATAATAAGCACAGGCCAACAAGAACATTTAAATCAATAAATTTGTTATAAATATAGGCCAACCATAACATTTAAACCAATAAACTTATAAGGAAAAGCCAACTATAACATTTAAGTATAGGCCAACTATAACATTTAAATCAATTAAATTATAATAAGCATAGGCCAACCATAACATTTAAATCGATAAACATAGACGGACCATAGCATTTAAACCAGTCATTTATCACCATCCCTTCCCAAATAACCCAATCAAAGCTCTACAGATACAGGGTTATTTTGTATGAAGGCAAAAAAAAAAAAACAAATTTCAAATCGACATCACTTAAAATTTATAATTACGTTAATAAACGTGTGTTTCAAAATACTATTTTAATTTAATTTTACAAATTAGCGTAAGCGTTATTGGATTTAACCATTCAATTATAATTTTTCCAATATTTCTTATTGCCGATGTGAGGGAGTAGGTTAAAGGAGGAGGTTGAGTTAACACTTAAGTCTTTTGCTCATGACAAATGCCTTGGCCTGGATGGATGGCCTGCAGAATTTTACATACACTTTTTTGATATTATGGCTGATACGTTAATAGAGATTGTTGAACTGGGGAGAACGACGGGACATATTCCTTCCAGCATGAATTCCACTTTCCTCACGCTCATCCCGAAGTCCTCGGATCCTAAGTGTTTTTCTGATTCCAGGTCGATCGCGCTGTGTAATATTGTATATAAGATTACATCCAAAATCATTGCAAATAGGATGAAGCTGACCTTGTCTAAACACATTTCCAAGGAGCAATACGGTTTTTTGAAAGGTCGATCAATTCACGATGCAATCACGATTGCACAAGAAGTTATGCATTCCATGCATGCTTATAAGAAGGAGGCCATCATTATGAAAATAGATCTTCATAAAGCTTATGACTCAGTTGATTGGTCATATAGTCGTATGATGCTCTTAAAGATTGGATTACCTGTACACATCATAATATGGATTATGGCATGCATCTCCTTTGCGGTTTTCGCTGTTATTATAAACGGATCTCCGACAAAATTCTTTGGTGCTGAGCGGGGGATTCGGCAAGGTTGTGCTTTATCCCCCCTCATTTTCATTTTGGTCATGGATGGCTTCAGCAGGTTAATGTAGATGGCGGTGACATCCCAGTACATATCAGGTTTTGCTTTCTCAAAAGATGTAAGTATCACTCACTCACTTTTTGTCGATGACCTACTAATTTTCTGGAAAATCCTCAGAAATCATTGGTTTTATATTCACTACCTCCTATGCCGCTTTGGACGGGCTACTGGTCTTTCTATGAACAAAGACAAATCTTTTCTGATTTATGAACATGGTGATGAAGTTGAGATAAAATTTATTGGTAGCTTCATGGGTGTCCATATAAAGAAGGTGGAGGATGGGTTCACTTATCTGGGATGTAGAATCAAAACATGTGGGTATCGGATTAAGGAGTGGCAGTGGATGCTGGAGAGGGTCAGAGACAAAATAGATAGATGGACCCATCGTTGGCTCTCATTGGGTGGCAGAGTGGTTATGATTCAAGCGGTTCTCATACAGTTGACTGTATTTTGGGGACATTTATACTATTTTCCTGAACAAATTGTTCACAGATTCAATCAAATATTAGCTAAGTTTTTATGGGGCGGGGGGGGGGGGGGGGGGGGGGGGATGGAAAACAAAATTCACCTCTACAAGTTTGAATTGTTATGTCTACCAAAAATATGCAGGGGGTGGGGACTACTCAACATCCGTGTTTTCAACACTGCCTTGCTCACCAAGTCTTTGTGGAGGGCTTTTACGGGGTCTGATATATGGAACGAGGTCATACGCACAAAATACCTACACGGTGATCCGCTTCTACAATTATTCAATGGACAGTTTGCTTTTCCCAGAAATATTTTGGAGATATGGCTGGGTTTCAAGAAGATTCTTCCCTATTTTGCTAACAGACTAGTCTAGCGTTTTGGGAATGGTTTAAATATACCTTTGGTCTCAGCTCGTATTTTTGGTATGGGCGACAAGTCCATGCCCCCCATGCGGATTGTACACAGGCTCTCGCATCGAAGGTTTTTTTATTTCTATCAAATTATACTGCAATGGGCTCACGGGGCTCCCATATTGAAGACGACTGAGTCACTGGGGTTCACTGGCAGGGACGCGGAGGAGTGGAGTTTATATAGTCAATACATCAGAGCGACAGGTTTGTGCTACAATTGCGAGGGAGATATGATCTCATGGGATGGTATTATTAAGAAGGAGGCGATCAATGTTCATGATTCATATCTCTATTTAATTTCTCTATCTGTGGGGGATTGTATTTCTATGGATTTCTGGCCTTTATGGAAAAAAAAAAAACATTCCTCCCAAGATACTTCTTTTCGGATGGCTGGTTTGGAGGAATAGGATCCTCACATGGGATGCCTTCACGCATAGGGGCTTTCAGGGGCCAGGGGTTTGTGTTTTATGTTTTAATGCTGCTGAATCAGATAATCACCTTTTCTTTACATGTCTGGTTGTACTCCTGATATGGAGGCTTTTCAGTCAGCACATCATTGATCCCTTATGGGTTCCTGTGGATTTCATGGAGGCTGCGCATAAGTGGGACTGCATGAGGGGAAAATTTCAAGCACTGCCATTTTTTCTCATTTGGGAGGTATGGTTGGCCCACAATAAGAGGATTTTTGAAGGAGGGGATGATGGGATGCGGGGCATGGATAAAGATCTCCAAGACGGAAAGAATTCAAATATGCTGGAATGGAGGTCATGGAAACAACATCCTTGCGGAACTCATGGCCCTATGGGGTGGGTTACTTGCTGGCTACAACAGTGGCCTTAAGGAGGTTTTTATCTATTGTGATTCGTGCACTATCATTGATGCGGTGACAGACAGGTCTACTCTAACACAACCTGCTTCTTAGGGCTGGCTGAAGAGGACACAACGTTTATGGAGGAATATGGACATGCCTTCTTTGATACACATCTACAAAGATATGAATACTAGGGCAGATGGTTTATCAAAGAGGGGGATTGGTTTGGACTTTGGCATCATGCAGGTTCAACATATTAGAAGTGGTCAATGTATTTGGGTAGACGATATTCCTATTCCATAGCATGCCGGGACATACATAAATGATGTGTTGTCTGTTTCATTTGGATGGCATCTTTATACAGGCGAGGCTGTTTTATTATGTTTTCTATATGCAGGTTTATGTATATGCGAGGCGACTAATATGTTTACATGCAGGTTGCAATTTACATGCACAGGCAGGCTGAATTTTTGTTGCTTTTTGGTAAAGGGATGGAATAGTATGTTGTGGATGTATTTAAGGCTTACTTGGACTGAGATTATGCTTATTACGTTTTTATATGCAAAATCCATGTCTTTCATATGGATGATATTTCCTCTGTAAAGGCTGATGTCTTGATATTTGGATTGGCCTTTGTTTTTGTAATGGGCTGTACTTTGGTTCTCAGATCTCTTATCTGGAATGTATCATGAACCATGTACTGCTTTTTCTTATGAAATACACAGCGCTTTTTCTTCTTCTGAAAAAAAAGGTTAGCTTTAATTCGATGAAAAATATAGTTGTCACAAGAGTCATCATCTCGGTGTGAGTCATGTCTGAGTCGCCCATCAACATTAAAATATCCAACACCTAGTTTGCAAGTCCATGGTTAAAAAAATGTCACATTTCTTTCGAATTAAATTGATTTACATAACATTTTGTTTATTTATCTTCACTTAAAATTAATTAAGTGATTATTTATTTTTATTTATTATATTACTCATTATTACTAAAAAAAATTCCATTTCAAGTGTAAATTACATAATTAGCATTTACATTCTATTAACAAACTAATATCTATAAATTAGGTAATTAATATTTGTGGAGTTATAGCTCCATTAATACACACGACACTATATGTTACTTGTTGGATTTTGTATTTGGCTAAATTCAAGATTTTATATTTGGCTAAATTCAAAGATTGACATATACAACTCCATACATTAATGGAACTATAGCTCCACAAATATTGATAACCTATACACTACGCTTAAAGCACCATTGCCATCATCATCTCTTATCATATCCACTTGTGAAGTTATATATAAAAAAATTTCCCTTTCAAGTAAAAACAAAACTTAAAATATTATCTAATGTATTTGCTCTCATGATAACTTCCAAAATCAGATACGATATGTGGTTTTTATAAATTGGTTTCATTTTATATAGAAGGAAATAATGGCACAAATTATATACGAGCATTTGCACCAAGAGATGCAAAGACATGCCGATAGTGTGTTTTGGTTTTTTTACCTTTTGAATATATACATAATAAAATTTGAAATAGAAGGGAGGTCGGGGATCGATTGGTCGAACGGGCTTGAAGGTGAGGTATCTCTTCAGAGATCTAGTGTGCTTAGGGGATGTAACTACTAGTAAGGGTTTATGGCATATAATCCTCCACATAAATTGAGATACCACTGGGTGATGGTTTGAAGGTGAGGTATCTCTTCAAAGATCTAGTGTGCTTAGGGGATGTAACTACTAGTAAGGGTTTATGGCATATAATCCTCTACATAAATTGAGACACCACTAGGTGATTTAAACCTTTCACAGATTTCACATTACTTCGATCACCAATTAAGCTGCCCCTTTGGAGCTATAATGAAAATTTTATAAAATCACATTTTCATCTTTTAAAATATAATCTACTATTAATAATAATTAATAAAACAATTTTGTACTTTCCAAATATGAGTCCAATTCATGTGATTTTTGTTAAAAAGTAAAATTTAATAAAAAAACAAAATATAAGATAATTTAGATTAAAATTTATAATTATAATTTTTATTTTAAAATTAATTAATTTGAATTAAAATTTATAATAATATAATCAAATTATTTATCAGGTAATGTTAATAGTTATAAATTTAAATGAAAAAATTGAAACAAATTATATAAATCATGGGCCATACTCAAGGCAATATTCAATTAATCACATTAGTCCATCCTTGAAATTTCATTTCCCGGTTGCCGAGCGGCGAGAATCTGATTGAATCTCAGCCTCGAGGGTGCATCCCCCGGATGAGGAAGTTCAATAACAATTGCCAAACAAAGATGATAATGGGAAAGAGAATGAACCTATTGGACAAAATGTTTCATAGGATGCTACAGATAAAGTTGGTAATGACAAACCTACCTCAAGCTAATCAATGGAGTTGTTTACCGAGCATGCGAAATCGCCTGGATGGCAAAAAATTGTTGGAATCCGGTTGACCAAAATTCCAAAAATCATGTGCTTGGAGTGTTTAAAATCCATTTTTGATGCTGGAAATGGATTCAGCACTATCAAAAACCCTCAAGGCACTCAAAATATCAAAATTTAACAACTGCAAACAAGTTTCTGAGCAAATCTTTGCCAGATTTTCTAAAAATGATCGCCCGGATTCTAAGTAAAAACGTGAGGTTTTTAGACTACGCTCTAATCAATCAGTTTCTTTAACCAACAACTCGGTAGCTACTTATTTTGAGGGTACATATGAGAGAACGCATAACAACGTGAAGGATATTATTGTTAGGTAGGATGCACGGTGTTTAAATTCATGGATATTTGGATCTTCATCACATTTAAATTCATGGATATGCGTCACAGTCTTTGTACACTTTTTTGACATCAAGGGCACAGATCTATTAAATATTGTGGAGTAATCACGAAGAAAAAAGAGGAAATTTTATGGGTTATGAATGCGACTTTTATTGTATTGATTTCAAAGGATCCCAAAGACTTTCTAGGACTTTCTCGGCTGCGAATGCGGTTTTTCATGTATTGATTCCAAAGGGTCCCCAACACTTTCAAGGACTTTAGGTCTATATATTTCTGTAGTATTATATATAAATTGATCTAAAAAATAATTTCCAATAAGATAAGAGAATGTTTTTCTACACATTTTTGTTTAAGCAGTTTGGTTTCCTCAAGTATAAAAGGATCCAAGACATTGTTTCAGTCACACAAGAGGCTTTACACATGATACGAACACAGAGAAAGGAGGTGATTATTTGTAAGTTGGATCTTCACCGAGCCTATGATAACGTGGATTGGACATATATGAGATTAATTTTATATAAAATTGGCCTCTCTGTGAATGTGGTGGAATGGACAATGGCCTCGTCACTACAGTTATTATAAATGATGCCCCCTCAAATTTTTTCCACGCATTCCAAGAACTTCGTCGAGGGCTCTGCTTATCCCCGTTTCTTTTTCTCATTTTCATTGAAGGTCTCAGTCATGGAATCATGGTTGATAAGGCATTAGGTTTGTTCACATGTTTTTAGATTACTAGACAATCCCCCATCACACACGTCACACTCTATGTTCGTTGATGATTTGATTATTTTTGAACAAATCTTGGTGAGGCAATGGCTACATCTCCCATATGTAATTAACACTTTTGGTTAGTTATGATTCGTCACACATGTAAGGAGAAATCCATAATGAATAAAATTGTTGATAATTTTGGTATTCCATTGGCATCGATAGACTCTGGCTTCACATATTTGGGGTTTCATTTGAAACAAAATAAATATAAGAGATCTAACTAGCAATGGCTTATTGATATCTTTAAGAGAATGTTAAGCAATTGGACTTACTAGTGGCTATCTCTTGGAGGCAGAATTGTGTTGACTCAATCTATTTTGTAGAATATTTCCATATTTTGGATGCATCTTTACATATTACCTAGGGGTGTTATTTCATGCATAGATGTTATCATTGCATATTTTTTGTGGTAAGGTGTAAAGGGAGACATGAATATACATTTGGCCAAGATGGAATCGATTACTAAGTGCCGAGATTGTGGGGGATGGGGTATTAAAAAGACCAAAATATTTGGCTAGGTGTTTTTGTCTATAAGCTTCTCGTAGGCTCTCTCGGGAACTGGCATTTGGAACAATATCATTCGTAGTAAATATTTAAAAACAGATACCACGTGGAATGGATTAGGCAAGGTGCTAAGTGCACTAGAACATCCTCCTAGATTTGGAGAAGCTTGCTTGCAATGAGAAAATGGTGTTGGAAATGTAACTAGTTCCAGTATTCATAATTTTTATTGTACTCATTTCAATATGTATCTTATGTAAAAAAACAAAAGAAGAAAATAAAAATTTATTATTTTAAAGCATGGGTTTCATTCTCTTTATTGATTGTATTCTAGGTGAAAGAATGTTCTTCATACTTCTATGGTTTGTCAGGTCATAGGATTTATTGTCATGAGTTAAGAGAGTCAACACCTTGTTTATAAGACCCTTCCAAGCAAGATATACCTTGTAAAAGAAGTTATTTTTTAGTATAGAAAGTCCTGGAAGCCTCCTAGCACAAGTTGGCCTTGTCAGAGACAAGTCAGCCTAGAGAGGGGTTATTTGGCCTCCTGGAAAGGCTATATATAGAGACATCTTCGACCTCATTTGAGACACTCATCATCAAGTTCAATCTGTAATAAGAAGGAAAAAGAAGAGCGAAGAACAAGGAAATAAACAAGAAACACTAGCGAAGAAAAGGATTTGAAGACCCAATTATCCTCCAAATTCGACATGAAGGATCTTGGTGCTGCAAACTATATATTGGGCATGGAAATTAAATGATATCGGGAAAATAGGAATGTTTGGTTAAACCAAAGGAAGTATGTTGAGACAATACTGCAGAGGTTTAATATGAATGATAGTAAACCGATGAAGATTCCTATTCTTGTAGGTGTAAAATTATCTGTTGAACAATGTCCGAAGACAAAAGAAGAGGAAGAGGACATGTCCCATTTTCCATATACAAGTGAAGTCGGTAGCCTGATTTATCTAATGGTTTGTACTTGACCAGACATTGCACATGCAATGGGATTATTGAAAAGGTTTATGTCAATACCAAGGAAGGAGCATTGGATAACACTGAAGTGAATTTGCAGGTATTTTTGTGGCACTAGTGATTATTGTTTATGCTACCTAGGAAGACCAGGATTGGACAGAGTTTTGGACATTCATGGCTTTGTTGATGTAGATTGGGTTAGATATCTAGATCAAAAAATATCTACAAGTGGGTATGTGTTTAACCTATTTGGAGGAGAAATCAGTTGGATGAGAAAAATATAGTCTATAGTGGCTCTTTAAACTATAGAGGTTGAATACATGACAACCACTCATGCAAGCAAGGAAGCAGTTTGGTTGCAAAGGTTGTGTTCAAGCATAGCATTGGTACAACGATCTATAAGGATAGACTGTGACAGCCAAAGTGCAATTTTCTTGGAAAAGAACCCTGCTTATCATTCAAAGATAAAGCACATTGATGTTCAGTATCATTCTATGAGGGATATTCTGTCCCAGGTTTAGTTCGATTTCCTAACGAATCCAATCAACCCTAAAATTGATTCATCAACTAGATTTCTTCCATGTTCTCCACCTAAAAAACTCCTAAGCTAATTATCAGGTAAGCAAAGTGCTCCACGAAAAAGTTTTGGATATTTTAATCAATGGCCATCACTTCAATCAAAAAATACCTTAATGAATTCATTCCCACTTAATGGTCACTCATTAAAACTCCATGGGGTGCTCCTTCGCCACAATCCTTTACATCATGAAAATGACATAAACCTCCCCACTTCTCATTATAGCTTCATGTCCTTTCCTCCTTCTCATACTATTCCCATGAATTATCCTAGAAAATTATGGGATCTTACAAGTAGTGGATATTCCCATTGTCTGGGTAGCCAATTATTTTAGAAACCAACCCTCCTCCTCGATGGGAAAGACAATTATGGTCTATATCAACCGCAAGTGTCGTATCATTATGTTATGGCATTCTTTAATTTTTCCTCCATTCCCCTTTCTCTCACTTTGATGCTCCCTATTTTTTCTTATCATAATTATTTTTACGGAGTCATATTGTTGATATAGGCCTCATAGCTCGCTGCAAAATGATTGAGGTCAACTCTTCATCAACAATTTTCAAAAATCGAAGAGCTAAATTCCCCTCCTCCTTCCTCAAATTTGATTCTCAATTTTATAAGTAGAGGTGGAAACGATGTTGGACATCCTCATTCATCATCGGAAATTCATCCAAAATATATAGGACAAATGTCGGGCATTCGATTCATAGTTTGGGGATCTCTGGGAAGCACAACCAAGAATAATTCATATTCCTCCTATAATTCATTTAAGAATAGCCTCTTAATTTCATGTAGATCTATTCATCCCTAATTTAAATGTTTTAGCTTTAGGGAGACTTTAGGAAAATGATGCAGTATAATAATCTTCTCCAATTCCTATGCCCCCTTTGTTGCAATGTTTTGTTATTTCAATACTTGCAATGTATTATTGGGAACTTTGTAAATTTCTCAATTGACTATCTCTACCCTTATACTATAAATATGTTTATAAATCTCTCTGACCTCAATGTTTTGGACTAATATCTTCTAAATAGCCCTCATGCATTTTGTAACTTTGCCGCATATTTTAGAAGTAAATTTTGCTAATACAATATCTAAAAAACTAAAAAAACAAAATAAAAGTAAAAACCTAAACCAAACCAAAACAAAACTAAAACTTATAGCTTATCAAGGTATAAAAAGCGAATGATGAGCTTTGATAGGGTTTTTTAAGGTTTTTTACAACCTGACAACCCTGAACCTATCCGCGGCTAGTCGATTCAGATTGTGCGTCGGCTCAGCCACAGACTGTCGCGTTGACAATGGAGATGAGCAAGGCCACAGGGGGGGGGAGATATCCCCTCCTACCAAACGTGGTCAACGTAGAAACAAGCTCGCAGGGAGTGCATGTGACCAACATGCAAAATGGTCACGGGAAAGGTCCTTAGATCTTGGGCACCCAATGACAGAATCGCATGTGATGAAAATGCTTTCCATGAGCTTCAAAGACGCCTCACTTTGTTATCCATAGCAACAAACTGGAAGATTACAAGAAATATATGAAGGACGATGCAATGATATGGAAATTCATAGGAGTCTGGCCAATGAAACGACCTCTGGTTAAATGGATCCATCACAAATGGCAACAAAAAGGACATATAGAATTGAAGCTGGGAGCCAGAGGTTTCTTCACATTCATCTTTTCCAACCTAGAAGATAAGGAGAGGGTGTTCGATGACATCCCTTATTTCTTTAGCAACGGAGGATTGTTCATGCGACACTAGGAGGAGTGCTACAACCCAGATGGGGAGAAATTCTTGGCTACCCCAGTTTGGGTACGCCTCTTTGGCCTTTTGGTGGATTTCTGGGATCCAAATACCCTAGAGGGTATTTTATATTTAATAGGAAACTTTTTGAAGGTTGCATACTCCACAAGACAAGGAATATACACATCATATACGAGGATCTTCGTTTATATGAACATAATGGAGCCCCTTCTAAAATCCATTGAACTGGAATACCAAGATGAGGTGTGTAAACAACCTATCGATTACGAGCACATTCCCTTCTGGTGTCGGAGATGCCATGAATATGGCCACTTGTTCTGGGAATGCCCATTGAACCAAATCGAGACAAAGGCTCCAGAAAAGTCTAACAACCAGGGGAAATCGCAAGAAGGGGGAGAGGGGTTTCAGGAGGTACATAGGGGGAAGAAGGGCCAAAAGAACACCCAAACCCCGACTCAATCGCAAATAGGAAAATGTATACAAAGAAAAAACTGATTTGATATGTTTTAGGAGGAGGAAGAGACAGAGGATATAAGGGAGAAAAAACCAAGGACAACCAACCAACAAAGAAAATGGAAGGGATAATGGCTAAAAGAAAGGTTTAGGAAGAAATAACGGCCAGAGAAGCCCCAGATCAATCACCGAACCAAGCCAATATGGAAATAGACAACCAAAGAGAATATTTGAGTAATAAAGAGCAAGTATTGTGAAGATTATTGAATGAATTGAGACACTTGGATGAACGCTTCATCCGAGAAGCCCAAAAGAATCTTTAAAAAGAGACATTCCAGCAACATAAAGCTAAACAAGGAATAGTTGGACCAGATCAACCAGAATAACTAGGATCTCAAATGAACGAGTGAGGGGACCAAGGTCCCCCAGGGAAAGGAGATAAGAAACGCAGAAGGAAAAATCTCAATGAAACCATTCAAATGATAGGGGAAATGTTGGTGAACTCAAGAAAGGTAATGTCGTTGTCTGTGGTCTTCCACCAACTCAACAAATTATCCAAATTATTATTACATCCTGGAATATTAGAGGCCTTAATAGCAAATGCAAACAACATTATCTGAAAGAGTTTCTCAGGAAGACAAGCCCATCATTATGATCCTAGAAGAAAAACTCAAAGATATTATAAGAATATTTAAGCCACATAATGAGGTAATAGCACAAGATGCTAGATGTAGTTTTGGAGGCCTAGCTATCCTATCAAACCCCATGGAAATTATTTTTTAGGACTGGGTAATCTAACCCAGAATACTTGTTGTTTAATTCTGCCACATTGGATATCGAGATTGGGCCTTGTTAACAGGAGTCTATAAGGCTCATATTCCAGGAGAAAAATGGGTTTTCCTTCAAAATCTTGCAAGCTTGAGAAGGGACTGCCTAGATGACCTATGGATAGTTGGACGGTACTTCAATATGCTTACGTCCCTTGAGGAAAATAAAGGAGGAATTCGACGTCGGGATGCATATATGGAAATGTTCAGAGATCTGATCACTGAGCTACACTTGGTTGACCTTTAGACCAATAATGGAACTCACACTCGGAAAAACCAGCGAGGAGGTCCCCATCACATTGCGTCACGATTGGATCATTTCCTGGGTTAGGATCATGTCATTACTGGTGACATATTCCTGGAAGCATCCATCCTCCGTGGCATGGGCCCTGATCACTTGCCAATTCGGTTGGAGATTGACCTTAAAAATAGCCCCAAGAATTGACCATTCTGATTCGAGGCCTTCTGGATTCGGGACCCTAAGCTTATGGAAAAAATAGAGGGATGGTGGAAGGACAATGCGGAAGTTGGCAGAAATCACATGAACACCTTCCAGTTGAAGCTGATCCAGGTGGATAGAACAGGTCTAAGTACAAGTGGCTTGAGTACAAAGGCTCAAAAATTAAAGTGTCTCGAATGTGGAAAACTTAATGTCAAGTTGTATATCTTGTCTTTCTGATTCTAATGGCGCAGATGGCACTTAATTTCGAGTCCTGATGAAGGAGTTAGGAGCAGTCAACATTTGAGGGTTGAATTGGTGATCTGGCGGACTAAGGAGGACACATATTTTGCTGAAACCCAACCACCGGATTCTAGCTAATCCTGGTTGGATTCTAGATGAATTTGTGGGACGGTTTAAATGTCTCCTTGGGTCAAAAATCCAGAATATTTGAAAACAAAAATTTGTATTATAAAAACGGAAAAATATAAAAAAAGGGGCAGGGCGGGCCATGACCCCCACCCTACCTAACGAAATTAAAAAATATTATTATTATAAGGGGGTTGGTGGCCATGACCCCACAACCCCCACGTTTCCTGGCATCATGTTACGACCACCGTATATATCAATACGGGTGGCGGGGGTTGTAACCCACCGCCAACCCATTACACTATATGTATATCGGTGGTCGGTGGAAAATCCGGGGCGGGATACCCAATGCGAGCCTGACCCCCACTGTTATGTATTAAAATATTCGATGGGTGTTAAAATAGTTGGGCATCAGTATAATGAAATGAATTTCGATTTAAAAGAAGAGGGGGTGGGGTTTGACCACTCGACCCCCTCCCTTCTAGCTCGGATCCCAAACCAACTCAGCCAAATAACTTCATTGTAAAGTTCGTCAAATTGTTTCGATAAAACTTTCAACTCAGTAGTGCACCCAGGCATGTCAGGAGCGGGTAGAGAAACTAAGGCAGTGGAACCATGAGCAGTGTGCAAGAGGGGGGCAAAACCATGATCTGAGCCATTTTCCAGAGGGGTCAGATTTTCAATTTTTCAGATTAAGGAAACTTTTATATGGATTCTGCACTACTCGACGCCAAAAATCCAACTGTTTTGTCCATTTCTTCATTAGAGGTCTGCAATTTTCGGGCACTTTCAGTTATGGAGGTATAAGGGTGTAATTTCTCATTTTTATACTTCTACTTTCATTTTTTTCCACTTAATGAAAGAGGGCCTCCCCACTATTTGAGCAGGGCCCAGAGACGTAGTCCCTCCTGGACAAACTACAATATTAATTATGTGTCTTATTGCATGATGTTAATTGCTTCTCTCTTCTTATATTTATGCCTTTAAAGTTTCTTATTTAAAGCTGCAATTTTCAGATGTAATTCTTTAACACATCTCAAACAAAAGATTTTGGATCAAGTGGTATCAAAGTAGGTGTTTGTAGATGTGAATTACATGCTTGTATGCCAACTAGAAACAGGCTACGAAGAGGTGAAGGGACGCTACATTCTTTTGATCCCGAAGCGGGACGTGCACATGAGTGACAAGGATCGAAATTAAGTGGAGCTCAACTTCCGCAAGACCTTCTACACCATGGAAGATAGGGTTGATAAATTTTTCTCTAGAATTGAGAAGTTAGATAAAACAGGGGAGCATATTTCAGAAGGACAAGGTTCAGCACATGGAGATGGTGGAGGAGACCCACCTCCTTTGGCAAATGAAAGTCCTTCCTCCTCTTCTCACCATCATCATAAAATTTTTGGAAATGCATCTAATAAACCTTTCTTTAAGTTAGATGTTAAATTTGATCTACCTATGTATAATGGTGAAAGTAATGTAGAGAAGCTTAACAATTGGATTAGGTAGTTTGAACTCTACTGCCGGATTTTGCAGATTGTGGAGGATGAGGCAAATATTCAGTTGGCTTCTCCTCGATTGACTGGCACCGCTCTCATCTGGTGGGAGAGAAAACTTCAAGGCAGCAATAATTTGGTTAACCTTCTTTCCTCATGGTCAAATTTTATTGCTTCACTTAAAGATCAATTATATCCCTTGGGTTATAAGAATAAATCCTTAATGGAGTGGCAGTACCTAAGGCAAGGTAAAGGAAAAAACATGCAAAGCTTTATCAAGGAATTTAGTAAACAAGCACTAAGTTTGGGAATTTCATTAGATTCTCCTGAAGTTGTAACTAAGTACATTAGTTCATTACATAGTTACATTAGACATTCATTGTTAATGTTTGAACCTACTACCATTGACTCGGCCAGTGTAAAGGTCGTTCATCTTGAAAACAAGGGCATAAATGATAAGGATGATCATTCAAAGAAACCGCCTTTCAAAACTTCAAATGGAAAGTTCAAAGGGAAAGGAAAGGGAAAGGAAAAGAAGACAACATCAACGAAGAAGGATGAAGGAGAAAAGCCTTATTACATTCACTGGAAAAAGGAAGGTCATGACGATGATCATTGTTGGACGCTGTACCTAGAAAATAATCCAAAGAGATATGGAGGAAAGGGTAAGAAAAATATGGTAGCAACCGCGCAGAAAGACCTTGGATCCGACTCTGGTGATGAGGCATTGATCACAGCAGCAGGCACAAAAGGTACTCATTCTCTTCATGTTAATTCTGAAACACAGGAAAGCACTAGTTCAACTGATGAGCCTCTTCCTAATGAACGAAATAGAATTGAGTTGTTTCATATTAGAGTTGTCATAAATCATACCAAAGTAGAAACGATATTTGATTCAGGCTCTCAAGAAAATTTAATCTCAGAATCCTTGGTTAAAAAGTTAGGCTTAGAAGTTAAGCCTCATCCGAAACCTTATGCGCTTGGATGGATACATGACAAAGTAAAACTAAATTTAACCAAGCAATGTAAGGTTAAATTTGTAATTGCTTCTAAACTGGTGGATGAAGCAGAAATGGATGTCATATCATTGGATATTTGTGGTATTGTGTTAGGGAGTCCCTATCTTTACGACATGAAAGCAGTTTTCTTTCGACATGAAAATAAATACCAAATCACAAAAGATGGGGTAGAGTATATTGTAAGATCTCATCAAACCAAAGTCAGTGCCAGTCTGGTAAGTGCAGGTCATATGAAGAGATTGGTGAATTCCAGTAAGGGGTGTTTTCTCATGGTTGTGAGAGCAAAAGATGCAAAAATTTCTGATGCTTTCCGAGGATGTGATCCGGCTCATAAAAAAAATTATGTGATGTTATTTATAACTATGATGAGTTGTTTCAGGAACCTAGAGTATTTCCTCTGAAATGAGAGATCCAGCATGAGATCCATTTGCAACGTGATGCTCCATTTCCAAATATTGGTATGTACAGGATGTCAT
Source organism: Pinus albicaulis (assembly GCA_034641835.2). NCBI lineage: Eukaryota > Viridiplantae > Streptophyta > Pinopsida > Pinales > Pinaceae > Pinus > Pinus albicaulis. The sequence continues at coordinate 1,379,399,812 of CM076580.1, read as the reverse complement.
ATATCAAGATGGAGGAGATCAAAAAGAAAGTATAGGAACTATTGAACTAAGGGGTCATTCGACCAAGTACCTCTCCTTGTGGCTCATTGATCGTGTTAGTACACAAGAAAGATGGCACATGGAGGATGTGTGTGGATTATTGGGCACTAAACAAAATCATGATGAAATATCAATACCCTCTCCCTCGCATTAATGATTTGTTATATCAATTAAAGAATGCTATCTATTTCACCAAATTGGATTTGCGTAGTGATTATCACCATGTCATAATTGTAGAGCAGGACGTGTGTAAAACCGCCTTCAATACCAAAGAGGGATTGTTCGAATGGATGGTGATGCCATTTGGACTGTGCAATGCTCCAGCCACATTCATGAGGGTCATGAATGATCTTTTTAGGCCTTTCATTGATGAATTTGTCCTTGTGTATTTAGATGATATTCTTGTCTTTATTAGGACTTGGGATGAACTTGTATACCATGTAAATAAATTGTTTTATGTATCAAAGAGGGAAGAATTGTATGTAAAATTGTCGATGTGTGAGTTCGGGAAAACCTCTTTGGTTTACCCTAGTCATATTGTCGGTAATGGTCAATTAAAAATAGACCCCTCCAAAGTTGAGGTGATTGTAAAATGGCCTAAGCCTACCAATGTAACAGAGGTCCATAGTTTTCTAGGTAAAATACAGTACTGGAGGAGGTTCATTGCCAACTTCTCCGTTATTGCATCACCCTTACACGCACTGACAAGTATCAAACAAGCCTTTCAATGGGGAGGAAAGCAACAAAATTCCTTCGAATAACTAAAAGAGAAAATTAGCATCCCACCAGTCCTGGCTTTACCCGATCTCCAGAAACCTTTTGAGATTGAAATCGATGCCAATGGGTATGCCATGGGAGGTGTATTGTTGCAGTAGAAGAAGCCGATATGTTACCATTCGGAGAAGTTCCCCCAGTCTGCCATCAATTATCCCACTTACGATAAGGAACTGTATGCCTAGGTCCAAAGTGTGAAAATGTGGAAACGCTACTTGATCGGCAAGGAAACCATTATCCATACAAATCATCAGCCCTTGCAATACCTGCAGTCATAGACCAAGCTACAACAGTCTCATCATTTCAGGTGGATGGGGTTTCTACAACAGTTTCATCTGGTAATAAAGTATAAGAAGGGCATAGTAACAAAGTTGCAGATATGCTCTCTCGCCTTCCTATTGCTGCTTCTATTATTTTTCATGATGCTTCGTTGTCTTTTGAAAGTTATGCTGAATAATACACTAATGATGATGAATTTAAAGAAATATATGCAAAACTAACTCATGGTTCACAAGTGGAAAACTATCGTTTGTAGGGGAAGTTGTTGTATCACCTTGGAAAATTGTGCATACCCACAACAAAAAGGGTACATGTAATTCAAGAGGCGCATACCTCTCTTGTGTCTGGTCACTTTGGTGTCGAAAAAACCATATGTCATTTGCAAAGGTTTTTCTTTCAGCCCCATATGAAAAACATTGTAACCCATTTTGTAAGGGGATGTGTGATGTGTTCTGTTTCAAAGCCCTCTAATAGAAAACATGGGCTCTACACACCACTCCCTATTCTGAGTCATCCATGGGAAAGTGTGTCGATGGAATTTGTAGGAGGTTTTCCTATGTATAGAAAGGGTCATGACTATTTGTATGTTGTCGTAGATCGCTTTAGTAAAATGTGAATATTAATGCCTTGTAAAAAGAAGATCACTGCTAAGCATACTGCTTATCTTTTCTTTCAGTATGTTTAGGTCCACTTTGGGTTGCCCACATCGATTGTGTCAGATCAAGACTCTCGCTTCCTTGGAGATTTTTGGACCAGCTTGTGGCATATGATGGACACCAATTTGAAGAGAAGTACGCCATTCCATCCACAAACCGACGGACAGACAAAGGTCGTCAACTGTACCGTGGTAAACTTGTTGGGGGGCTATATAGCAAACATCACAAGTTATGGGATGAGCATCTTCCATATGTGCAACAAGCTTACAACCAAGCAGTGCATTCCTCTACGCATCGTTCACCATTTGAGACATGCTTTGGTTACTTACCAAAGGACCCTTTTGACATGATCTATGGAAGGGACGAAGATGCCAGTGGACATGATGATAGGGACAAAGAAAAACAGTTCATCTAGTGAATACAGAAAATTCACCAAGCAGTGCAAGAGCAGTTGGAAAAGCGTCAGGCCCGATATAAGGCCCGACATGATAAGCACCGAGTCGACCATCAATTTCAAGTTGGTGACAAGGTGTGGTTCCACATCAACAAGGATCGAATGAAGGGGGAAGGCAAGAAATTGTGACCAACCCGATATGGTCCATTTACCATATTGGAGAAGATTGAGAATAATGATTTCCGACTTGATTTGCCTGTATACATGTAGATGTACTCGGTCGTGAATGTCAAAAATCTGAAACTTTATGAACCACCATTGATTATGGACACTGAGGAGGTAGGATCAGTTCCTACACTGGATGAATTTGCACCAAAATATCTCAATGACCTGCTAGAGGACACCATTATTGATCAAAGAACCATGACTTCACGACGAGGAGATGTGGAGTATCTCTGTGTTGGTTTCAAAGGGATGCACGCAAGTAAATCTAAATGGCTTGGAAAGGAGAAGGTGAGGGAGAAATTCCCTCACTTGCATGTTGATTGGGCTTTTAGGGTTCAAAAGTTCTTTAGTGGTGAGGAATGATCTAGGTGGATCGAACAGGTCTAAGTACAAGTGGCTTGAGTACAAAGGCTCAAAAATCAAAGTGTCTCAAATGTGGAAAACTTAATTTCAGGTTGTAGATCTTGTCTTTCTAATTCCAATGGCGTAGACGACACTCAATTTCGAGTCTGTATGAAGGAGTTAGGAGTAGTCAAAGTTTGAGGTTTGACTTCGTGATGTGGCAGACTAAGGAGGACACAATTTTTCTAAAACCCGGCCACCGGATTCTAGCCAATCTCGGCCAGATTCTAGAAAAATTTGTGGGACAGTTAAAATGTCTCCTTCGGTCAAAAATCTGGAATATTTGAAAACAACAATTTGTTTGATAAAAAATAGAAAAATATAAACAAGGGGTAGGGCGGGCCATGACCCCCACCCTACCTAATGGAATTAACAAATATTATTATTATAAGGGGGTCGGCGTCCATGACCCTGCCGCCCCCTCGTTTCCTGGCCTCATGTTAGGGCCACCGTATATATCAATACGGGTGGCAGGGGTTGTAACCCACTGCTAACCTATTACATTATAGGTATATCGGCAGTCGGCAGAAAATTCAGGGCGGATCGTTCAATGCGAGCTTGATCCCCACTGTTATGTATTAAAATATTCGGTGGGTGTTAAAACAGTTGGGCGGCAATATAAGGAAACTAATTTCGATTTAAAATAAGAGGGGGCCCAATGACTCAGCCAAACGACTTCATTGTAAAGTATGTCAACTTGTTTATATAAACCTTTCAACTCAGCAGTGCGCCCAGGCAGGTCAGGAGCAGGTAGATAATCCAAGGTAGCGGAACCATGAGCAGTGTGCAGGAGGGGGGCGGAACCATGATCTGAGCCATTTTCCAGAGGGGTCATATTTTCACTTTGTCAGATTAAGGAAAATTCTATATGGATTCTGCACGACTTGACGCCACGAATCCAACGACGCTGTCAATTTATTCATTAGAGGTTTGTAATTTTAGGGCACTTTCAGCTATGGAGGTATAAGGGTGTAATTTCTCATTTTTATACTTGTACTTTCATTTTTTGTCACTTATGAAAGAGGGCCTCCCCACTATTTGAGCAGGACCCGGAGACGTAGTCCCTCCTAGACGAACTCCGATATCAATTATGTGTCTTCTTGCATGATGTTAATTGCTTCTCTCTTCTCATGTTTATGCCTTTAAAGTTTCTTATCTAAAGCTGCAATTTTCACATGTAATTTTTTAACACATCTCAAACAAAAGATTTTGGATGAGAAGCTCAAGGATCTAAAGCACAAGATCAATAAATGGAATCAAGAATAATTTGGGCACATCATGAAAGATCAATAAAAACTAGCAAATAATATGGAGATAATTCAACAAAGGATCATCAATCAAGTCTGGGAAGACAACTTAGTGGAAGAAGGGAGGATCATTAATAAACTGTAAGAACGACGAATACAGGAGGAGATACTGTGGAAGCATAAATCCAGAGTAAATTGGCTACGGGAGGGGGATAGAAACACCCGCTTCTTTCATAAAGCAATGGTTCAACATCGTCATCATAATCAGATCTTTTCCTTAAAAGATGAGGTTGGAAATAGAATCGCCTAGCATGGGGAAATGGAGGACCTGGTGGTCAACCTTTTCCACTCTGTGCTCATGGAACGTTCTCATAATCAGTCCACGAAAATTCAAAGAATCACCCAGAACATGCCACGCCTCATCTCTAGGGATCATAACCTGGGCCTCATGCAGGTGGTAATGCTAGAATAATTAGAAGAGGTGTTGAAAGGAATGGCGAAGAACAAGGCTCCTGGCCCAGATGGCTTCACGGTGGAGTTTTTCCAAGCGGCTTGGACCTTAATTGGTAAGGATGTGATGGAAGTGGTAGAGGAGTCCTACCATAACCAAAAGGTATGCCTGAGCCTTAATTTTACTTTCATTACTTTTACACCCAAATCAGCTAAATCAGAGGACCCCCAAGGGTTCAGTTCGATTGCACTGTGAAATGTTATTTATAAGATCATAGCTACAATTATTTTAAAAGGCTTAAAAACCCTGCTTCAGAAACTTATTTCTCCAAAACGAAATGGCTTTGTTGAGGGTCCTTAAATCCTGGATGGCTTTATCACCTCACTCCCTAAAAAAATCAAAGTTCCAAGGATGATGATTAAGCTTGATCTCTCAAAAGCCTACGACAACATTAACTGGACTTTTCTCACTAGCATCCTCCAGTCTTATGGTTTTGACCAAATATGGATCAACTGGGTTCTCGCCATGGTGTCCTCCCCTGTCTACTCCATCCTCCTATATGGATCCCAACTAGAACATTCAACTCTTCCCATGGAATAAGACAAGGTGACCCCCTGTTATCATTTATTTTCATCCTAGTTGCTGAAGGCTTGGGAATATTATTTAAAAAGGTAGCTCAAACTCTTAAAATATGGGGACTTATACAATGGGGTAATGATCTCCCCCTCACCCATCAACAATTTGTGGATGATATTATGCTCTTCTTCCATGTCTCATTGTGGGAATCATGTTGCATAAAATAAATCCTTCATGTTTTCATGGAAGCCACTGGGACCTTTATTAATAATGAAAAATCCTTCATTTTCTTCTTTAACACAACCAGGAACTTCCAAACCTTATTTGTGAGGGTGATGGGCTTTGGAATAAGTTCTCTTCCTACTAAATACTTTGGGATTCCCTTATCTGTAAATTCTCTTAAAGCATGCTGCTGGAACCAATTTCTGCAAAAATCCAATCTAAGCTTAGTAATTGGACCTTTAGAGCCCTTAACTTGGCTGGTTGCACTGTCCTCCTTAGGTTTTTCCTTCAATCCATCCCTATATACCAACTTTCAGGCATGGCCGCTCCCAAAACTAGTATCAAAATGGCAGGAATATTTAAAAAATTCCTATTGTGAAGTGCTCAACAGCTGAATAAATGGTCCTTGGTCTGGTGGCCCAACATCATCAAACCCAAGATGGAAGGGGGACTGGGTCTCCACAACCCTCTCACCCTTAATCAGGTTATGGGGGGGAAATTATGGTGGAGATGGTTATAGGGAGGCGTAGGATTGTGGAAACAAATATGGACACGTAAGTATGGCATGCCCACCCAAATAGAAGACATCCTAAGGTACCAGGACCCTCCAAAAGGATCTGCGATATGGAACATGGCTGCTCAAAAAAGAGATATTATACGACTACACTTAGTTTGGGAAGTGAGAAATGGAAAAATAACCCTCTTTTAGCAAGACTCCTGGCAGCAGAGAGGAAATTTATTTCCATGAAAATATCTGAGCGAGTGGTTCATATATGCTATGAACGGGAACTACCAGGAATTAAATCAGTATTGGAAATAGGATTCAACAAAAAAAGGCTGGAGGAGATGGAAATACATGATAGACTGGTCGAAACCATCGGATTCGAATCAATGGAACTAGTTGAGAAAGGAGATAGACTACAGAAGGATCATGATTAAGGAAGGTACATATATTTTGAGGTGAGGCTACACATTGAAGGGCACCTTCACCATTCAGGAAGCATACATACTAAAAGCAGGATGGGGATAGGGGAACCAACAAAAAATTTGGAAGAATATCTAGGGAGGAGGTGGTGGCCAAAAGTGTCCTGCTTTCTCTGGTTGGTTTGTAGGGGTGGAATACTGACTTGGGATCAATTGATTAAAAGAGGCTTCTATGGACCCTCAGTCGACATCCTCTATGGATGCCACTCTGAAGACCAGGAGAACCTTCTAAACTCATGTCAGTACGCCACCCAAAAATGGCACCAGGTGGAAGACCTCTTTGGAAGAATGGATCATGATCCCCATAGTATTTGTGAATCCATCCTAATTTGGAGACAGGGCCTCTACTCTAGCCCGGTCCTCAACTGAGCCTAGGATTTCATCCTTGGCTTCACCCTTTGGGCCATCTGGAAGGAGAGGAATTGTAGGATTTTCAAGAATATGAGTCAGGATCAGGTGGTAGTCTGGGAAGGAATAGCGCAAAATATAAGAGAAATCGTCCTGGCAATGAGGTGGACACCAGATGACTAGAAAGTTTCTCCACAAGAGGCCAGGATCCTGCAATGACTTCAACTTTCTCCGACCATGATAGCTTGAAACTCATGGAAATTGATCCCAAGCAGAATAGACCTTGCTCGGACCTTCAGTATGCCTCCTAAAGTTTTCATGAAACTAAATTTCGATGGAGCATCGAAAGGAAATCCAGGACAAGCAATATTTAGAGGGTTACTCCGATATCATAGAGCACTAAATCACTTCATTTATGCTGATTCCTATGGGTATGAGAGTAACAATAAAATAGAATACACTAGAGCTCGGCAAGGTCTAATCCTAGCAATCAGGTTGAGCTACAAAAAACTAGTGGTTGAAGGTGACTCCCAACTAGTAGCAAACACCCTCAAGAAACTAAGTCAAGGGACTAAATGGGACAAGCTCAGCCACAATTGGAGAACAACTAGACTTGTTCAGGAACTAGGGGAAATTATCCAGAAGTTCTATTATGTCATCATAATGCATGTGAGGCGTGAAGGAAATCGAGTTTCTGACTTCCTGGCGAACTAGGGATGTGCCCATCAAAATGAACCATTTTAGATAATCTAGCCTCCCTACCCATGGGATGTGTTGTCAACCCTAGAGACAGCCTTGAGTTGCGAAAGACCAGTGCCTAGGACATCTTATACAGCAAGGAGCATATGATATAGCATGGGAAGTTATCAGAAAAGGCTCTCATGCTATCTTTAGTAACAGGAAGGTTTAATTTGAATGAGACCAAGATTTTCAAGACTTTGGCACATGGAAAGAAACACTGCAGGGGAAAATCGTGAAACTCTAACAAGAATGTATTAGACAATTCAAAGGCAAATTATTGAAATGAGGGTTGGATTCTAACTACTTCACAGAGATGAATAATCAGAAATTATTTACTGCGTATGAAGAGTAGAGAGAATACTAACTATTGTTGAGACAATATCCAGAAACAAATATCAGCATGCGATGGGCTTACGAAATTAAGAATCCACACATGACAATAGCATTTGAAAATAACACCTCATAGCAGCTAGTATAGCAGAAGTACGGGTGAAGTGAAAATGGAACAATATATCATGCCTGAGCCATATTTAAAGTGCTAGACAGGTTCTGGAATAAGTATCAACTAGGATAAATCCATACCAAAACCAGTGGGCTACTCGCATTCTAGAAAATGATACAAGATAAATGGATGTAAATGAAATGAACAACTAAACTATAACACATAGGAAAGATTTACAAAATGTAAAGCACCAAGACCAGAATCCTCATTAAAGATAGAACTCCTCATCACTGAAACCCAACGGGCTCTTTGCATTCATATTAAAGCTTCAACAAAATACATACAAAAACTCTTTCACAGTATGTTCTTTTGAAAATCTGGAACCATTTTTTCTCTTTAGTTGTTGCTTATATAGAATCCTCAGAAACATGAGAAAGAAGATATTTTTGGGAAAAATATCTTCCTCGCGTGCTTGTAATCAGTTTGAGGTCTCCATAAAAAATAACCAAAATTCATGATGAGGAATAGGGGCATCTCATCATTGACAGTTAGGCTCACGGTCGTTTTAAACAAAAATATTAAACAACAGTTTTTGACAAAAAGTAAAATGCAGGAGTGGAATGTGAATTCCATTCGAAAGTTAAAAGTAACAAACTAAAATGAAAGTAAAAGGCCACTAGGGTCGAATCATGAATTGAAAATGTTCACGGACGAGATGGAGTCAAGGCGATCACTGACACAAGTGGCGAAACGTTTGCTGATGAGCTAGCGACCAGGCTGGCATACCGCGTGCATCTCTGCTGACTATCTGCTGCAGGTTCAGGCATTGTTGTGAATCCTTCCACCTTGATATAAGCTTCGGTGAGGTCGTCGAGACTTACATCGGTGGGGATTTTATGCTTTACCAGATGGAGGAGAGCAAATTCTTAGCGGTGTGACGAAACAATGGTCTCAGATTTTAACCGGGTGGTTTTACCTAAAAGTATATCTGTCTGGTCAATCTCTTCCTGGAGACGTGCTTCATACCTTGATAATGATTGTAACACGGTAGGATTGGTGGGATCCCAGCATGACGGGGGGCGATTAGGTATGAACCGTCGGATCCTAAGAGATCAACGGTTGCGATCTAATCGCATCAAAGCAAAGCGGGGCCAAAACTTTGATGGAGAAATATGAATGAACAGGGCGATGCAATGAGTACCGTTGATCTAACTTGGATGGATGGTCATGATTTGGATTGGCGGATCGCAATCGGGGAAGGCAGCGGGTGACACATTTAAGAATTTGCGATTGGCGATGCACGATTGAGCGCCAGCCGTCCAATCTGGAACAAGATCAACGGCGGGGAGATGTACGGGGGTAAAGGAGCAGAGTGAGAGAAATAAGGGATGTCGGATCAAAGGGAAATCGATGATGGAGATTACAATCGGAGGATTGAAATCAAGGAGTGCGGCGGGCGGCACACTTTAAAATTTGTGATTGCGATTGGTGCGGTGTTGCGATGGGCGCAATAGGACTTGCGTGGACCGTCGGATCTGTATAGATCGATGACGGGTATTACACCCGCGCTCCACAGACCATAACACCATCACGTCAGAAAAAATCGGGTTTGCAAAGGATTGGGCCCACACTGATCGTTCCGATTGCTATAAGCGCCCGGGGCTTAAGCGCTTGGTCCTGGGCGCAGGGTATATGGGGAAGTGGTTTAAGGGGCCTGGACGAAAGGGGCTTAGCTTGTATATGTAAAATGAATGGTTTTTTGGCCTATTTTCAATGCATTTTAAGGCCAAAAATGGGTAACGGTAGAGAGGAAAAGGGGGTTATTAAGTCAAACAAAGGGTATTTGTGAGGTTTAAACGGGAAATAGGATGATTTTGAAGGGGGACAATGGGATGAAAACAAAGGTTTAAAAGGTGTGAAATAGGGGGAAAAGAGGATTTTTGGGCATTCTTCTTCACAAACAGAGAGGCTTCAAAACTGGGAACAACAGTGAGGATTTCCCAAAGGACAAAGGCACAAGGAGGCTTTCAAGGATGATGCGTTTTCAGAGGCTCAAAAAACATTTTAGCCCCCCCAGAATAGCACATGCGGAGACTCATTTCAACGTTCATGATATAAGGCGAGCTATATTATAATATTTTTCGTTTTAGACCTTTTATACCATACCTTCACTTGTTTTCTTCATGTTCGGAGCCTTTACGTCTTCCTCCCATTTTTGGACATGTTCTTAGTTATTCAACCACGTGACTTAGCTTAGCATCGTTTCTCCCCAGCCATTATTTAAACTTTTCACCACGAGTCATGAAATTAAATACTTGGCTACTCAAGGTTATCTTTAAAAATGACTAATGTTAACCATATGATCAAAATTGGCTCCACCTAGGGACGACACGTTCATCCTTGGGCATGTCGAGAACTTCGCATACCACCTGTTAATCTTCTGTGTGGAAACCACTCTTCAGCACTTTTTATTTTTCTCTTCATGATTCATCACGACACACACATCATTCAAACTAAGATGAAAACATAAAACTAATGTACAGTATAATACATCAGGCTCTCTCGGCCTGAATTAGAACTGGAAGTAAGGTTTGAGGAACTGACCATTTACAGGGGCATCGAGCAAGTCTCCCTGTAAATTTTCCAACCTGAAAGTGTTATTTCCCCCTTGTTCCACAATTTTAAAAGGGTCGAACTAGAGTGGGTCGAATTTACCATGTTTCCCCTTTTCAGCTCTTCGAATATCCCATCTAAGCACTAAATCCCCAACCTGCAACTTCCTGTCCTTGGCATGCTGATCAAAAATGTCCTTCATCTTCTCTTGATATTCAATTAGCCTCTGACTTACCTGGTTCCGTGTTTCTTCTAACTCCACCAGCTGATTGATTCTCCTGGTCACATCATCGGGTTCTTCTTGAATTTCTTGCATGAATCGGGCTACTGGTAAGGCTAACTATACAGTGAATACTGCTGCCCTCCCATATACTAATTCATACGGGGACTTCTCGGTTGCTCTCTTGCTGGTAATCATGTTGGCCCACAGAGAGAATTTCAACTAGGAATCCCATTTTTTCTGATTTTCATTGATAGCCTTCTTCAGTGCCCTCACCAGGGTTTTATTTGAAGACTCTGCCAGGCCATTTCCTTGTGGGTAATAGGCCATAGAGTGACCTAGCACAATGTTATACTGCTGGAAGAAACTAGAAAACTTTGCAGACTTAAAGGCCTACGCATTGTCGGTCACTATCTTAGTAGGGCAGCCGAATCTGGATATGATATTTTCTTCCATAAATTTCATTACCACAACATATGTCGCATTCCTTGTAGGTATAGCTTCCACCCATTTCGTGAAATAATCTGTGGCAGTTAATATCCACTTATGCTGACCACTTGATGGAGGATGTATTTCACCGATAAAGTCAATTCCCCATTGTTGGAATGGTTCATCCACGTGAACAGGGATCATGGGAAGAGGTGCCAACTTCTGTCTTTCAGCAAATATTTGGCATTTCTCACAAGTTCTGACCCGGGAAAACACATCTCCAAAGAGTTTGGGCCAGAAGAAACCAGCCTTCAGGATTTTGTGAGTAGTGGCTCTCCAACTATAATGACCCCCACAGATTCCTTCATGAAATTCGGCCATTATACTCTCAACCTCGTCTTCTGTGAGACACAGGAGCAGGATGCTCGAGGGGTCTCGCTAGTACAGCCGGCCATTGGTAACTATGTACTTCTGTGATCTCAACCTTAGTGTTCTGTATTTAGCTTTATCACAGATAGGAGGGAAGCTGAGTGTTAGAAGATATTCCACTATCTCTTTGTACCACGGGCTAATGAGGTACTTCATATGTGTCTTCTGAGTAGCTATCTCTACTCCCTGTTGCTCTTCTTTCTTCTCAGACTCCTCATTTTCTATCATGGACAGATTTATACCCAGAGCCTGACAGTTTGATTCAGACAATATTTTGGCTAACCCTTGTCCCTTGATCAGTTTGGTAGGACGGATGTCTAGCTCATACTCTTGTATTTTGGCAATCAATTTCCCTCTTTTCCCTTCGCTATATCCTTGGATAAGAATATCTTTTACAGCTGCTGTAGGCACAAACGTAGTGATATGGGACTGCAAGACATACATGTGAAATGCTCTAAGAGACTTCACCAGGGCATATGCCTTCTTTTCTAATATGTTATATTTGAGCTCTGCATCACAGAGCACCTGACTGAAGAAAGCGATGGGCTGCTCATACCCTTCTTCATTTTTCTGCAATAAAACTCCTGCCACTGTATGAGGTGATGCAAATGAAAAGATCATGAAAGGTTTGGCATAGTCTGGTCCAACTAGCACAGGGGCTTCTGCAAAGGCATTTTTTATCCTGGAAATGGCCTCTCGTGATTCTTGAGACCACTTTACCTCATTATTTTTCTTTAGCATGTCAGTTATATGTCTAACTATCTCTGCATAGTTAGGGATAAACCTCCTCAGAAAGTTAATGCGCCCTAGGAACACCTGCACCTCCTTTTATTTCTGGGAAGAGAAATGCCATTTATAACTTCTACTCTCTTAGGATCTATTTTTACCCCATATTTGGTCACAATATGTCCCAAAATCTTGCCCTCTTCCAATGCAAATTAAGACTTCTATGGGTTGAGAGAGAGGCCATACCTTTTTCACTTCTCGAAGGTTCTATGCAAGTGTTCAATGTGCTCTGCATCATCTTTTGAAAACATAGTAATGTCGTCTAGATATACCACCACAAACTTATCTTGCTCCCCAACAAAGGCAATGTCCATGGCCCTTTGAAAATTTTCCCCTGCATTAATCAACCCAAAGGCATCCTAGCATACATAAACGTACCCCATGGTGTGGTAAAGGCAATCTTCTTCTGATCTTTTGGTAGTATAGCCACCTGATTGTAACTCGAGAATCCATCCATCATCGACATCCGAGAAGCTCCTACCAATTTTTGCAGGATGTGATCCATCTTGGGAAGTGGATAATTATCCTTTAAGGATGCCCGGTTTAAATTTCGGAAATCAGCACATAGCCTTATTTCTCCATTCTTTTTCCAGACAGGGACTAGGTTTTTTACCCACTCAGAATACCTCAATGGCACAATGATTTTGGCCTTCAACAGTTTCTTAATTTCTTTCTCAATGGAGGGAAGCAGCAGGGGATTTATCTGTCTAAGCTTCTGTTTATGTGGTTTCGCATCTCCCTTTAGTGGAATTTTATGCTGCATGATGCTGATGTCAAAGGTTTTTAGGTCCTGATAAGACCATGCAAACACATCTTTGTATGACTGGAATAATTTCTGGTAGAGCTCTTTATACTCCTTTGGGACTTTCTTGGATAGTTTCACAATTTTGGGGTCAACATTAGTACCAAGGTTAAGATCTTCTACCTGATTTTCCTCTACAACTTTATTCGGCTGCAGTGGGACATCGTTCCTATTAAACAACCTTTCTAGAGGTACTAGTCCTCGGGGTATAACATTGCCCTTTAGCTGTAGAAATTTATGGCTAGCCACCTTTTCTTCCCATTTGTTTTTTGAAATGTCCTCAGCTTCTTCTTCTTCAAAAGCATCAATCTCCATGTTGGAGAATTCCCCAACTATTTCTAGGAATCTTTTCACTTGTTCTTCATCCTCGAACACCTACCAATGTTTGATGTTATCTGGGATTGATGGTCGATAGCGTACCTCAATTTCGTATCTTAAGAGAGGGTTTTGAGGTGGACAGAAAGTACTGGTAGCAACTGCAAGGGAGTCTGCCATCCTATTATTCTCCCGGGGCATGAACTGAATATTAAATGACAGGAAAAAATTCTCCACCAGGTCCCAAAATTCGTTCCTATAAGCCCTCAGCCTAGGATGTTTGGTTTGACACTGATTCTTCACTTGTCTAACTACCAGTTCTAAATCCCCCAGAACCTTTAAACTCTCTATGTTCATGCTCCTGGTTGTCTGTAACCCTAACAGAAGTGCTTCATACTCGGCCACATTATTAGTGGCTTCATACTCTAGCTTGAAAGACAATGGGACCCATTGGCCTGTAGGAGAAATCAATAATACTTTAGCCCCATTACCTTCTCTGGAGTTTGCTCCATCAAAATGAAGTGTACAGATTCCTGCTTCACGGCTCTCTATGGACTACTCGGTCTTGAGCTGGCAGAATATGTTCAAGAGCATAATCTTGATCTTCTTCCAGCATCAAACATGAGAAATATACCTCCTTACTATAAACTGTAGAATTAACTGAGTTTTCAGCCTTGGTAACCGTCTTGAAAAATATATTTTCTTGGTACAACCTCCTCTCTTGGCCACCAAAAACTGGGATAGTAGCATAGGTCAAGTCTAACTTGATTGACCCACCAATTTTAGTCCCCCAGGACCTTGATATCAACATGCCGAAGCGAGCTGGGATATCAGCCACCATGATGTCCATCACCACACTTTTTGCTGGGATTTGGGCCAAGTTGACCACCAAATCCTTGATCATACCCAGGCATTTAAATCTTTTGGAATCAAATGAGTAGAGGTCCTTGTATGGACGGGTGATTTTTAATCCTAGTTGTTCCATGACCGATAGGGGCAATAGGTTATGGGAGGCTCCTGAATCTAACATACAGTTATGCAACAGCAAGTCATGGATTACCAAGGACACATAAAATGGGGAAGTAGAAGCATCTAATTCCTCAACATGTGGTCCAAATACAACCATAGGTATTTCTTCTTGAAGGTTCAGACTATCTAGAATATGTGCTACTTCTAGGGCAAGCATAAAGGATGTGACCTGGGACTGATATGCAGGCTGCTTCAAAAATTCAGTCAAGGGAACTGGAATTTTGACCTTTTCAATATCCTTTTGTAAACTAAAGACAGAGGAGGACTTATCTACTAACATATCTTTTGACTCTTTGCTTTGGACAAGGGGTTTGACTTCCTTTGTGACTGACTTGAAAACAGGGGGAGTATCCACTTGTGAAGAGGAAGTAATTTGATCAGCACACTGCAAATATTCATTAAGAGGCCTATTACCTTTGTCTGTGGTCCTTTCAGTTGTTGTCTCCTTCTGAGTAGATGCTTCCCCATGAAGTGTTTCTTCCTCCTGATCCTGAGTGCGAGTTCTCTTCCTAGAAGATCTGAGGTCATATCTTCTATTAAACTGTGCTTGCATGAAATCGACAAACTGCTTTCAATAGTCGTCGATCTCAGGATCTTCAGTGCTTTCATTAGCTCTTTCTTCCTCTTGTGATGGAATCTCCACTTCATCACCTTCTTGTAGGGGACATTCTACTTCGTCACTATTTGAAAAATCAAGGTATGCCTCCTCTTGCTCATAAGTGGTGTCTTCGGTGGGACCATCTACCTGACCTTCCAAGTACAGAGTATGTGGTACCTGATCTTGTTGCTCCTTTTGTTCCCTTTACAGTATCTACAAGGGGGGTTTTCTGTACTGAGGGTTGTAACCCCTATTTGGAGCATTTTGGAAATTCTTGGAGGATGAATTCTTGGCCTCTAGTTCAAGTTTGACCAGCTTACTTGAAAGATTCTTAATCATTTTGTTCATTTCCTCAATTCTGTCATTAGCTGAGTCTCTATCTTGGCTAGAGGTAGATACCTCCTCTTTGCCCTTTATTCTAGCATCTTGTTCTGATTTTCCCTTAGATTTACCAGTGGAGGCGAAATTTTCCTCCAACTCTAGTGCATCTGTTTGAGCATCATCCAGGGTGGCAGGATTTCTTTCTCTCAGAGAGAAACCGAATTCTGAGCCAAAAGCGACTACGAAAACAACTTTAGCAACGATTTGATGAGGTTTCATATCAGTAGGAAGGCTCAAATACAATTTGTTAAACCTCTTGATGAACTATGACACCCCTTCGTTATGTCTTTTATTGAGTGTGTTAAACTCAGTAAGACAATGTGAAAGATATTTTTTCTCCCCCCATTTTCTGAGAAAAGCATCTTCCATTTCTTCCCAAGTGGTGATGGAACGGTCTCCCAATGTCTTAAACCACTTTCTAGCTTCACCATCCAGAGATTGAACAAAAAGTCTTAAGACTACATCTAGATGCTCCACATTAAAGTTCTCTGCAAAAGAATAGAAGACCTCAAGATGTTTTTGAGCTTCAATCTCATTTTCCCCATTGAATCGAGGTAAGATCTTCAGATAGTCCTGTGGCATATCATTCAACACTTGAGGTAATGCCAGGGGGGCATACTTATTCAAAAAGAAGCCAAGAACATTGGCCATTGGGGGAGGTGGGGGTATTGCAAGAGTTTAAGGTGTAAAAGGAGGAGGAGGAGGTGGAAGTGAAGTATGAATGACGATAGGAATGTATTGGATAGTAGCTTGAGGTGTTCATGGGAACAATGGGCTGTTAGTAGCAGATACTTCAGTGACTTCTTTGACCTCTTCGACCTCAGGAGTAGGGTGGAAGGTGTAATATGTGATATCCCTTGGCTCAGCTTCGTCTTTAATTCGGACACCTCCTCAGGGTGGACTATCCGATTAGTAATCGGTATCTCCTACAGTGGAGTCGGGACCTTGCACATGGGAAACTTGAGAGGAGGAGGACGGAAAGTTTTCTAAAGAGAATTCAGGGATCTCAGTATGGACTGATTGTCTTTCCCTCCAACTCCTTCTATGTAGGATCTTCTCTAGGTCAGACACAGAAGGTGTCTTTGGCTGAGACATATCTGACCTCAGGTGTGGCTTACGAGGAGCCAGGACTGCAAGTAAATTTTTCTGATAAATGAATGTGGAGTCGCCAAGGTGAGGGATCTAAAAATCTCAACTCTCCATGCTCACCTATTTGAAGAGTGAATAAGATTTTGTCGAGGCCCAGGGATTCAATTTCTCTCAACTTCGATTCCGCGGCAACGGCGCCAAAAAGATGTTGTCAACCTTAGAGACAACCTTGAGTTGCGAAAGACCAGTGCCTAGGACATCTTATACAGCAAGGAGCACATGATATAACACGGGAAGTTATCAGAAAAGGCTCTCATGCTATATTTAGTAACAGGAAGGTTTAATTTGAATGGGATCGAGATTTTCAAGACTTTGGCACATGGAAAGAAACACTGCAGGGGAAAATCGTGAAACTCTAACACGAATGCATCAGACAATTCAAAGGAAGCTTACTGGAATGAGGGCTGGATTCTAACTACTTCACAGAGATGAATAGTCAGAAAGTATTTACTGCATATGAAGAGTAGAGAGAATACTAACTGTTATTGAGACAATATCCATAAACAAATATCAGCATGCGATGGGCTTATGAAATTAAGAATCCACACATGACAATAGCATTTGAAAATAACACCTCATAGCAGCTAGTATAGAAGAAGTATGGGTGAAGTGAAAATGGAACAGTATATCATGCCTGAGCCATATTTAAAGTGCCAGACAGGTTCTAGCATAAGTATCAACTAGGATAAATTCATACCAAAACCAGTGGGCTACTCGCATTCCACAACATGATACAAGATAAATGGATGTAAATGAAATGAACAACTAAACTATAACACATAGGAAAGATTTACAAACTGTAAAGCACCAAGACCAGAATCCTCATTAAAGATAGAACTCCTCATCACTGAAACCCAACGGGCTCTTTGCATTCATATTAAAGCTTCAACAAAATGCATACAAAAACTCTTTCACAGTATGTTCTTTTGAAAATCTGGAACCATTTTTTCTCTTTAGTTGCTGCTTATATAGAAGCCTCAGAAACATGAGCGAGAAGATATTTTTGGGAAAAATATATTCCTCGTGTGCTTGTAATCATTTTAAGGTCTCCATAAAAAATAACCAAAATTCATGATGAGGAATAGGGACATCTCATCATTGACAGTTAGGCTCATGGCCGTTTTAAACAAAAATATTAAACAACAGTTTTTGACAGAAAAAAAATGCAGGAGTGGAATGTGAATTCCACTCGAAAGTTAAAAGTAAAAAACTAAAATGAAATTAAAAGGCCACTAGCGCCGAATCATGAATTGACAATGTTCACGGACGAGATGGAGTCGAGGCGGTCACTGACACAGGTGGTGGAACGTTGGCTGATGAGCTGGCGACCAGGCTGGCATATCAGGTGCATCTCTGCTAACTATCTGCTATAGGTTTGGGCATTTTTGTGAATACTTCCACCTTGATATAAGCTTCGATGAGGTCATCTAAACTTACATCGGTGGGGATTTTATGCTTTACCAGATGGAGGAGAGAAAATTCTTGGTGGAGCGACGAAACAATGGTCTTAGCTTTTAACTGGGAGTATATTTGTCCGTTCCATCTCTTCCTGGAGATGTGCTTCGTACCTTGATAATGACTGTAACACGGTAGGAGTGGTGGGATCCTAGCATGACGGGGGTCAATTAGGTATGAACTGTTGGATCCCGAGAGATCAACGGTTGCAATATAATCACATCGGAGCAAAGCAGGGCCGAAACTCCGATGGAGAAATATGAATGAACAGGGCGATGCAATGAGGACCATTGATCTAACTTGGATGGACGGTCACGATTTGGATCGGCGGATCGCAATCGGGGAAGGCAGCGGGTGACACATTTAAGAACTTGCGATTGGCGATGCTTGATTGAGCGCCAACCGTCTGATCTAGAACAAGTTCGATGGTAGAGACTCAATCAACGGGGAGACGGATGGGGGTAAAGGAACAGAGTGGGAGAAATAAGGGTCGTCGGATAAAAGGGAAATCGACGGCGGAGATTACAATTGGAGGATCGAAATCGGGGAGTGCGGCGGGCGGCACACTTTAAAAGTTGTGATTGCGATTGGTGCGATGGTGCGATGGGCGCGATAGGACTTCCGCAGACCGTCAGATCCATATAGATCGACGGCGGGCATTACACCCACGCTCCACAGACCATAACACCATCGCGTCGGAAAAAATCGGGTTTGCAAAGGATTGGGCCCACACTAATCGTTCTGATTGCTATAAGTGCCCGAGGCTTAAGCGCTTGGTCCTGGGTGCAGGGTATATGGGGAAGTAGTTTAAGGGGGCTGGCCGAAAGGGGCTTAGCTTGTATATGTAAAATGAATGGTTTTTTGGCCTATTTTCAATGCATTTTAAGGCCAAAAAGGGGTAACGGTAGAGAGGAAAAGGGGGTTATTAAGCCAAACAAAGGGTATTTGTGAGGTTTAAAGGGGAAATATGATGATTTTGAAGGGTAATAAGGGAATTAGAAGGGGATACAAGGGGATGAAAACATAGGTTTAAAAGGTGTGAAATAGGGGGAAAAGAGGCTTTTTGGGCATTCTTCTTCACAAACAGAGAGGCTTCAAAACTGGGAACAACAGTGAGGATTTCCCAAAGGACAAAGACACAAGGAGTCTTTCAAGGATGATGCGTTTTCAGAGAAAATGCATTCCTTGAAGGCTCAAAAAACATTTTAGCCCCCTCGGAATAGCACATGCGGAGACTCATTTCAACGTGCATGATATAAAGGCGGGCTATATTATAATATTTTTCGTTTTAGACCTTTTATACCATACCTTCTCTTGTTTTCTTCATGTTTGGAGCCTTTATGTCTTCCTCCCCTTTTTGGACATGTGCTTAGTTATTCAGCCATGTGATTTAGCTTAGCATCGTTTCTCTCCAGCCATTATTTAAACTTTTCACCACGAGTCATGACATTCGATACTTGGATACTCAAGGTTATCTTTAAAAATGACTAATGTTAACCATATGATCAACAAGATGGATGCCTAGAACCTGTACAAGAAAGTATGGAGCAATACAAGGACAATAGTGTACGAAACCCATAGAATTTAGAACTGAACCCCCATCGAGGTGCGTACAGGATGGATGACACTCGCATAAAAAATTATGATGAAGGCCTCGAAGTGCATGCCCACCACCTTCCACATGAGTGGCAAGGCTGGCATGACATCCCTAAGCATGAATATGGGCGATATGGGGAAGGGATATCTTAAACGAAGCCATTCAAGGCTCAATCAGTTGATGGTTCTCTTGGTCCTCTCCAGTTGTGTTAGATTGGGAATCCTCGTTCACAGTGAAGGTGGAAGGTCAACTCCAGCACTCCCTCAACATTTTGTAGCAGTGAACTTCTGGTATGTATCTTGTCTTACCCTCATTTCTGCCTTTCTCGCCATGGTAGTCTTTGAAGTAGGAGATTGTGGTAAGTCTGAATGGATGATGAGGGGGTATGTGAGTTTATGGTCGGCCCCTTCTATGCAAATGTTTGAAAGTAGGTGGACCTCTTTTAATTGGGTTGATACTACCTTTGGTTCTGGTGGGTGTGTCTTGTGTTGCCTAGTCCTCAATGGGACATGTCTTGTAACCTGCATTTGGTCATGTGTGAACCAAGGTAGTCAGTGGGATAACTGGGGAGAGTTTGGGATTCCCAAGCCGAGGTCAGCTGAGTCAGGTAGGGATGTAATACCTTTGTCTTTGTCTATGTCAGGTCTTGCCAATTTTAATTCTTCCCAAACCGCACCCTGTGGGTACATTCTGGGTGACCTTTCCTCTGTGAGTTGGGTGAAGAATCCATTGAGTGTTAACCAGGAATGGGCCATTGTTTGGTATGTATTTTGGGATGGTGGAAAAGGTATGAGTGATATTGGGTGGTATGAACCCATGTCTGGGTAGGGGATTTCCATTAGCTCTAGTTGGGATAATCACGAGAAGAATGTGTCAATTCATCCCTAGGTCATCTGGTCGAACTCGCGCCAGTGCACCCAAGTTAATAACCATGACATTGGACAACCCTGCATATGAGGCTCGGCTTGTCTGCATGTCATGAACGGGTCCTGGGTTCGAGAGAAAGACCTTCTTCATGTCTCTTGGAATGATGTTAACTATTTTTGCGATGAATGGGAGGGAAGTATGACTCAATTTAGGGAATTATGCTCCTTTGTTTCTACTTGGACATGTAACAAACTTGGAAACAGGGTCTGTCGTTTGACTTACCCTGCGACAATCTCTCATCCTCTGTCGAGCTCACCTGCTGGTATGAAAGTTGATATGGCTCTATCGAAGAGCCCAGCTGTGAGAGGTGGTGTTAGGAAAAGAAAAAGGAAAGATCCCAAGGGACACCCCAGTTCTTCCTCGGGTAGGCCGAGAGGTAGGAGACCCACTTTTAGTATCATTCACGATGTCTTGAAGGCATATCATGAGAACACAACTAAGGAAATTCAGAAACTGATAGAATTTTGGGAGGTAGAATTAAACCACGATGCAGATTCAATGGAGACAAAAGCTGAAGAATGGAGGGCCCTCATGCCCAACCTTGGGAAAACTCGTGGCTGAGCAACCCGATTCAAAAAAACCCTATTTCTCTATTGGTCCATGAAAGGAATCATAGGCAAGGCCCTGGAATAGATCTCCATGAGCTTGGCTACGATCGTACAAGACTTTCCAGATTACAGAAAAATAATTTTATAAACTCAAGTTCCAGTTGCAGAAGCAGGACGGGCGCCTTTGGCGCATCAAATACCACCTCCCATGCAACCTTAATCCAACTGAACTCCCGGGAACTTCTGTCTAGGACTTGACACTAGTAAAATATGCCTCGGATGAGGAAGCAAATTAGTTTATATGATGTTCACTGCTATTGGTTTTTGTATCTCCTGTTTATATGCGGATATCATTTAGTTTTATATGTATATCCAGTCATGCCAATAGGCATGTATATGATAGAATATGTATGAACATCTAGTCGTTTCTAGCTTGTTTTGACAGACTCAGAACTTATTGTTTTTGGATGACATACCACGCCATCAGGTGGCCAACAGACTTGGTTTTCCACTCAAAGCAAGTTGAGGCCACCTAATAGTATCCATCTAGTTGTAACTTGTGGATTAAAATTAATGAAAATAAAAATAATACCAAGCTTAAAAAAAAAACTAAACTAAAACTTTAACATATAAAATTCCGTAAATTTATTTGAAAATTAAATGTCAAAAAATTTAATATTAATGGAGATTATAAATAAAAATACTTTGAAAAAAAGACACCTAACAACAAAGGATTAATACTATCTAAAATTTAATTTTCCCACCATCTGAATAAAAATATAGTATAAAACCATTGCTACTTATTATATTTCGTAAATTAAAATTAATATAAAAGATTAATTAAAAATAATATATATATATATCTATATGTATATATATATATATATATATATATATATATATATATATATATATATATATATATATATATATATATCATTTCCTTAGTGAAAGATGTATATAGATGTCTAGATTTTATAAGATTATTATTAAATGTGCAAAATTTCGATTAACAAATAGGATACTAGTTATGCTAACATTTTTTAAGCAACATTTCCTTTAAAATGTTTTTATTGCTTGTTAAATGCTTTTAGCACATTGTAATATGTCACTATGAATGTTTTTACTCTTTTGACTGTCTATCAAAGCATGACCTACAAGTTAGCGATTTAGGGCTTAATTTATTTTATTATTATTATTATTATTTTAATTTAGGGAATATGTAATAGAATTGTGAAATTTATAAAATTTAAGTATTTATACATTTAAGATACATTTTTAAAAGATTAGAAAATCATAATTTCATTTTTTTTGGGTTAAAAAAGAAAACTAAACTATATTGCAAAAAATTAATTATAAATATAAATAAAAACAAATTTAGTTTAATTTTATGTTATAAGTCCCTTGATGGGGTGACCAAGCGCGCATACACCTGTCACATGAGAGGCCAATGGGGCATTCCCCTCCTCCACGCGACCATTAAAACCTCGATCATGTGTCATCCCTATATTCAATTTCCTTGTGTGGCGATCTATCTCACACATTCACCTGTTAAATTCAAGAGTTGGCGAGTGATTTTCTCTAGTATGGTAGTTTGGGCGATGAATTTGGGTCGGGAGGAGAATAGAGGTGTGCGTGACAGGTTCCATGGTGGCTCACTGGGGTCTCGACCTTGGTTAAGTGGCAAAGTGAAAGCTAGTTTTATTTTGGTTTGGGTTGGGTTTGACCCTCTGGCATGTTCCTGGGATCCATGCACCCAAGCAGAAGGGGCAATGAGTCGACTCCACGCCAGTTTTAAGATAGCCTGCCATAGGACCTCACCAAGAAAACATAAGCTCCTAGAACTCCCTTTTATTGTGTGGGTTAAGGTCTTTTTGTTTATAATTTCTTTGCATGTCATTGTAGTTGGAGGGCTCTGTCACTATTATTTTTTGGTCGCTTCGTTGCTGACTCCTTGTCATAGATTCTGTTGTGCATGTCAACCCCTTCATTCAATTTTTTTGGCCTACCGCCCCTTATAAACCTTTAAAACCTGCTACCGTGGCCAAAAGTCTCCATATGCTGCCTACCGTTGACCTCTTCGCCTAAAAACACCGTGCATAAAGGTCTAAACCCGCCATTTAAATTTGTATCGGGCCTAGCCCCTGAGGTCTCAGCCCCCTTTGATTTGATTCCCATGTGACCCAGGCGCAAAACCATATGCCTGAGGGAAAGGGGCTTAACGTTCAAAATTCCGGGCGCGTCTGAAGCCGTCCGATCAAATCCAATCGACGGAGCGGAGTTGGTTTTCCGTGGTGGTCCCCGCACCCGCGCGCATTGCCAAAACCGGCGGTTAATTCTGCACCACCATTTCTGGGCGGGCGGTATTCTCCATAGAGCCAGCGATTCCACACATCACTGGACAAGTGTCCAAATGTACGATGACTGAAACCGCCCATTTCGCGCATTAAAGGTCGGAACAAAGATGGGCAGCGGAATTCACCAGCGCCGTTGGATCTGTCGACCTCCATCCAACGGTGGATATCCTCTGAAGCTGCACGCGCCTTATCTCAGGTCCCCGCTCTCCCCGCGCAGTAAATTTCAGCCAAAGGATGTGCAGCGAAATCAATCATCACCGTTCGATCCTGCACCTTTCATCCAACGGTAGTTATCCCCCAAAGTTGCAGGTGTTTTAACTCGTGTCTATCGTGCCCATGGTCCACTGCCTATTACCTCAGTGCATTTCTAACTGTAGATCTTCTCTGGAGATCTAACGGTCACGATTTGTCCACCCGGTTATTGACTCAGTCCACTTCCACTTCACCCTTCCACCTATCTTTCATACATCCTCGTCATTTGTTTCACGTTTTCACTGCGTCATACCTCCACCTTTCATATATCCAATTCATTCTTCGTATTTGAACATTTTTTACGTTACAAACCTCCGCCAGTTCATTCTTCACTATTCTATTACGTTTTCTTCACCCTACTGTAATTCCTCCGCCACCCTGCACTGTTTTACCTCTTTGTAAACCCGTTCCACCATCTCTATGTTCACCATCCCTGTGATTGGTTTTATTTAACGAGTTTTTGTCTTTGCAAGATCACCATGGCTAAAATTATCATGACTCGTCATTGCCATTACAGATGCCGAGAATGCACGATAAGACCATGTTTCAAGAGCATAATTGGTGGGAAAAGATCAGGGAGCTGCTACGATGTGACCACCATTAAAGAAAGCAAGGATATGAATCTATAGAACCCTCTAGAGAAAATCAAGAGACAGATTTGGGTAGGCGAGAGTATTAATGGGGCAGCATGAAATATCAGTGAAAGATCAAGAGACACAGAGCCCTGCATTAAATATTTGGGGTTTAAATTCGAAGTTAGAGGGCCGAGAGTACCATGCACAAATACAAGCAACCTCAAGGTTTTATTGCAGCAAATTTTTCTCTTTCAGTCAAGTATAGAACATTTGTATATTTTATTCTTTATGTCTTGTTCATGAGGAGATTTTTATCCTCAACATTTATTTCATAAAACAGCAGCAGAGTACTTGCACCAGTTCAGCACCGTCAAACAGCATAGGCGGGTTTTTCTTTCAAGTTTGTTTTAAATTAGATCATTAAATGTATATCACCTACCTCATTCTCGAGAGCTTTCTATTTTCCTCTATAAAAACCAGAAAGAAAGAGATTGTAAGGGTTCCATATTTCTATCAGCAAACTATGCAGTGAGAAGTTCTTGTATACATCTTGTAAAGCTTTTGTGTAAAGGCTCAGAGCCCGTAGGGTCTCAGTGAGGAGGAGTTATATCTATAATGAGGATTCTGGTCTTTGGTATCCCACGATTATGTAATCTTTTCTTATGTGTTAATATAATATCTCATTTCATTGCATTTTATCTTCTTGTATTATGTTCTAGAATGTTGGTGGCTCCATGATCTTAAGTAAGGATTTATCCTGAATTTGGTGCCCATACATGGATTAATTGACCTTTAAATAGGCCTAGTCATGATATACTGTTCCATGTTCATGTCATTCATATTTTCTGCTATATTAGTTACTTGAGGAGGGTGATTTTAAAACGCCATTGTCATGTATGGATTCTTAGTTGGATAAGCCCATATGTGGTTCTGTTGTGTATCTGGGTTTCAGCCTCATGTTAACTAGTATCTCCTTCATGTTTTCCTCACTGCATCCACTTTCTAATATTTGATTTCTGTGACATACTATTTGAACTGGCCCTCTTTGCAGTAAGTTGTCTCTTAACTGTCTGATGCTTTTATATTGGAGTTTTGCATGCTATTCCTACATTATTCTTATATTTGTATCAGCTTCTCAGAGAGTTTGGTTCCATTTAAACTAATTTCCTTGTTTTACAAGAGATACTAAGAGAGCTTTTGGATTGACAACCCAAGATATATTATGAGCTCCTTGCTATGCTAAGATGTCCTAGGCACTAGTCTATAGCAACTCTAGGCTATCTCTAGGGTAGAAAATAATTGTCGACAACATCTTTCTGGCGCCGTTGCCGGGGACCAAATTCAAGAATATCAGTTTCCCTGGGCCTCGACAAATCATATTCACTCTCTAATCAGGTGAACACAGAGAGTTGAAGAGTTGAGTATCTCTCACCTTGGCGACTCCACTGCTTTTTATTTGATAAATCTATTGGTAGTCCTGGCTCCTCGAAAGCCACATTTGGCTCGAATCTTTGCTAAGTTAAATACATCTTCTGTACGACCCGAGAGAAAATATTATACATAGAGAAGAAGTTGGAGAAAGAAATCAGCCCGTGCTGAAGTCCCTGAATATTCCCATAGAAGATTATCCATCCTCTTCTTCTCAAGAAATTCCATTAGAAAATCCCGACTCCGCTGAGGAAAATCCTGAATATTACTCAGATAGCACACCCAGGGGAAGTGCTAGAACCAAAGAGAACTTTCATCCTACCCCTAAGGCTGAAGAAGTCAAATAAGTTGCAGAGGCAGCTCCTGTTAACCGCGAATTGTTTACATCCACACCTCAAGCTGTTGTGCATTATATTCCTACTGTTACTCATACCTCACTTCCACCTCCTCCGCTTCCTCCATTCGTACACCAAACTGTTGCACGACCCCCACCTCCTCCAATGGCTAATGTTCCAGCCTTTTTGTTAAATAAATATGCTCCCCTAGCCCTACCCCAAGTGTTGAATGATATGCCTTAGGATTATTTGAAAATATTGCCCAGATTTAATGGTGCGAATGAAATTGATGCGCAGAAACATATTGAGACTTTTTTCTCTTTCGCAGAAAACTTAAATGTAGAACATTTGGATGTGGTCTTAAGACTATTTGTTCAATCTATGGATGGCGAGGCACGAAAATGGTTTAAAACATTGGCAGATCGCTCTATAAATACCTGGGAAAGAATGGAAGAAGTTTTTCTCAGGAAATGGGGAGAAAAGAAAGATCATGGGCTTTGTCTTATTGAATTCAATACTCTAAAGAAGAAACCAAATGAGGGGGTGGAAGAATTTATTAAAAGATTTAATAAATTGTATTTAAGCCTTCCTGCTGATATGAAGCCTCATCAAACTGCTGCTAAATTTGTTTTTGTAGCAACCTTTGACTCAGAATTTGGTTTCTGTCTGCGGGAAAGAATGCCTGTCACTTTGGATGATGCTCAGACAGATGCTCTAGAATTAGAAGCAAATTTTGCAGCCACTGGAAAATCAAAAGGAAAATTCGAGCAGGATGCCAGAAGAAGAGGTGAAGAGGAGGTATCTACTTCCAACCAGGATAAAGATTCGGACCAAATGGAAGAAATAAGTAAAATGATCGAAAAGATAGTTAAGATTGAATGGGAAGCCCTGAATCCAGCCCTAAAAAATTTTCAGAATGCTCCAAACAGAGGATACAATCCTCAGTATAAAAGACCACCACTGCAGATATTGCCAAGAGAAGCAAAGGAGCAGCAAGATCAGGTACCACACCCACTGTACCTGGAAGGTCCGGCAGATGACTCCACTGAAGACGTTGCTTATCAATTAGAAGATTCAAATCTTGCTTTTTCAAACAATGATGATATAGAATGCCCATTGCAAGAAGAAGAAGAAGAAGTAGAGATTAGTCATTATTGTAAGAAATTTGCTGATTTCATGCAAGCAGTTCAATGAAATATGATCTCAGATCTTCAAGGAAGAGGACAATTCAAGACGAGAAGAAGAGCGCGCGAATAATGCACAACGGAAGGTCGGCCAACAAGAGAAACACGGATAAGCATATCAATCTCAGGTCACCTCTTTCATAATTCCCCCAGAAGCAGCACTCACCCCAGATAATATCAAGCACTGGAAGGTATTTGAGGATGAAGAACAGATGACGGGATTCCTAGAAATAGAAGGTGAATTCTCCAACATAGAGATTGATGCTGATGAAAGGAATTTGACACCATTTGATAGTCAAAGAAAGGAGGAAGGAAATTCGGTGGAATATTTTAACCCATGGAATGAAGAAATCAAGTTGCTGGAGATTATGTTGAATAAATATGATTCAATACAGGAAGAAGAGGAGGAGAGCAAAGAAGAGATTCTTGAGCGAGATGAAAACAACGAGCTTTCTCTTTAAAAAGAGGAAATAATGGAGCAAGCCCCTGCTCAAGAATTCATGGATCTTTTCACAGAGCTCAGCACAACAGAGCAGAATATACCATAGCTCCAAAAGGACTCAGCTCTAGTATACGATGAGTCCTCCAGTTTAGAGAATGAAGGAGATTCTCTCTCTCAAGAGAGTCTTCTTCTCGATCCAGTGAAAGGAGATAAGATCCTGGTTGAAGCCTGCCTGCCAGATACTCTTAACCAGGTATCATTTCATGATCCTCATGTGCATTTCCTGCAAACATTTGAAGAAGGATCAAGGGTCCTTTCTAGCAGCATGTTTCCAGCAGAGAGAAATTTTTTCAAAGCTGCTATTGTGGAACAAAAAGAAGAGATCCCACTGCCTTTCAAAATACAAGAAGAAGGCGATCAGGCTTTCAAGAGCCATATTGAAGACAACAGTGGGAAAAGTAAGTTCCAGACAAAAGAAAAGCTGGACATGGAAATTGACGGCATCAGAAGACTGATGATGAAGGTGTCTCAGAAACAACAGATAGCAGTAAGAAAGCAGATAAAATTTGGCAATTGAAGAACAAGAACAGAAAGTGAAAGCATAGCTGGAGGCAAGTTGCAGAACAAAATATGGAAACATAGAAGGGTACAGTTGAAGAATAATGCAAATAATGGATACCAGCAAAGCAAAGTATGGGACCCAGGAGGCAAAGAAAACCTGGTGTATTATATTGTACATTAGTTTTCTTTTTTGTTCCATCATTCTTTTAATAATGTGCGTGTGCTGATGAATTATAAAATGAAAACTAGAATGCTAAAGCGGGAAATCACCCAAGCATGACAATAATGGTCTACGGGTTCTCGACATGTCCAAGGATGAACATGCGAGTCCCAGGATGGAGCCGATGTTGTGCATGTCAACCCCTTCATTAAAATTTTTTGGCCTACCGCCCCTTATAAACCTTTAAAACCTGCTACCGTGGCCAAAAATCTCCATATGCTGCCTACCGTTGACCTCTCCGCCTAAAAACACTGTGCATAAAGGTCTAAACCCGCCATTTAAATTTATATCGGGCCTAGCCCTTGAGGTCTCAGCCCCCTCTGATTTGATTCCCATGTGACCCAGGCGCAAAACCATACGCCAGGCGGAAAGGAGCTAATCGTTCAAATTTTCGGGGGCATTCGTGGCCGTCCGATCAAATCCAATCGACGGAGCGGAGTTGGTTTTCCGTGGTGGTCCCCGCACCTGCTCGCATTGCCAAAACCGGCGATTAATTCCACACCACCATTGCTGGGCGGGCGGTATTCTCCATAGAGCCAGCGATTCCACACATCGCTAGACAAGTGTCCAAATGTACGATGACCGAAACCACCCATTTCGCGCATTAAAGGTCAGAACAAAGATGGGCAGCAGAATTCACCAGCGTCGTTGGATCTGTCGACCTCCAACCGATGGCCATTGTGCCCCGAAGGTGCACGCGCTTTATCTCTGGCCTTCGCTCTCCCCGCGCATTAACTTTCAGCCAAAGGATGTGCAGCGAAATCAATCATCGTCGTCCGATCCTGCGCCTTTCATCCAACGGTGGATATCCTCCGAAGCTGCACGCGCTTTAACTCACGTCTATTACGTCCCTGGCCCACCCTTGATTGCCCTCCGGCTCATTTTAACCGTCGATCTCATTCAGAGATCGTGTGGCCCATATCATCCGCTTGACCACCTGCTGCCGAGCCTCCCACCACGACAGCGTTACACATGTTCACTGTCTCATCCTACCACCTGTCCTTCGTACATCCTCGTCATCTGTTTCACGTGTTCACTGCGTCATACCTCCACCTTTCATATATCCAATTCATTCATCGTATTTGAACATTTTTACGTTACAAACCTCTGCCAGTTCATTCTTCACTATTCTATTACGTTTTCTTCACCCTACTGTAATTCCTCCGCAACCCTGCACTGTTTCACCTCTTTGTAAACCTGCTCCACCATCTCCATGTCCGCCATCCCTGTGATTGGTTTTATTTAACGGGTTTTTGTTTTTGCAGGATCACTAGGGCTAAAATTATCATGACACGTCATTTCCATTGCAGAGGCCGAGAATGCACGACAAGACCATGTTTCAGGAGTAGAATTGGTGGGAAAAGATTCGGGAGCTGCTACGATGTGACCACCATTAAAGAAAGCGAGGATATGAATCTATAGAACCCTCCAGCGAAAATCAAGAGACAGATTTGGGCAGGCGAGAGTATTAATGGGGCAGCATGAAATATCAGTGAAAGATCAAGAAACACAGAGCCCTGCATTAAAGATCTGGGGTTTAAATTCGAAGTTAGAGGGCCGAGAGTACCATGTACAAATACAAGAAACCTCAAGGTTTTATTGCAGCAAATTTTTCTCTTTCAGTCAAGTACAGAACGTTTGTATATTTTATTCTTTATGTCTTGTTCATGATGAGATTCTTATCCTCAACATTTATTTCATAAAACAGCAGCAGAGTACTTGCACCAGTTCAACACCGTCAAACGGCATAGGCGGGTTTTTCTTTCAAGTTTGTTTTAAATTAGATCATTAAATGTATATCACCTACCTCATTCTTGAGAGCTTTCTATTTCCTCTATAAAAACCAGAAAGAAAGACATTGTAAGGGTTCCATATTTCTATTAGCAAACTGAGTAGAAAAAGGCTTTGTATACATCTTGTAAAGTCTCTGTATGAAGGCTCAGAGCCCGTAGGGTCTCAGTGAGGAGGAGTTATAACTATAATGAGGATTCTAGTCTTTGGTATCCCACAGTATGTAGTCTTTTCTTATGTATTAATATAATATCTCATTTCATTGCATTTATCTTCTTGTATCATGTTCTAGAATGCGAGTGGCTCACTGATCTTAAGTAAGGATTCATCCTAGTTGGTGCCCATACTTGGATTAGTCAAGCGCTTTAAATAGGCCTAGTCATGATATGTTGTTCCATGTTCATGTCATTCATATTTTTCGCTATATTAGTTACTTGAGGAGGGTGCTTTTAAAACGCCATTGTCATGTATGGATTCTTAGTTGGATAAGCCCATATGTGGTTCTGTTGTGTATCTGGGTATCAGCCTCATGTTAACTAGTATCTCCTTCATGTTTTCCTCACTGCATCCATTTTCTGATATTTTATTTCTATGGCATACTATTTGAACTGGCCCTCTTTGCAGTAAGCTGTCTCTTAACTGTCTGATGCTTTTGTATTGGAGTTTTGCATGCTGTTCCTACATTATTCTTATCTTTGTATCAGCTTCTGAGAGAGTTTGGTTCCATTTAAACTAATTTCCTTGTTTTACAAGAGATAGTAAGAGAGCTTTTGGATTGACAACCGAAGATATATTATGAGCTCCTTGCTATGTTAAGATGTCCTAGGCACTGGTCTATGGCAACTCTAGGCTGTCTCTAGGGGATGACATAATTGTCGACAACAGATTCCATATGGTTTATAATTGTGTGAGGGTTCTACCCCGGTCTATGGTCAGTTCTATTGGTGGTTTGGGTGCCCATTTTGGGTGAGTGTAACTGAATTTGTCTCTCTGAACAATTGGGGTCTCACAGTCTATTTTAGTGGGTCAATTGGGTGGTGGGCGGTGTCTTCCATGCAAAACTCTTCAGTCTAGGCAGACGCTTGGCCTTCATGTTTCAAAGTTTGTGGGTTTGTGGTTCTTGTGTGCACCGATTCGGTGCATTAGGTTATTGGTCTTGGTTATCATATTTTTTCTTGCAGGTTCTGTGAAGGTTTTCCCTCGACCTTCAGGAGTCCAGTTGTGGGACGGCGTCAGAGAAAGTCGTTTGTTGGGGAGCAGGGGAAACACATCCTTGTCCACCGTTGCCCCATCCTTGATCTCCAGTAATGTGCACCTTCGAGTGGCGGAAGCCATTGCTCCCCGAAAAGAGCAAAAACCCCTCTCCCAACACAACCTAGAGTCTGTCGGCGACCGAAGTGCCACAAACCCTAGATCAGAGAGGTATTCGCCGCATTGCTCCATCTTTTCCACAGAGAGTGAATCGACCAGTGAATAACTTGAATCCTTTGTTTCATATTAAATTTGGTTATGTAAAGTTTTGTGATTATTTAGTTTATTATGGTCATATGGTGTGGCTCACATTCTTTTTCAACATTGTACATGTTTGTATTACATAACGGTAATGATATTAACTTACATTGTTTAATAATTTTTTACACCTTGTAAATTATGTTTAGTACTCCATGTTTTTCTTCCATATGTTATGTTTATTTTTCCATGTTTTTAGGTGCATGAACTCTATAACTAAATTTCTGACTAGCTCATTTTATTATGTCATATTTGCTTGGGAAATGTGATTTTTTGCATTTTCTTACTCTTCTATCAAATTTTGAAATCCTATGACTGGTTGAAAAAATTGTAACATAGTTTTTTTTTTCTCTTATTGAATTTAAAAACAAAATTATAAACCATGATCTAAAGGCAGGAACTAGCTAATTTGAAGCTATTACCCTTGTTTATTATATATGAATTTTAAGTAGAAGTTTTGAATTTTAATTTATTATGTATAAATTTTAAATAGAGGTTTTAATTTTTAATTGGATTTATTTTAGATAGTTATGAGAAATGATGATTATTCGTTTTCTTAGGTTTAATTCCAAGTTACATGCTAATTTTTTATGTAATATATCATTGTAATGGTTTATATAATTAATATTAAATTAGTTGTATTTAAAAAAAGAAGGAAATTTGAGGTGAACTACAAATCCCTCATTGGATCCCAATAGTTTTGATGCATTTTCCATAGAGAGATTCAAATTGCTCATTTGGCAGTCCTCAAAAAATTTATTAAATTGCAATCTTATTCTAATGTAATAAAAACTGGCATAGATCAATCTTAACCACAAATCTAGCAAGTGATGAAAGGGATCAAATATTTTAAGGTTTAAACCTCTTTTTAAAGAGAAAAACCTGAAAAAAGATTTTCCCCATGAGAGATTTGATCCCTTTGCTGCTTGATAGATCCATGGTTAAGATATATATCAAAGTGATGCATAAGTTATCAATTCTTCACCCAAGACATAATTTTCAAATATCCTTCTTGTCCACCTATTCTAGGGCTACTTTAGACACTTACACATATCTCTCCACCAACCACAAAGTGCCCAATAATTTTGTCCAAGCTTGGACCTATCCTCTATAATTCAATTCAACACAAATATATCACATACCTTTCATCTTTAAGTACTGGTGTAGTTGATGCACATCTAGTGGTCTAGTTAGGGTTGTTGACAAACTACTACAGATCCTTTTATCCACCTAATTTAGACACTCTCCAAGGTTGCAATCTACTTTCAAGTTGATCGGCCCACCTTCCCTTATTGTTTTGGGTTGATTTCACCCTCCAACAAGCCTCACGTCCACCTTGTTTCAAGGAACATAGAGATGCGGTCTTTCTATTATCCACTCATCCCCCTATTCAAGAATAATTATGCATGCAACCTACCCACATTAATAATTTAGGGTTGCAGCCAACTGATGGAGAGAATTTCTGCCCAAAATCATGTCGCAACACCACTTGATTTTGTCCCTAAAGTATGTGGCTACCTCCTGTAGTTACTTGTCCCTGTAAGAGAGACAAAACCCCATACAAAAAGTCCCAATCAAGCTTATTTTTCCTCCTTTGCCGACTCTGCTACCTCAAAGATGTATCTTATATGAATGGAAGCACTTGGATGAATAAGGAATGACCTCCAATGTCACTCCTATATATACAAACTCACGTGGTGTTAAAACATGACTTTTGGCACTCCAAAACATCAAGCCATCCACCATTAGGTACCACATTAACCCACAAATACATTAAAAAATTCATATCTCATCATAAACAACTCATAATTCGATGATTTTCATTACGTTGGATTCCTCTCAACTTACTCTAGCATTACCATCCATCACATGTCCAATAGGCCTCATGGATTCACACCCACATTCATGGGTGAAAATCCACACCTTGAGTTCCAAGCCCACAATTCCTTATCGTGGCACTCCAACCTCCAAACCTTGAACCCTAGGGCTTGGAGTACCTCCTAAGCTATCAAAAAATAAACACTCCCTCTTAGCGATGGAGGTACTTCCAGTACTATGAAGTAGCTCATCATCATCATCACTACTCGCAACACTCTCCCAACTATTGACTCTCACAACTATAGTAATCCCTATAGCGTGAATTACACCTCTCTCGGAAGTGTTTTTGTCACTGGAAGCATCCTTGTTTTTCTTCTTCTCCTGAATTATCTTCCACTCTCTACATGATTCCTTCTTGGAATTTGTAGGATAACCCTTTATCCCTATTGACCATGTGCTCTTCTTGGGTTGCAAAGTCTCCCTTTGTACGTGCAAGCTCCCTCTATAACTCGACTCCCTATGAGTCTCTGGAACCTAGACCTTCTTCTCTCGAAATTGTACCTACTCCACTGAAGCCTACACTTGCACCTACTCCACTAAAGCCTACACCTACACCTAGTCCTTTGTCTTCTTCTTCTCATGATCCTTAGTATTTCTTGTCACCTTGTATAGACCATGCTCTCTAATCCAATCACTACACCTACAGAGCTAGATCCTTTGGGCCTGAGTCTTGCCTTTCCACTCTCGAACAAGACCTCAAACTGCTTCTCCTCAATCGATGAGATAAATATCACCTTATATCTGAGTCCTGGTATAAAAAATACATATTAGACCTACATCACCTTTCCTGCCATCCTTAATGGCACAACTCCCGATCCTCGGATCTCCTTCTAACTCTTGCTGCCCAACACCATGTGAAACTTTGAGTCCCACTCAACTAGAGTATTGAATACCTCCTATGACCCTATCATATGTTTCTATGCACCATTGTCCACGTACCATGCAACCTCATAGATGGTACCCTGCAAGAAATGAGAGATCAAGGAAAATTCATCCTCCTCCAATCTCCTGGTGATAACATATATCTCATCAAAAGTGGCGATCCTGGTGACCTGCTTCCCTTTCTTCTTCTCATTGTCTCCTTTCTTCTTCTTCATTATAAATATCGATGAAAAATGTCCCATCTCTCCACAATTGAAACAATTGATCTTACTCAAGTCCTTCCTCTTTTTTCCTTTCATTCATATTGCAAGTGTCACGTCATCATCTGAAGTCTTCTATTTCAAATGAAGATCGTTGTCTCAAAATTCATCCTGAATTAAGTCGTCCCACAATCTATTCCTGTCTAACAACTTCTCTCTAGAAATGATCCCCTTGATGAAGGGCTTTCATACATTGGTGAACCCTTTTAAATAAATCCTCACCATATCAGAGTCTAAAATAGGCACACTGACGACAAGAAGCTCATGTTTTACTTGTGAAATTTTTTTCATATACTAAGTCACTCATTCACCCTGCATCATCTTGGCAGACTTCAACTTATCCTCAATACCGACACCTCATTCTCATTCTTATTCTGGAGAATATTCTAAAGAGCCATCCACATCTCATGTGAAGTGTTCTCCCTAGACAAATGAGGTGTTAGGGGGGCCTTCACACCATCTAGGATGATCAATCTTGCCTTTGTATAAAATTCCTCGTACACTTACAACTCCTTAGGGTCAGTTGGCTTCTTGATTTATTTCTTGGAGAACTCCCAGATCCTATTGACCTTGAAGACCAACTTGATCCTTTCCTTCCATGGACTATAGTTGGAAAACCCTTCCAACCTGTCCTCAAACCAGAGACCAAACTCCAACTTCGACATTAAGTGATCCCTTCACCTACAATGTGATCAAATCCATCTTAAAATTGTACTTTTTTGTCCACACCTTGATTAAATATCTCTCAAAGTAGGTCAGACATGCTCTGATACCATGTTGAATTTCCACGATCCTCGTGTCTAAGATAGAATATTAGATTACTAATGCTACGAAACCAAGAATATCAAAAAAGCTACTTTGCACAATGGCACAATATAATGTAGTAAATAAATCATGTGCACAATAAGAAAAACAATAACAATATATGTAACTCAACATTGTTATATTATCAACATATAATACAACTGTTTAGGGATCTTGTACTAGGGATAATGGCCCTCAAATATCCAATGGTACAAGAATACAAGATATAATTACAATCTAGTTGATCTAGTGCACAATATGATCCAGATTTATCCAGGAACGCAACAGAATACATGCATAACCATAAATACAACGATGCAGTGTAAATAAAACTTCATTTCATTAATATCAAAGCACTGAAATTTGCTTACAAACATAATGGGAATAAACTAGCTAGGGTGCTAGTAGCTTATCTCTGAGAAGAGATGTGGCAGCTACTGGCCTCTGAACTGAGTTACAATGAAGCTCGAGGGCCTATTTATTATTTAGAAACAATGGAAAACCCTAAACGTACAAAAACCTAACCCTAGGAGATGAAGCACCAAAATTATGGGCCCCGTTTGGGTAAATTGGTGTTTCAACTTCCCGAGGACGTAACTTTGGCATACTACCTCTGTTTGACGCACATGATACATCGTTAGAAATATCTATTCGAGGAATACAACTATTGCCGCAAATATCAATTTTGGAATGGAATCATATTTTCCGGACAAACGATTCCCAAAAAATGTCGTTTAGGGCCTCAGAACGGTTCCAGAAGTTCAGGACTCGAAAAACTGCTAAAAATAGTAAGTTGTGCCGAAACTGAAAAAATGAAAGAGACAATGGTGGGGCCCCAAGTGGAATAGGCGGGTGGCCACCAATATCCACCTGAATCATTTCTCCCCCCTTAGGAAGAAATGGTCCCCATTGCGTTGAGTTCCTCCATGAGATGAAGAAACTTTTGCTGAACTTGGTACCTGGTGAACCACTTGCCTTGGTGCAGGAATTCGTCAGCTTTGACAACCCAATACAGTTGGATCTTCTTTTGGCGAGTGTTCTTGATTTGCATGTCCACGATATAATCTGTGGTGGCCTGTTCCATGCAGTCTGGGTTTAATTCTTTTGGTGTGAGTTCTTCTGTAATGTTAGAGGTGTCCAGTAGAGGTGGGAAGTAGGGATGAAGGCAGTCTACATTGAATACTGGGTGCAAACCAAGGAATGGTGGAATACTGAGCTCGAAGGAATTATTCCCTATATCCTTGGTGATGATGTAAAACCCATATCGGAGAGGGCGAAGCTTGCGGTGGGGTCTAGTGAGGCACTCCTTCTGCAAATGTTGCCACACTTTTTCGCCCATTGGAAGTTGTGTGGAACCTGATGTTGATCATGTCGTTGCTTGTACTTAGCATTGGCTCTATCCAATATTTCATGAACCTATTGGAAAATATGTTGAATGCACTCGATGAAGTTGTTCGCTTTGTTAGCTTCAGATTGGACATGAGCCGAATAGGCCCAAGTAGCCGCAAATGGCATGGCTATGTCAATGGGACATAGTGGCTGGAATCCCAAGCCCACCTGAAAGGAGCTGTGGTCGGTTGAGCTGTGGAGAGCCTGGTTATAACTGTCTTATACATAGGGGAGGCTCTCATCCCATGTGTTTGGATGCTTTGAATTGTACATGCGCAAAATATGTACAATCATCATGTTGATGAACTCTGTCAGGCCATAATTTTGGGGATGGAAAGCTGTGGACTTGGTGAGCTTGGTGTCCAAAATTGACCAGAGGCTAGACCAAAATGTGTTGAGGAACCTGATGTAGCGATCTGATATGATAGACTGTGGGATTCCAAATTTCACCCACACTCATTCAAAGAGGAGTTTAGCAGTGGCTTCTGCTGTGATATTCTTCTTGCAGGCCACCATAATGGCCATATTCGAGAATCTGTCGACGACCACGAAAACACAGTTGTTTCCATGCTTAGTAGAAGGAAGGCCTGACATGTAATCCATGGAGATGGATTCCCAAGGTCGACTATGGGTAGGTAGCAGAGTATAGAGCCCTTGCTTCTTGATGGTCAGTGTGGCAATGGCGCAAGCAGTGCAGAATCTAATGTACTTCCTGACATCTTGTCGAAGGTTCGGCCAATAGAATTACTTTTGCAGTACTGCCACTGCTTTCTCGACACAAAAATTCCTAGCAACTCGACTGTAGTGTGCTTCCCATATCATCTTGGCACGCTCGCTTGAAGGAACAAAAAGGTGTCCTAGGTGACATAACAATGCATCTTAGAGGTGAAAATTTGGAACTTGCGTACCCCCCAAGAGTGCCTTGTATGTGTGGCTGAATTCTAGGTCGCTCTTGTAGAGAAGCGGCCAATCAGAAGTTTCGTGCCCACAAGAGTTGAGAACGGTGGTTATGGCCACAATCAGTGGCCAGTTGAGGCAGTCTGCAACATTATTGGTGCTACCCTTCTTGTACTTGATGTTCAAATGAAATTGTTGCAGATATGTGGACCACTTCTGATGGCGATCGTTCTGCAACTTCCCTTGTATCTGTATGAACTGGAGGGGTCGATGGTCTATGTGGGTGTTTGTCTCCTTCCCTAAAATTTAATGCTTCCATTGTCGACAAGCCTGCATAATGGAAAACATTTCTTTGTCATAAGTGGGATACTTTCGAACTGTTTTAGACAATGTCTTACTATGATATGTCACTAGATGACCCTGTTGAGCAAGAACTGCCCCAATAACGTAGTCAGAGGCATATGTCTCAATCTCAAATGGTTGTTGCAAGTCTGGTAATGTGAACAAAAGGGCAGAACAGAGGTGATGTTTCAATTCTATGAACGCCTTTTGTTGAGATTTTGACCGAAAGAATTTTTCTTTCACTCCTCCCTTGGTCACTTGAATCAAGGGAAAATTGTGTTGAAGATTGCAACAAGAAACAGTGAAGGAGGCATCCTGGAACATCATCTTTGATCCTAGTTGGAAAGTAATCACCTAAACTAGGTGGGGCCCACACAAGTGATTTTTGGCACAAAGTCTATTTTTAGACTATGTCTATCATATTCTATGAGTTGCAAGATGCTATTTGTGGATGGTTGGTCAGGTTGAAAAAATAGATAGACTTCTATTTTTAGACATATTGGGCGGAGTCTATTTTTAGACTACCAGTCTAAAAATAGATATGTTGAATATTATTAGCTCTTAATAGTATTTAGACTCTAAACATTATCTTATTCTCTTGGAGCACTTCAGTTAAGTGCACAGATGTGGCACAGCAGCTGACAGAACGAATTACACTATTCCTGAGGATTTACTGGAGCTAATGCATGGAGGAATCAGTTAGAACTCAAGTGGCAGAGTTATGACACAGTTGGAAGAAGTAGTTATGGAGTTGTATTCAGTTTAACTCAGTTAGAATCAATTGAGCTAGTTGTATCTAGCCTAACTGAATGCTAAACTAGTGAGAGTGGAGTGAATTAATTAGTTAATTAATTCATAAATAATAACTCATTAATCAACTGAACAATACAACAGTTAACTACAGTGCAGGGCAGTTTCAGTGGAGACTAGTGGAGAGATAGGTGAAAGAGCAAGCGTGACTATCATTTGTGACTATAGTGTTGCATTGTTTGCACCACACATTCATTGGAGATGCCAATGAGGATTGCGTGAGCAAGGCTGGATAAATTCGAGTTCATTCAGAGCCATTCTTCAGTAGGGATTTCGCATTAGAGGTAGGCTAGCAGGTGGCGAAGATCGGTGCATGGATTTGCAAGATTGGGCCTGATTAGTGTGTAGCGATTGTATTGTACTAAGATCTTGAAATGATCAGATTTGTATGAGGATTGTTACATGATATCTATGACATATATTATATACAGATAGTTGGGGTTTTCATATTCAGGCTTTCCCATTTAACAACTGTGTTAATGTGTGTGAATTTTTATTGTTTCATGTGTGCATTGCAATTGATTTAATTTCCGCATGTGATGATCAATGGTGGAATAGATTATGTATTGTGCATGAAGTCAAATAGTGTGTGATCAAGAGAATCTCGGACATATAACACATAATTTATATAATTTATACATGGTATCAAAGCGATATTGATCAAAGAAGATTGCAATTATTGAAGTGGTTGAGTTTGTGCTGGTGGAATTCGAATTTGCTGCAGTGTTTTCTTGGTGTCGAAGTTGAGCATTCATTGAAATGTCTTTCAACAGATTGCGATTGGAGTATGTCCTTGAGGGCAGCTTGAATTATATTTCATGGAAGGACAGGATGGAGGCGGTACTGGATGACAATGGGTTGAAGGAGTTCATAAATGCTGAAATTCCAAAACCTGCTTTTAGCGATGCAACCACACTTGACGCATGGCAAAAGAAGACAGAAAAATGTTGAAGGATTCTGTTGGAAGGTGTGAAGGATCACATAGTGTCTAGCCTTCATAGTAAATCTTCTCCATTCTTGATGTGGAAAGCTTTAACAGACTTGTTCCAAGGCAGAAGTGACCAAAGGAAGTTGGCACTTAAAGACAAGCTCAGAAAAATAAAAATGGAGAAGAATGACACTATTCCGGTATACTTGAAAAAGTTTGTCCACTGCAGGGATGAGCTTGGGAGTGTAGGAGTTAGTGTGGATGAAGAATACTTGGTGATCTTGGCTCTCCTTGGGCTTCCGAAGAGTTGGCATAGCTACGAAGACTCTGTCAATGGACGGGAGAAACTGCTAGGATGGGAGGGACTTTGGTCGGATCTTGTGCAGGAGGAGATAAGGCGGAGTAGCAGGGATGGCTCTTCATCGAAGAATGATGATGAAGAGGATTACTCTTTGGCTGCCAAATAAAGGAAAGGGAAGGGGAAGAAAAATCCTTCTCAATTTGGTGCGAATCGAAAAGAGTGTGACATGTCCAAAGTGAAGTGTTTTCACTGTCACGAACATGGGCATTTCGCCAAAAATTGTCCACAGAAGAAGAAGAAAAAGCAGGCTACTGGAGCTGCAGCTGGTGAGGCTCTTGCCTTGCAATTTCAGCTTGAATTATCATTGATCACATGCATGGTTTCCAGTGCATTGGGATCAGGGTGGTACTTTGATAGTGGTGCTTCCTTTCACATGACGAGAGATGTGAATCTTTTTAGTGACTTTGTGGAGAAATATCTCCATTTGCATGTTGAGTTGGGTGACAATGGATGATACAATGCAACTGGAATTGGTACCATTAGATTTTAGAGGGAGTCAAGTAAAATCATTCTTTTACAAGATGTTGTGCATGTTCCAGTTTTAAAGAAGAATTTAATATCAGTCGCAATTTTATAGGATAAAGGCTATGATGTTGTCTTTAGTGAAGGAAATTTTTTCCTTCAATACAAAGTGACAGGACAAGTCAAGAAGGTTGGGATTCGAGCTAAGAATATTTATAGACTTGAAGTAGATGGGATTTCTACGGAGCTTCCAACTATTGGGAAGTGTGAGAAAGCCATGTAATTGAAGCTTGAGAGGGAGCAAGTTTTGCATGCAGGTAAGAGTGAACCTCGGGATGTGGAGTAGCCACAAGATGAGGATCATGGAGTGGGAGCAGCCAATCATGCAGAGAAATTTCGTGCCAAATGGGCAGAGGGAGTGTATGCAGCTATACTACTAGGTGAGAGGTGGGGTGACATGTATGAGTAATCCCAAGAGGAGATTTCTGGGCAGGATTCATGGAGATGGTGTGGATCTCATGAATTGAACCTGGATACGAGGTGCCCATAGAGCAGAAGTAGCATGATCAATTGGATTGATGCAGGCAGATCAAAGTGACAGTGTCAGATACTGGAGCGCGGTTCAGAGTTGACAGCAAGTGCAGAGTGCATGGGTGTAGAGTTCAACAACGCAGTGGTTCTTGAAGACATGTAAAGTTGGTACCAGTAGAATTCAAAGATTTTGATGATAGATTCATTAATACTGATTGAGTTTTTTGGAGCCTATTCAGTTTCGGAAGAGTTGCAGAACAGATGCATGGAGTTGCAGGGCGCTTGCAAAGGTTGCAGGGAAAATGCATGGAGTTGCATGTCGCATGCAAAGA
The DNA here is from genome assembly GCA_034641835.2 of Pinus albicaulis. Lineage (NCBI taxonomy): Eukaryota > Viridiplantae > Streptophyta > Pinopsida > Pinales > Pinaceae > Pinus > Pinus albicaulis. The sequence goes on along the minus strand of CM076580.1, from coordinate 1,379,358,224 downwards.
TAGTCCTTTCTTGTTGAGAGGGAGTGTTGAATATTGCAACAAGAAACAGTGAAGGAGGCATCCTGGAACATCATCCTTGATCCTAGTTGGAAAGTAATCACCTAAACTAGGTGGGGCCCACACAGGTGATTTTTGGCGCAAAGTCTATTTTTAGACTATGTCTATTTTTAGACATGTCGATCATATTCTATGAGTTGCAGGATGCTATTTGTGGATGGTTGGTCAAGTTGGAAAAATATACGGACTTCTATTTTTAGACATATTGGGCGGAGTCTATTTTTAGACTGCCAGTCTAAAAATAGATATGTCGAATATTATTAGCTCTTAATAATATTTGGACTCTAAACATTATCTTATTCTCTTGGAGCACTTCAGTTAAGTGTACAGATGTGGCACAACAGCTGACAGAAGGAATTACGTTATTACTGGAGCTAATGCATGGAGGACTCAGTTAGAACTCAAGTGACAGAGTTATGACACGGTTGGAAGAAGTAGTTATGGCGTTGTATTCAGTTTAACTCAGTTAGACTCAGTTGAGCTAGTTGTATCTAGTCTAACTGAATGATACACTAGTGAGAGTGGAGTGAATTAATTAGTTAATTAATTCATAATTAATAACTCATTAATCAACTGAAAAATACAACAGTTAACTATAGTGCAGGGCAGTTTCAGTGGAGACCAGTGGAGAGATAGGTGAAAGAGCAAGTGTGACTATAAGTTGTGACTATAGTGTTGCATTGTTTGCACCACACATTCATTGGATATGCCAATGAGGATTTCGTGAGCAAGGCTAGAGAAATTCAAGTTCATTCAGAGCCATTCTTCATCAGGGATCGCACAGTAGAGGCAGGCTAGCAGGTGGCGAAGATCGGTGCATGGATTTACAAGATTGGGCCTGATTAGTGTGTAGCAATTGTATTGTAATGAGAGCTTGATATGATCAGATTTGTATGAGGATTTTTACATGATCTCTATGACATATATTATATACAGATAGTTGGGGTTTTCGGCTTCGGGCTTTCCCGTTAAACGACTGTTAATGTGTGTAAATTTTTATTGTTTCATATGTGCATTGCAATTGATTTAATTTCCGCATGTGATGATCAATGGTGGAATATATTTTGTATTGTGCATGAAGTCAAATAGTGTGTTATCAGGAGAATCTTGAACATATAACACATAAGTTATATAATTTCTACAAATTGATATGAGAGAATCCAAACACGAACCTGTGGTAGAAATTATCAAGACCCAGAAAGCTGCGAAGCTCTGTTACGGTGGTTGGGGTTGGTCAATCCCGAATGACTTGGATTTTGGCTGGATCCACATGCACCCTCCTTTCATCAATAATGTATCCCATATATTAAACCTGGGTCATGCCAAAAGTGCACTTCTCCAAATTGGCACACAACTTGTGTTGTCGTAGTGTTTGGAGGACTTCTGGGATGTGGTGGAGGTGCTCTTCCCAAGTCTAGCTGAAGATCAGAATGTCATCCAAGTACACCACTACAAATGAGTTGGTAAATGGATGCAAGATTTCATCCATCAACCTCATGAAGGTTGCGAGAGCATTCATCAACCCGAAAGGCATGACGAGCCATTCGAAAAGGCCCTCATTGGCTTTGAAGGCAGTCTTCCACACATCAAAGGGTTCGATTGGTACCTGGTGATACCCAGACTTCAAGTCGATCTTGCTGAAATATTTTTCCCATTTGAGTTGGTCTAGAAGGTCATCAATCCATGGGATCGGGTACCTATTCCAGACAGTGATCTTGTTCAGCGCCCGATAGTCAATACAGAGTCTCCAAGTCCCATCCTTCTTCTGTAGCAACACAATCGGGCTCTCACAAGGCGATGAACTTGGCTGGATGTGACCTTTCTACAGTAGCTCCTGAATCTGCATCTTGATTTCATCATTCTCCAGAATAGAGTGCCTATAGATCGGTCCATTGGGTAGCGGCGCACCTGGGGTCAGGTCAATGGGGTGCTTGACCTGACAGTGCAGAGGCACCCCTGTGGGTGAGGTGAAGATGTCCCTGTACTCCTCCACAACCTTGTCCATTTTTTGTTGTCGTATAGAGGAGCCATGTTTGGAGGTCATGGCCACAATCTTCTTCTTGCCTTGGGGGCGGATCATCAAGAAAACAAATTTCCTGGTTTGGGAAATGAACTTATTGCATTGTTTTGTAGTAACCAAAGAGATAGTGGGAGGCGGTGGTACCTCTGGTATCCTGTACAACTTATTTCCCAAAGTAACAGTAACAGCGCAAGGTCAGGACTCATACACAACATGTCGCTTCCACAAGTATGGTTGGCCTAATAATACATCAGAAACATCAATAGGAGCAATGTCACATAATACCTCATCTGTGACAGGCTTGATGCTATAAGGTAGGCGACACTGCTAGATGACGTGGAGATCCTGTCCTTAGTGAAGCCACCTGATGGTGTATGGTTGTGGGTGTGCTGTGGTCGGCAAGCCCAACTCCTTCACGACATTTGCTGAAATAATGTTCTTTTGTCTCCCATTGTCAACAATGAACTGTAGTGGGGAACCCTTTACCCATATCTAGGAGTGGAAGAGATGCTCTACCTCCTCTGGATCTTCTGGTTCCTCCTTCTGGATCTTCGTAGTGGAAATAGTGGCGTTGGGCTCAACATCAATAATCTGCTTCCTTTTGTCATTCCCCTTGTCAGGTTTTGATTCAGAAATGGAGCATGCATCTGATTTAGAAGCCCTCATCTCGGCCACCAGTGACTGCTTGGCCCAACACTCACTTGTTTTGTGAGTGGAGCTCTTATGGAACTCACACCACTTTCTCGTGTCCTTCTTTGGCTTCGCGGTGTTGTTCTTTTCTTGTGGCTTTGGCAGGTTGTCTTGGGCCGTCATGCCTTAGCTTTCTCCTTTGTTCTGTGGTTTGGGGGCACCTTTCCCTTTCTTTTGATTTGTATAACCAAAGTCTCGCTTCTTTTGTTTGAATTTCTGCTCAATCTTGGCAGCATACCAGTATGTCGTACCAAGCGAGGAGATGTCGAGGAACTCCATTTCCTCCTGAATGTATATGTGCAAAAAACTGTGATACATTAGCACCAAATGTTTCTCTAAATCTTTGATACCCAACTTTGTGTGTAGGATATGGAACAGATTCGTCAGCTCATGCACATATTGATCCCTTTTTTGCCACAGCTTGGTCCATTATATGTACTTTTCCTCATAGCTCCCCACGGGATAGTATTGTTCCTTGATGGAATCTCGGAAATAATTCCAAGTGGTTACGGCCGAGAACAGAGAGGGTTTTGTCCTGTCATTTTTCTCACAATAGGTTTCCCACCAGTCCTTGACATGGGGGGTAGCTTTGAGGATTGAAAAAATAATCTTCTCCCAGTCATAAAAGTCATGAACCAAGAAATATCCTTCAAATAGATTCAACCATCTATCTACAACATCTGCATCTATTTGACCCTCAAATATGGGAATTTCAAAGTTTACTTGTACCTTAAAGGGATTTGCGCCTCCAGAGTGGCTGCTGGATGCGGATGCGCTGTCGGTGGGCAGTCATTGAAGGATCTGGGAAAATTTATCCATCATCGTGTTCCTTTGTTTTTCGAGGGCCTCCTCGAGAAATATTTTGATAGGATCTCCTACTCCCTCATCTTTCTTTTCATCCCCCATGGGCTTCCATCGGGGTTTGCGAGGTTGATCTTGCAAAGGTTCCACCAGATCGAGCCCTAACTTCTTATACCCCGACCTCATTAGGGACATGCAAAGAAGGATCGAGAAAAAGCAGACCGCTCTGATACCATTGACCTGTAATATCAAAGAACTAAAATTGACAAATTGAACTGTAACCATAAATACAAAGATGTAGCACAAATAACAATTCATTTCATTAATATCAAAGAACTAAAATTTTCCTACAGACAGAAAGGAAATAAACTAGCTAGGGCACTGGTAGCTTATCTCTGAGAAGAGATGTGGCGGCTGTAGGCCTCTGAACTGAGTTACAATGAGGCTCAAGGGCCTATTTATTATTTAGAAACAATGGAAAACCCTAAACGTCCAAAAACCTAACCCTAGGATATGAAGCGCCAAAACTATGGGCCCCGTTTGGGTAAATTGGTGTTTCAACTTCCCGAGGATGTAACTTTAGCACACTATCTTTATTTGACGCACATGATACATTGTTAGAAATATTTATCCGAGGAATACAACTTCTATTGTGAATATTGATTCCAAAATAGAATTAGATTTTCCAGACAAACGATGCCAAAAAAACGTCGTTTAGGGCCTCAAAACGGCTACGGAAGTTCAGGACCCAAAAAACTGCGAAAAATAGTAATTTGTGCTGAAACTGAAAAACTGAAAGAGACAATGGTGGGGCCCCAAGTGGAATAGGCGGGTGGCCACTAATATCCACCTGGATCACAATCACAACCTCTATTTTGTATCTCATCATGTCAGTCCTTCACTCCTGATCTACAACAATCATAAATCTACCTATTTCAATTAACCAAGTCCGTGTGTCCACTAAACACGACTCTACCTACTCTTGCGCTGATCTTAAGTCCATCTAAACATCAAAACATCGATAATTTTTTTGAGTTGTTCACAACTGCGTTTGTGAACAAATCCCTCTGCCCATTGCTTCTCCTCAGTTACTCAGGGTCTTCATCCAACTATAGCCTTACATTGTTGCTACATTAAGGCTAAAATAGGGTAGCAGAGCCGCCATCTATCACTGTTGCAAGTCTCTTCTCTAGAAATGAACATGGGTTTTCATAAACTACTTCGCTAGCTTGCTAATTCATGAACACCAAACTTCCTTTCCTAATGGTCACTTTAGTCCATCAAAGTGCCACAAAGGCCATCAATTCCAATATCCTTCTTTTCCACCTATTCTAGGGCTATTTTTTACACTTACAAGTTGCCCTCCACCATTCACAAAGTTCCCAATACTTTTGTCCACTCTTGGACCTATTCTTTAACATCCAATTCAACACAAATACATCACATACCATACATATTTAAATACTGGTGTAGTTTTTTCACATTTGGTGGTTTTATTAGGGTTATTTACAGACTACTACAACTCCTTTTCACCACCTCTAGACCATCTCCAAGGCTACAACTTGTTAGTTTCAGTCTATTTAGTTTGTCACTAGTGATTAAATGGGCTCTTTTCATGTCTTGTTAGGTTCTCAAAGTCAATTTTTTGTCATTTCATTATGTATTCAAATAAAAATTTGGTCACTCGATAGTGTGTCTAGGGCTATTTCCACTCCTTTCAAAAATTTTACATGTTGGTCCTTGTCATCACTCAGTTGAGTGTACCATCAAATAAAATATCATCATCATCACTCCAGTCAACATCATCATGATTTTATTCATTTCAGTGTCTCCATTAGGTCATTAGGGTTTTAGTAATCCAAAATCTGTCATTCCATACATAAAATCCAACAATGAGGAGTGGTAATAGGTAAATTAATTCAATAAATTTTGGTTTCAAATGTAATTCATCTTTCAAATATGTAATAAGTTCCTAATGTTCCTAAATCTACTTAAGAAAGTTTCAAAGCTACAAGTTTTCAAAGTAAAGTGAAAAGACATGTAGTGTGCCATCCCGCTACTATGAAGAAAAGGGACCACCACAAGCTATAAAAGCCCAATTCAATCTCATTTTCTCATTCACCTCATTGAATAAGAGCTCTCATTCATTACCAAGTGCTTCATCAACAAATTCAAGCCAAACACAGTCCAAAATTTGATGCCAAAGCAACCAAGCTGCACTTTCTGGGCTACACGTTATGCGTTCTTCCAAACATTATTTTTTCTCTCTTGGAGGCATCAAATCAAATTATGAAGGCTTATGAAGGATATAAAGGTGTCTAGCATCAGTGAAAAAATAAGTTACACCTTAGAAACCCCTCCTTGCAACTCAATTTCATTGATTTATAGTGAAAACCCTCTATTGGCCCCTACGCTGTGTTTTAGTGGTTGGCCCATTTTTTCAAATTTTCATGGTAAATACATCTTCCCATAGTTTTCTACCCTCCCTCACACCCAATACCATCTCCCATAGCCTTAACACCCCTTCATTTCCATTTCCTAAGCCCCAAACCCTAAACCCTAGCCTAATTTTGCAATTTTGGGTTGTTTTCCTAGCTAGGACTATGTAAAAATTCCCTAGCTCAATTCCCATGCCCATTTCAATCCATTTCACTTCCTAAAGTTTCCTAAAACCCCTGTCCACCTCCCTAAATTTTCCTACTCCCATATCCCTTCCCTAACCCCTTCATCCCATCCCTTCACTCCCTTCCCCTGTTTTGTCCCATTAGGGTTTCTCCCCTTGCAAACAATCAAATGGTGGAGAAAAAGTATTAGAATAAGGAAGGCCATGTGATAAGACATGAGCCCTTAAACACTCACGAAATTATGTCTTCACCATTATCCAAGAAATTTTTTCAAAGGGTAGGGTGTCTTCCTTTTTGTGAACTAGTTGAGAGAGTTAAATACCATGCCACATTGACCAAATTGTTTACCACTCAACTCAAAAATGATATGGTCATGATTGCAGGGGTTACTTTCACTATATCAACTGATTTAGTAGTTTAGGCCACAAGGATACCCAACCGTGGTGAAAAAGGTTCAAAAACCAAGACTTAGACATTCAAAATTACCAACCCTATCTGAGAAGACATTATCAACAACACATGAAGAATATGTTTTATGTTGGGCACCTCCTTGAGAAGTATACACCACTAACGAAGATCATCATGAAATACTTCGCCGATGAGGAAATATTTTCTAGACTATATGGGTATCAGGTTAGGCTTCTCATGCATTTCATAGAGGTAAAGCCACTCAATTTTCCCTATTACCTCTACAGAACTTTGGCAAAGATGGCAGAAAAATTTCAGCAGAAGTAGAGTAGTCTTGAAAGCAACCTCTTTCACCATGCTCTTGTCAAAATCATTTTTTTACACCATATTGAACAAAAGATAATATCTTTAGAAACCTTCATGCAATCATATGTATTTTTGTCTTCTAGTAGCCAGCCTACTAGCCCTAGTTCATCATCAACACAATCAACACCATCAACACCATCTAGACATGTGGAGGTTAGCTCACCTAGCACAGTGCCAGTTAGGAGGAAGATTGAGGTCAATCAGAAATACCATAGAGGAATAAGGCTCTTTTTTTCTCATCAAATTAAGGAAGGGGCCAAGCCCACATCAATAGAGTAGGGATTACATTTACAGCAAGAGACATCTTTGAATGATGGGGAGATCATCCATCATGACATTGACATAGTAGACTTGAAGGCCAATGAAGAGCATGAAAACCTACAGCAGATCATCAAGGAAAAATATGCTCAGAACAAATATCTCAAGGACAACTTGGCAAGGGATAATTTCATAATTTCCTTCTTATAACAAGAGAAAAAACAGTTGAAGGAAAAACAATTGTCTTTAGAGAAAAATCAATTTCAAGCTAGTATGCATGATGTGAAAGGCAAAGCAATGGTTCACACTGAATATTCAGAAAAGCATGAAGAGCAGGTGACAAGGAAGAGGCCAAGGACCATGGGTCTTCGAAGATCACTTCAAAAATAAAGTGAGAGAAATCCACGAGATGAAGAGTTGACATTTGAAGAGAGGATAGCCATGGAAATCAATGAAAACAGGGAGTTTTGGCTTGAGAAAGTAAATATTCACTTGGAGAAGCTCCTTTACAAGGCCAACAAAGATAACAAGTTTAAAAAACACATGGTTCACCACTACTATGCCAGGAAGAAAATTTTCAAATTCAAAGTCAAACAATTGCAAGCAAAGTTGAAGGAAACCATAAATAGTCAAAAGGATAAGGGTAACTTGGAGATACTTTTTGATGCTTCCTTAGTAGCATAACATACCTTTTCAGGTATCTTTGGACCAATTTTGAAGAATTTTGGAGCAAATTTTGGTTTTTGTGAAATTTTGGTCAAATTTGGAAATTTTGAAAACCCGTTACACTAGCAAAAGCACAATGTTTTCCATGCTATGATTTTGTTTGGGGGGTCCATTGGATGAAAACTCAACATGAGTATATTCCTCTTGATGAGTACATCAATGCTAGTCAGCGGTGGAGTGGTGTCAGCCACTTTTGGAGGGTCAAGATGCCCAAAAAATAGCCAAAAATGACCTTTCTACCCTGTTTTTGGAGGCCACATTGCACTTTCTAAGTACTCTTGGGAGAATGAAGTTTTGGAGGGTTAGGAAACACCTTTTGGAGTTATTCAAGATCCTATCATGTAGCAGACATCCAGATATTTCCATAGAAACTTTCATATTAGCATTTGGACACCTAGAAGGCCTTCAAATTTCCTTTTTCCCCAGCTCACTACGCTTTCTCCAGGCATGTTGCGCTTTCTCCAAAATTCGTTGTGCTTTCTACAACAAGAAATTTTCATAGGAAGTTTGACCTAGTTTGACATTTTACCTATGTAATTGATGAATGGTGATGATTTTGTGATGTCATGATGTGTAATTGAGTTGGTAAATAGTGAAATAGGGTAGATACATGCTTTTTGATGTAAGTTTTGGTTAAATGTATCTTGTTTCCTAATGATGAGGTGAACTGGTTGACATCCCTAGACATTAGGGTTTTGTTGAGCATATCATGTAATCAGCTCCACAACTGATGGATTCGACCCCTAGGAGAGGGGAGATGTTTTTTTGGTCTATATCTATCATTTTCAGAGTCATTTGACTAGTTGGACATCAGAGTATTGTAACTCTTGTAGCTTGTACTTTCATTTTCATATTCAGAAATCAAAGGATGAAGTTGTAGCTATTATCTATGAATTCATGTGCAATGAGTTTATGATCATGTATTTTCTCTTTTATAGTCTTTACTGAATGATATATAGTTCCTCTTTCCATATCTTGTATCTTTAGTGGATTTCCTTACATTTCATAGGCATAGTTCTATTAGGTTAGCTCTGTTTATATGGAAATGTCATTTTGTGTTTCATGTTTCTAGTTTACTGAATTCATGATTAAGCATGCTCATTAAATCCCTCTACTTTTTCAGACCCTCCACCACACCTAAAAAACCTGAAATCCATCATAGAACCACTTCTACCTTTCTCCTTTATATTTTAGCAATTGTAAACATTTTGATGCCCAGACCTAGCTATTGGTTTCATCCTTGTTCCAACATCAAACCCTAAATCTCTTAAAACCTACTTGAGCCTATCATATCTAACCTAATATCCTTCATATCACAGTCAATATCTCATAGAGAGAGCCCTCTCAGCCCGGTAGGGCTAGCTACTAGGTCAAAGTGGTTTGCAGTTACCTTTGTCAGTCTCCTTTTCAGCCTTCAGAAAGCTAGTTGAGTGCTAACACAACCTACCTTCAAACTAATTTTCCCACCTTCCCTTGTTGTTCTAGGATTATTTCACCCTCAAAAATCCTCATAGACTTCCTGTTTCAAGGAACACGGGCTTGTGACCTTCCTATTAGCGACTCGTCAGCCTGTTCAAAGATAATTAGGCCTACGATATACCCAAGACAAGCATTTAGAGCTGCGACCAACTGATGGAGAGAATTTATTCCCAAAATAATACCAAAACACGACTTCAATATGTCTCTAAAGCTTTTGGTTGCCTCCTGTAGCTACTCGTCCTTGCAAGGGACAAGAACCCATACAAGTAATCCCAAAAAATCTTCTTCTCCCTCCTTTTCTAACTCGACTACCTAAAAAATGTATCTTCTAGGAATCAATGCACTTGGATGAATGAAAAATGAAATCCAACGTCACTCCTATATATACAAACTCATGTGGTGTTAAAAAATGACTTGTGGCACTCCAAAACATCAAGCAGGCCTTGATTAGGTGCCACAATAACCCACAACTCCATTAAAAAATTCATATATCATCGTAAACAACTCAGAATTCAATGATTTTCATTGTGCTTGATTCCTCTCAATGTACATATCATCTCCATCCATCACATGTCTAATAGGCATCATGGATTAACACACACATGATTGGGTGCAAAGCCCACACCCTGGGTTCCAAGCCCACAATTCCCTATTGTGGTGCTTCAACCTCCAAAATCTGAACTCTAGGGCTTGGAGTACCTCCCATGCTATCAAAAAATCAACAGATTAAACATCCACCTCTTATCACTCTTATATAAAATTAACTAAATTTTTTACTTTGGATTACTTCTTCTCTTTGAACTTTGGATTGAAACCCTGAATATTTTATCCTAGAAAATAGAGGTTCCAGAAGCGAGGAAAGGTTATTTCTAAATAACAAAATTTGGTGCTCAAAGGACAGAGGTAGGATCCTGCTTCATATGCAAGAATCTAGGACATTGGGCCAATAAATTTCCATTGGAAGGTAAATCTTGGTTTGAATTTTTTCTTTTATATATATTTTCAAGTTTTTATGATCCCACTAAATGGGAGTTGGTTAATATTCCCCCATCCAATGAAGAATATTTCTTAGTGAATGAAACTAATGATTCTAACCCAGCATCTCCACCTTCTGAAGAATAATCTTTTTTTAATCCAACATCTAATTTTGAATTCATCTCTCATGTCAAAATGTTTCATTTAGAAAATCCCTCAAACCTCTGTTCTAAAATCTCTTTCCTCTAAAATCATATTTCTACACTCTCCCCTAGTGATTTTCACTTTTTCATCATACTATTGAAATCCTTTCACTTCTTTATAACCATCTCTCTAAACTCAAACAACTAAGCATGTAAAATCTTGGTGCTTACTATCCATCTGACATACCTCCCACCTCCAAACAAAATCCTCGTACCTCCTCATATATAGTTTTTCCAAGAAAAGTTGTATATCATGGCTTTACCACAAGTAGGGATGAAGTAGGTTTCCTCAATCAAATAAAATCCTATGGGCTCAATAAAGATACTCCAATCATTTAAATATTATCCAAACAATAATAATAAGAATTTTACCTAACTAGTAAACTACAGGAAAACATATTGCATCTACAAATGAAAATTGAAGACAAAAAAAATTGGTCACCAGTATGAGATTAAATCAAAAGACACGAGCTGATAAGCAAAAAATATTATCAAAATTGAATGATTCTGTGACAATTGAAGAATTAAAGGATTTACTCAATGAAGTAGGTGATCAATATTGAAAACAACAAGCATTGCAGTGCATGGAAGAGGAACAACCCGCACAAGCCAATAAAACTATTATACAAATGAAAGGATTTGAAGATATAATAGTCATAAGAATATATGTCAAGGTTAGTGGTTATAAACAATATTCACTAGATTCAAAAGTAGACATAAGAGCCATGAATTCCTATGCAAAGCATAATGCAATACTAGAATACTATTAACAACCTAGAAACTTGCAGTTTAGAGTAGTGAACAAAAACCTAATGACCATTAGAGCAATAGTTCTAGATTTCCAAATATTCGTAAATGGAGTAGAAACTTAAATATTTGTACAGTTTTGACACAAGTAGTGATGTCTTGTTAGGATATTATTTTGTGAGAAGGATTTTACCCCTTATTCTAGACTCCAAATGCGTAAGTCTCAACATTCAGGGAAGTATTGTAAAAATACTGAGGAAATCAAGTTATGTAAGTAGAATTGCATATATTGTTCCAGATGTAGTTGAATTCTCCATTGAGAAACTAGTGAAGATTAACAAAATAATCAGAAATGTGGAATTTCAAGGCCATGAAAACATCAAAGGTATAAAAGAGAAAATTGAAGCTGAGTGCACTACAGATTCTCCCAATGCATTTTGGAAAAGGGAACAATACTTTATATATCATCCTTTTAAAGATAACTACTTTGGTACTCCTCAAAATTCCTTTGCAAATCAAATGTTGCCACCAGAACTTGAAATTTGTAAGATAAAGGTTTCTAATCTATTAGTGAGAGTTGATTGAACTTAGCCATAACCATTGGGCTTATTTGACATTCTATGTGAACAAAAATTCAGAACAAAAAAGATGAACGCCTTACATGTTCATCAATTATAGGGCACTAAATGATTCTCTCTTACCTATCAAACACCCTCTTCCATCAAAAGAAACATTGTTCCAGAAAATCAACAATAACAATGTGTTCCACAAATTTGACCTAAAGAGTGGATTCTAGAAAATTGGAATTAAAACTTATTACATGTTCCACATGGACAATTCCAATGGTGATTCATTCCATTTGGATTGTTGAATTCTCCCTCATAATTCCATAAGAGGATGGAGGATATTTTTGGTGATTTACGATTTGTAATTATGTATATAGATGATTTGTTAATTTTTTCATTTGATTTGAAATTCCATGGGAATAAATTCGAGTTATTTCATCATAGGATATTCAAACACGAATTAGTCATCAACAAACCTAAACTTGAGTTTTCCAAATCCATAATTGAATATTGAGGATTGATCTTACTTCAAGATAAACTTGATTTACAAGATCATGTGTTGAAGACCTCATCGGAATTTTTGGATACAATTCATGATCGTTGACAACTATGAAGGTTCCTAGGTAGTCTCTATTACATAAGGAAATTCAATGAAAACCAAGCTAAAGATGTTAAATTTTTGTAGAAAAGGATCAGAGGAGATGAATGGACACCTACTACGACTATAATAGTTCAAGCTATCAAAAAATAGGTCCATAATTTACCAATTTTGGTTCTCCCTCAAAATGGATTACCATATATACATGAGGCATATGCCCCAAATGAATTTTTGGCTGGTGTTTTGATGTAGAAATATTATAAAATAGAAGAATTCTATTCTTATGCATGAATATGTTTCAACAACAGAAAATTAAAATATCCCTCATCTCACAAGGAAATTATTAATGCAAAAAATGGGATCAAAAGATTTATATTGTTCCTCAAACTAGTTAAATTCATTGTTACAACATATCTAAAACACATGGAAGGGATGTTACGAAATGAAAGGTTTCCTGAACAAGGAAACAATGGGATATTGAGATGGACTTTATATCTAGATAGTTTTGATTTTGAAATTGAGTAAAAAAAGGAAAAGATAATTATTTATAAAATATTCTCACAAGAGAAGCAACACCTAAAGAAATCAAGATGTTCAGTTGCTCACAATCTTCAGCTTCAATAGCTACTCCAATATCACCCCCTGCTATAGAAGGATAACATTGCGTTCTCTTATGTAAATATTTTTATGCATATTAATGTTTTGATTGTCTTGTAGATAGAGTCAAAGAAATTCTTGCATATGAATGTATTTTTCAACTGTGGATCAATGGTAGTCACAATAATGTAAGTAATATCATGTATTTTAGCGAGTTTCCCAAAATGTACCAAGGGGCCATTAGTTTTGAACCATTTGTAGGGAAGATTTATATTTGTTTATATGAGCCATGGATGAACTACACAAACTATTGTAATATAATGAGATACGTAAAACACACCTAAAAGGTATTGGTGATATTTGCATGTAGATCTATGAGCAATCCCTATAATCACTAGTCACTCTGGTTCAAAATATTGTTATACAATTGGTGTCAAAGGGATGAATATTTCACGCACATCAAACATTATTAACTCATTTACTATCTCCACGAAGACATTTGAACAACATCCAAAATTAAAGCATGGTTTTTCTTCCAGTTACAACACCTATTCAACATTCTCAAAGTACAAAGAATCATACCACCAAAGAAACCCTTCTATGAAAGAGTGTTAAGCATGTATGGTTCTCATTTTTTTGGTGAAATAATTGTATGCCACCTCATGTTGAAGCTAATATCATGCCAAGCCTAGAAAATTTGTACTACTCAAGTGATAGTAGTGATTAAAAGAATCTTTGTAAGGAAGCATGGTGGGCTAAGTCATGTCTAGTCACTCGATAATGAGTATAGCTAGTATCGAGGGATTCTGAAAAATATCCATTATGTAAATATTAGTATAGATATCCAGGACATATATGTACCGAAAGATTCTTGTACTAAAATTTGATGAGTCCCCATATGTCAAAAGTCTCCAAGGGACGAGATAATATTGAATCATGTGTGATACCTCATTAATATTTTGTAAGTTCGGTCCTACCACGGGGGCTTCACTCAATGAACCTCTGACATATCACGTGTGTTCATGGGATACTAAAAAATACCCCTAAATGGACCACATATTGGAAAATACCTCTAAAAAACACATTATTTAACCCCCTATCCATATGAACCCAATACACCTTCCCAATTTAAAATAACCCTACCTTCACTAGATATTGTAGGTATCCATTTTTTCATTAACATTTTTTATACCCCTTTATATTTTTTCATTAACTTTGAGCTCCCTTTTTTATACATGTCAATATAAAAACCCTTTACCCCCAATATATTACGTCATTTTTTCCTCAAAATATATCCCCCAATATGAACCCATGTGGTATGGTATTTCTCCACTAGTGAAGCCCTCGTGGGTCCTACATGGTTACTAGTAAAATTAGTATAAATAAGTTCCCTACCAATTCCTTTGACATGAGAATTAGGAGAGATATTAGAGAGTCAATCAGTATTTGAGTTTGTAAGAGAAACCAAGGGTATGCTATATGCTTTGAATCTATAGTCTCATAGTTGTGCATCATATTAACAAGCATAAAGACCCTCTTGCTACCTATATCTTATTCATATATATACTATTTACATCTTTCATACTGTATATCTTCCAAAAAAATCCACAATACACTATTATTCGACAAAACATAGGTTTAAAAATATAAAAAGTAGTTGCTACCTGCGACTTCTAGGGTTGAATTCTTCCAATGCGTCTAAAGCAGGCCTACCCAGTTCCTCACTCCCACCTGGCCCATGATCCATGCAATGGATCACAGTGCTAGTGTGACCCTATGTTGAAGGAGCAGATCCATCTCTAATTCTAAATACTTCTTTCAACATGCCCACAATGGTTGTCTCCACCTGCAATTCAATGTTATCCACCTTATGTCTCAAGTTCATAACACCAATACTCAGGAGTTCCATGGATTTTTGAAGCATTTCCATATCCTTTTTGAGGCCAAACAATTGAATATACACAACAACCATATTTTCATTGATTTCCTTCACAATCTCCTTGACAACCTACTTACAGGAACAATCAACTATTTCCCCTAAAATCTCATCACACCCAAACTCCTCAGCGTCGCTGCCACTTCCATTACTCACAGAAGCCATTTTCCTGGTTATTCTCCCCCGCACCATAGAAATCTGAGGGTTAATATGCCTCAACCAGTAGCTATAAATAAGCGTCGGGTCCTTCCCAACATTCATTCCCATCTTATCAACCATAAATGAATATTGTCTCTGCAACATTGTGAAGCCACTGTCCTCCCTCTCCATCACCGTTGATTCCTGCTTGACTCGAACCACGATGGTACCATACTTGCACTCATATTCTATCTTATTTATTAACCAAGTGAATAGCCAAGGGCAGAATGCCCACTTGTTGTGGTTCATGGCCACCTTTCTACCACACTCCCACCTGTGCATTAACTTCCATCTAACCTTCCCATCTCTCGATGCTCTCCATCGTATCCTCAGAATGTTGTCAATATTTATTGTTTGCATTTTCTTATGAGGTCCCGTACTCCAGTCATAATCCAAAAGGCTTATGTTAAGTAAAAACTTTATGGGATATGACATATATCGCTAATATGATTAATTCTCAAGGATCCTTCCTCTAACTCCATTATTGTCTTGGACATCCACCATTTGGTTATTAATAACGGAAGATTTTTGAATTTTCATTTATCTATGAATAGAGAGTTTAGATATTAGATCTTTGTGAAATAACGTTGGATAATACCATTGATCTAGTAGTGGTCAATTGGAGTTCAGTATGAAAGAATAAACGATTGTTCGTAGTTTTTCCAAGACTCCAAGCGAACTTTAATTCAATCTTTTCTTCAAGGTTTAAAATCACCCCTCTCACTCCATCCTCCCCAAGATAGACAATATAATATAACAACTATGGTATTTTAGATTAATCATTTTTAATGATTAAATAATAGTGAATGTAGTTATTTAATTCATGTTTTAGTGTTATGGAAAACATCTCCATAAGTTTAATTATTTTGAAAGTATTACTCTAAAGTACATCACATTTAACAATTACTAAAAAGTGAATGTCATATATATTTAATTGGGTATAAATTTGTAAGTGGATTGGTTTGTTTATTTTATTTTAAAATTATAAAAATTTAAATATACTTTGATGAATAATAATTTCTTACATTAGTTAATATTTAAAACAAATAAACCATTTGATCAAATAAAACACTGTATTTCACCAACAACCCCAAAAAAACAAAAAACTCTCTGATCTTGTATAGCATCCCTTCGTAAATAGCTCAATCAAAGCTCTAAAGATGACATCATTATTTTGTACGAAGGGGAAAAGCAACACCAAATGTTAAACTAATACCACGTACTACGTAGAACTAATAACATAGGCCAATGAGCTTATAATAAGCATAGGCCAACAATAACATTTAAAACTCAATAAATGTTAAATCAATGAGCTTATAATAAGCATAGGCCAACAATAACATTTAAAACTCAATAAATTTGTGATAAATATAGGCCAATCATAACATTTAAACCAATAAATTTATAAGCAAAATCCAACTATAACATTTAAGTATAGGCCAACTATAACATTTAAATCAATAAAATAATAATAAACATAGAAGGACCATAGCATTTAAACCAATCATTTATCACCATCCCTTCCCAAATAACACAATCAAAGCTCTACAGATACATGATTATTTTGTATCAATAATCAAACAAACAAACACAGCCAAATTTCAAATCAATATCACTTAAAATTTATAAATACGTTAATAAACGTGTGTTTCAAAATACAATTTTAATTTAATTTTACAAATTAGCGTAAGCGTTATTGGATTTAACCATTCAATTATAATTTGTCCAATATTTCTTATTGCCGATGTGAGGGAGTAGGTTAGCTTTAATTCCATGAAAAAAATATAATTCTCACAAGAGTCATCATCTCGGTGTGAGTCATGATCTGAGTCGCCCATCAACATTAAAATATCCAACACCTGGTTTTGCCTAGCGAGACAACCTTTTATCAGTCATGGAGACACTATGGAACTCACCTTTTGTTTGCCTTCTTTCATTTCAGTTATCTTTTTTCCTTATTATCATGAATATGATGCTGCATATTTTCTCTGCTGGTTCTTTTCAATGTATACAGGGATGATCTCGTGGGTATGTTTTATACTATCCGTAATGTTGTTGGCCATGAACATCGAATAACTTCTCTTCAGAAGTGTATTCTGGATGTATTTGGTATATGGGGTTTTCTCGCTGTTTTAAATAACAGTTTGAGAATGTATTGATGATCATGTACTGTCATATATTTCTTTTAATATATACAGCGTTTTTTTCCTTCTGAAAAAAAAAAAGTCCATAGTTAAAAAAATGTCACATTTCTTTCGAATTAAATAGATTTACATAACATTTTATTTATTTATCTTCACTTAAAAATTAATTAAGTGATTATCTATTTTTATTTATTATATTATTCATTATTATTAAAAAAAATTCCATTTCAAATGTAAATTACATAATTAGCATTTACATTCTATTAACAAACTATTATCTATAAATTAGGTAATTAATATTTGTGAAGTTATAGCTCCATTAATACACAGAGCAGTGTATGTTACTTGTTGAATTTTGTATTTGGCTAAATTTAAATATTGACATATACTACTCCATACATTAATGGAACTATAGCTCCACAAATATACACTACGCGTAAAGCACCATTGCCATCATCAACTCTTATCATATCCACTTGTGAAGTTATATCTATAAAATTTTCCCTTTCAAGTAAACACAAAACTTAAAATATTATATAATGTATTTGCTCTCATGATAACTTCCAAAATTAGATACAATATGTGGTTTTGATAAATTGGTTTTATTTTATATAGAAGGAAATAATGGCACAAATTATATACTAGCATTTGCACCAAGAAATGCAAAGACATGCCAATAGTGTGTTTTGGTTTTTTTTACCCTTTGAATG
This sequence comes from Pinus albicaulis, assembly GCA_034641835.2. Taxonomy (NCBI): domain Eukaryota; kingdom Viridiplantae; phylum Streptophyta; class Pinopsida; order Pinales; family Pinaceae; genus Pinus; species Pinus albicaulis. The sequence continues at coordinate 1,379,340,121 of CM076580.1, read as the reverse complement.
TATACATAATAAAATTTGAAATAGAAGGGAGGTCGGCGATCAATTGGTCGAATGGGCTTGAAGGTGAGGTATCTCTTCAAAGATCTAGTGTGCTTAAGGGATGTAACTACTAGTAAGGGTTTATGGCATATAATCCTCTACATAAATTGAGACACCATTGGGTGATGGCTTGAAGGTGAGGTATCTCTTCAAAGATCTAGTGTGCTTAGGGGATGTAACTACTAGTAAGGGTTTATGGCATATAATCCTCTACATAAATTGAGACACCATTGGGTGATTTGAACCTTTCACAGATTTCACATTACTTCGATCACCAATTAAACTACCCCTTTGGAGCTATAAAGAAAACTTTTTAAAATCACGTTTTCCTTTTTTAAAATATAATCTCTTTATTACTACTAATAATAATTAATAAAACTATTTTGTACTTTCCAAATATGAGTCCAATTCATGTGATTTTTTGTTAAAAAATAAAATTTAATAAAAAACAAAATATAAGATAATTTAGATTAAAATTTATAATTATAATTTTTATTTTAAAATTAATTAATTTGAATTAAAATTTATGATAATATAATCAAATTATTTATCAGGTAATGTTAATCGTTATAAATTTAAATGAAAAAATTGAAACAAATTATATAAATCGTGGGCCATACTCAAGGCAATATTCAATTAATCACATTAGTCCATCCTTGAAATTTCATTTCCCGGTTGCCGAGCGGCGAGAATCCGATTGAATCTCAGCCTCGAGGGTGCATCCCCCGGATGAGGAAGTTCAATAACAATTTCCAAACAAAGATGATGATAATGGCAAAGAGAATGAACCTATTGGACAAAATGTTTCATGGGATGCTACAGATAAAGTTGGCAAAGATGAACAAAATGTTTCATAGGATGGCAAAGATGATGATAATGGCAAAGATGACGATAATTGGACAAAATGTTTCATAGGATGCTACAGATAAAGTTGGCAATGACAAACCTGCCTCTAGCTAATCAATGGAGTTGTCTACCGAGGATGCAAACTGCAAAAAATTGTCGGAATTTGGTTAACTAAAATTTCAAAAATCATGTGCTTGGAGTGTTTAAAATCCATTTTTGATGTTGGAAATGGATTTATCAAAATTTAACAACTGCAAACAAGTTTCTGAGCAAATCTTTGCCAGATTTTCTAAAAATGATCGCCAGATTCTGAGTGAAAACGCGTAATTTTTAAACTAGGCTCTAATCAATCAGTTTCTTCAACCAACAACTCGGTAGCTACTTATTTTGAGGGTACATATGAGAGAACGCATAACAACGTGAAGGATATTATTGTTAGGTAGGATGCACGGTATTTAAATTCATCGATCTTTGGATCTTCATCACATTTAAATTCATGGATATGCGTCACAGTCTTTGTACACTTTTTTGACATCAAGGGCACAGATCTATTAAATATTGTGGAGTAATCACGACAAAAAAAAGAAAGAAATTTTATGGGTTATGAATGCGACTTTTCTTGTATTGATTCCAAAGGATCCCCAAGACTTTCTAGGACTTTCTCGGCTGCGAATGCGGTTTTTCATGTATTGATTTCAAAGGGTCCCCAACACTTTCAAGGACTTCAGGTCTATATATTTCTATAATATTATATATAAATTGATCTAAAAAATAATTCCCAATAAGATAAGAGAATGTTTTTCTACACATATTTTTTTTTAAGGAGTTTGGTTTCCTCAAGAATAAAAGGATCCAAGACTTTGTTGTAATCACACAAGAGGCTTTATACATGATAAGAACACAGAGAAAGGAGGTGATTATTTGTAAGCTGGATTTTCACCGAGCCTATGATAACGTGGATTGGACATATATGAGATCAATTTACATAAAATTGGCCTCTCTGTGAATGTGGTGGAATGGATAATGGCCCTGTCACTATAGTTATTATAAATGGTGCCGCTTATCCCCGTTTCTTTTTTCCGCGCATTCCAAGAACTTCATTGGGGGCGTTGCTTATCCTCGTTTCTTTTTCTCATTGTAATTGAAGGTCTCATTCGTGGAATCATGGTTGATAAGGCATTGGGTTTGTTCACATGTTTTTAGATTATTAGACAATTTTCCATCACACATTTCATAGAAAATTTTAGGGGCTAATATTTTCACGTGGGCTAATTTTCCATGTTTTTTCCAAAAAAAAAATTCGTCATTTTCCATTTTTTTTAAAAATTGATTTGCCCAAATTTTATAGTATAAAATTATTTTACCCTCAAAATAGCCAAATTTTTATATATACTAATATAAAATGATTAGAAAACTAAATAGTTTTACAAAAATAACATCAAAAATTTTACAATTTACATATTGGGGACTACTAAGATTCACCAAAGTTTCTAAACTTTAAGATAAACGTCCATCCTTAAAATTTTCCCTGACACACTCTATGTTCGTTGATTATTTGATTATTTTTGAACAAATCTTGGTGAGACAATGGCTATAGCTCCCATGTGTAATTAACACCTTTGGTTAGTTATGATTCGTCACACATGTAAGGAGTAATCCCTAATGAATAAAATTGTTGATAATTTTGGTATTCCATTGGCATCAATAAACTTTGGCTTCACATATTTGGGGTTTCATTTGAAACAAAACAAATATAAGAGATCTAACTAGCAATGGCTCATTGATATCTTCAATAGAAAGTTAAGCAATTGGACTTACTGGTGGCTATCTCTTGGAGGCAGAATTGTGTTGACTCAATCTGTTTTGTAGAATATTTCCATATTTTGGATGCATCTTTACATATTACCTAGGGGTATTATTTCACGCATATATGTTATCATTGCATATTTTGTGTGGTCAGGTGTCAAGGGAGACATGAATATACATTTGGCCAAGATGGAATCGATTACTACGTGCCGAGATTGTGGGGGATGGGGTATTAAAAAGACCGAAATATTTGGCTAGGTGTTTTTTTCTATGAGCTTCTAGTAGGCTCTCTCGGGAACTGGAATTTGGAACAATATCATCCATAGTAAATATTTAAAGAACAAAGACCATGTGGAATGGATTAGGCAAGGCACTAAGTGCACTAGAACATCCTCCTAGATTTGGAGAAGCTTGCTTGCAACGAGAAAATGGTGTTGGAAATGTAACTAGTTCCAGTATTCATAATTTTTATTGTACTCATTTCAATATGTATCTTATGTAAAAAAACAAACTTGAAGAAAATAGAAAGTTATTATTTTAAAGCATGGGTTTCATTCTCTTTATTGATTGTATTCTAGGTGAAATCATGTTCTTCATGCTTCTATGGTTTGTTAAGTCATAAGATTTATTGTCATAAGTTAAGAGAGTCAACATCATGTTTATAAGACCCTTCTAGGCAAGATATACCTTGTAAAATATTTTTTTTTTTAGTATAGAAAGTCTCGGAAGCCTCCTAGCACAAGTTGGCCTTGTCAGAGACAAGTCGGCCTAGAGAGGGGTTATTTGACCTCTTGGAAAGGCTATATATAGAGACATCTTCGACCTCATTTGAGACCCTCATCATCAAGTTTGATCTGCAATAAGAAGGAAAAAGAAGAGCGAAGAACAAGGAAATAAACGAGACACCCTAGCGAAGAAAAGGAGACAAGTTTTGGGAACTTTTCTCTCACATGTGTGATTTTCTAGAGTAGTTGCATGGGCCTAAATTTATGTAGTAACTATAGGTCCATTTTTTTTTGGCAAAGGGGGGGAGGGAATTCTGTTGTAGGGGCTAAAATTATGAGACTGGTGCAATACAAGAAGGGTTTGTCTTTGCCTAACTAGGTTTGACCTTGAACTAGCTGGAAGGTCTCTTTGGAGGGATGAATTGGCACTGGAGGAAGGACTTGGTATAGGGTTTGAGTCTTTGTTGTCTCATTTTATGTTGATTCTATAAGAAGAGGATATTTTTTGGGTTTTCCCCTTGGAGGGGTTTTTTGCTGGATTGGAGCCGAATATATGTGTTCATTTTTATTTCTATTTTGATCTTGATATTTGTTTGATTAAAATATATAATAAAGAAACATAAAAAGATAAATAAATTTCAAAGCAAGTATTAAGCAATAAGGAAAATCTAATTTAATACCTTCCACGTTTCATTTTTCCAACATTGTATCAGAGTTAAGGTGAACAAAAGAAGTTGAAAAGATCATCTTGTGGACACAAAGAAGGGTTTGCTTGGAGAATTAGGGTGTCTGCAGCTACAAAAGAGGCCAAAGTTGCAGGTCTAAATTGCAGAAGATCAAATTTCACTATTGAATTGCTAGAAGAACATATATTTTGTTTTGACCTCGTTGATCTTGAAAATATCTATCTCAACCAAAGGAGGAAATTTTAAAGGATCTTCTTGTACCATGTATCAGGTTTCTACAACAATTGAAGGATCAGATTCGTAGGGTCGAAACTAATTATCGAAGGTGTAGTTGGTGGCTAGTTGATGCAGGATTGAATCTTGCTGATCTAACCTACTTGGAAGACATCATTCTCAGACATCATTAAAATCTCTTTGAATATCTCGAAAGCCTCAAGATAGTTGGATACATCATCAAAGAAGGGAACACTACAAGGAAAAGACCCTCTAGCAATTTTTTTTGAGGAACCACAAAGAAAAATACCCCATACATCCATTTCTAGCGGAGGTTACTAGAGGAGGTTTGCGGGCGGAGGGTTTTGTGGATGTTTTCCTATCAGTGCTCTTATCGTTAAAACTTGCCCCGGTGCTCTAAAAAAAAGAAAGCACCGGTGCGGACAAAATAATTGGCACACCGGACACCGTGGACTCTGTACACACCCGCCCGATGCGTCATAATATAATAGAGCACCGATGCCTCACAACTCGTCCGCGCCGGTGCATTATAAAACACAACGCCAACACCGAAACCACCCGGTGCGGTAGATAGAAACCGCACCAGTGCATCATAAAAAATGCGCCAAAACACAAACCGACCGGTGCGTTTGTAGCAAACAGTACTGGTGCACCTATAAACAATGCGCACCGGTAAAGGGTTAAAAAAAAAATATTTACAACAAAAAACCCGGATTTTTTAATTTTCCAGTGCTCCTGAGCTATCAATTACTAGTGCACACCGAACATTGGCACACCGGAAAACGTGCGTGAAGTACACACACCGCTGGGTCATCCAATTACTGTAACGCACTGGGGCGTCTAATTAATGTAACGCACTGGGGTGTCAATACTCTTCCGCGTTGGTGCATCATAAAACACTGCGCCAAAACAGAAACGAGCCGGTACGTTCTTCTCTAAGAGCACCAGTGTGCCAGAAACCACACGCACTGAAATAGCGTTATATAAAAAAAAAATTAAGGCCAAAAAACTGGTACTTTACCATTATGTCGCCCCGGTGCATCATCAAATTTTCGCGCTGAAACTAAAACATCCAGGTGCGCGGTTAGGGAAATGCCCTGGTGTGTTATAAACAACGTGCCAAAATTGATACCGCCCGGTGCGGTTTTATTTAACCACACCGGTGTCCTTATAAAACCCCGCGCACGAAACAGGGTTAATTAAAAAAAATTTACAGCCAAAAAACTTCATTATTCACTTTCCTTAGTGCTCCAAAGCTCTCAAGCCCCGGTGCTATTTCCTTATTTCTGAGCCGCCTTGACATCAGTGCTCTTATTGCACCCATTGCACGCACTGCTACTCTGCATTGGCCACCAATCTCCAGCTTGCATTTTGAAAAACAGTGGGCAAATTTTATTTTCCAAATTTTATAGCCAATATGCCTCCTCAGCAGCGAAATGTACAGGTATTTTTCTAGTTTTTCTATAATTAAGCCTTTTAGCAGATTAGAAATTGAATTAAACTTAAAAATAACCATTAAAAAAGAAAAAAAAATTGTTGCACGGTGCACTCGAGCTGTTCAGCTCGCATCGGATAGCAGTGCTACTTGTAAAATTTACAGGCAACACCGCTACTGGTGCTAACGGTAACCACATCATTTCCGGGGCAGTGCCGGAAGGCGCCTCAAATAATTTTAAACTAAAAAGAAAAAAGAAAAAAGGCGGCACGCTCATTTATACAGGTGCATCATTGACCCCGTCAATCACAGTGTGGTGCGTTGAATTCATTTTCCGCCCTGGTTTATGTCAATGCACCGCATTTTTCATTTCGAGAGGGTCAATGTTGCAGCCAGGTAAAATACCACACCATCAACTATGTCATTGTCATGAAGTTGGTGTGCTGACACGACTATACACGCCAGTGCGTATATTTCAGTAAGCACACCGCTATTCTGAATTATATACAGTCCATGGTGCTTGAAAAATAGACATCTGCATCAAATCCGGTGCGATCTGTTTCATTAGGGGCCTCGGGGACGATGCGCTAAAATATTAAGATGCACCAGCACCGGTGCGTGACTATTTTTATGGAGCACCGACTTGTATGTTTGTTTTTTTTCAAAAAAAATTATATATGTATATTTATAAATACATTTATGTTTTAATAAAAAAAAAATATTTAATATGGCAATGATTCAGAGAGAACAGCAGCAACAACAAGAAGAACAATATGACATGATTCGCCAATGGGGGACGAGAGAGAGGGAGAGATATGGATGCCCTCGCCCTATTACTGCAGATACTCGAGAGATCCTTATGTAGGTAGGCCTCCTCAAGTTCTATGAAGAGGCTATTTCCAGCCTAAAGGCCCATAGTGTGCTTTTGAGACATCTTATCGGTAGGTGGAATGCCCACTGACAGGATTTTCAGGTTGGTCCTGACCAGTGGTACACACCCATTAAGGAGGACATTTATTTTATTACAGAACTATCGAGGAGAGGGGTGGATTTTCCCTCATTCCCAGATGTGCCAACTAGTTGTGTAGCAGGGATTCAGTTAGTTTACTCCCAGAGATCCATTAGAGCACATGTACTGTCTCCTTCAGAGTTTCATGTACCTGGAGGTTTGTTACGTATAGGTGCTTTTGGTAGACAAGACGTGCAATGCCTCTCTATTATCGCTTCGACCATTTCGCACAACACCAGTGACGGGCAACGCATTAGTTGCTCACTTTTATATTACGTTGATTCTTTAGTACAATAGCCATGACTTGTCAAGTGGTCTGCCATTTTTTGCGACAGTTTTGTACGGCCTTAGAGAGTTGTCGTGCTCATGCACAAGGGAGGGTCAACATCCCTTTTGCTTCAGATCTGTTTTGTTTATTTTTTGAGAGGTTTCCAGAGATGAGACATAGTTTTGTTTGACAACCTTGTAGGCCGATGTTCGAAGCCCAAATGCACATGTGGGGGCAGATGATGCCCAAGAGGGGAGACACTATGTTTCCAGCGAGGATATCACATGATTCGCTGGACTTACTAGCTAGTGTTGGCGGGTTGCATCCCTTCATTATGATCCCATGTCCTTATGCTGGACTAGATTGGTGAGGGTGTCCCAATATCCTCTTCACTCCTGATGAGATGCCAGATGATAGATGTAATATTATTGTTTTATTTATATTTATTATAACATGTTCTTTAACTTGTTTTTATTAAATTGTGTAATGAAATTGTCTAATTATTGTTGTGTACTTGTATATATTTTGCAGACATTGGCTCATTTGATGGCGATGAGATGCCGGATCCACCACATGATCCAGGTGTCGATCTTGATGATTACGATAAGGAGATGGCTGATACGCCGGAGGATGAGGCCAGTGGCACAGCAGAGAGACGTGTTGATCCTGTGCCTCATGGTGCACCGGTACCGCCTTTTGCTAGGCGTGGTCGACCTGAGACCAGATACCGGATGGAGTTGGGCAGCTAACTTTGTGGATTGATTTCAGATGTGGGCATCAGGCCCGCTCATTACAGAGAGATGCAGGGTGATGATAAATTGTTACGGATGTGGAGATGCATGTCGGGTGACATGTACGCCCTGATGCGGCATGTCGTAGGAGCTACAACAGCTATTACGCGATTGAGGAGGATTGTCCATAGCTATAGGCGTAGTCGAGCTGCAGCACGTGATGGACAGTCTGCCAGCAGCGACTCAGATGCATCTCGTGATTGTTCACCTCATGGCGCGCCTGATGATCAGCATGAGGCTCCACTAACAGCATTTGACACTAGTCATCATGGAGATGAGGCTGGACCATCGGCCATGTCCAGTCAGCAGCCTGCAACATCCATCATGAGTGCTAGTCACGATCATCATGAGCAGGTAGGACTATCAACCACTGAGGCTTCAATACTATTGACTGAGCAGGCCTCCACTACTACTGTGCCTCATATTTATCATGTTGTACTATCACCAGCGGATGCATCCATCAGTACTAGTGATCATCATGATCATGAGCAGGCTAGTCGACCATCGACTGTCAAGGCTGCACCCAGCTTTACTGAGTAGGCCGCATCCACTTGTACTAGTGTTATTGATGTTGTGTTACTACCACCAGTGCTTGATTCATGACATTTATATTACAGTTGTATATTTTTAACATTATTTAGTTATATATATGGTCCATTTATTTTATGTTCATGTTGCAGTTGTACTTAATTTTCATGGATGATCATCATGATGTGGCGCATATTGTTAGTCATGTTAGATATGTTCATTTAATGTTTAGCTTGCAAATAGATGTTTATATGTGACAGGTGCATGATTTATTTGACATTATATTGAGATGTATATTTTATGTTTGTGTTGTGATGACGTTAATATATAATGTTAATTTGATATTAATTGAATGTGTTTATTAGTCGAATATGATGTTTGTACGATGGTTATCATGATCATGATGATGTTTATTAATTAATTTAATATTATTAAATGACCATGATATTTATTAAATATTATGCCATGAATGTAATTGTAATTTTAATTTTAATTCTATGTAAAATTGTAAATTGTATTTGTATTTGTACTAATTGTAATTTTAAGTGTAATTGTATGTAAAATATTTATTAATGTAAAATTTTAATTGTAATTGTAATATTTAATTTATTCTGAAATGATTGTAATTGTATATATGAAAAATTGTAAAATTGTAATTGTAATTCTAATTGTATGTAAATTTCACAAATTGTAATTGTATTTGTAATTATTATTTTAATTGAATTGCATGTAAAATATTTGTAAAATTGTAATTGTAAATGTAATTCTATGTAAAATTGTAAATGTAATTGTATTTGTAACTGTAATTTTAATTGAATTGTTTGTAAAATATTTGTAAAATTGTAATTGTAATTGTAAATGTAATTATATGTAAAATTGTAAATGTAATTGTATGTAAAATTAAAATTGTAATTGTAATTCTAATCGTAATTCAAGTATGTGAAATTAATGTAAAATTGTAATTGTAATTTTAATTAATGTAATTGTATGTAAAATATTAATTTGTAAAATTTTAATTCTATTAATGTGAAAATTTTAATTGTATTAATGTGAAATGATTTTATTAAAATATTTAAATTTGTAAATTTGCAAATAATTGTAAAATAACAAATCTAGAATATAAAAAAAATTTAAAAATTCTGGTGCGATTATCATCCTAACAGGCCCCAGTGCGTCACATTTCTTCTTACCGGAAACGAATAAACACAAATAAAAAAAATGCAACTTTATTTTGTTTAAGTTAAAAAAAACGGAAGTTTGAAAAATGGGCGGCAAAATATTTTCGAAAATCTAATTTGATAAAATAATTTTTTAAATACTAAACACTTTTCATTATTTCACTATTTTTGCTAAAAAATTTAAGTCGGATTTTTGCAGGAGACAAACCTGGAGCAAGAGAGCACGAGGGCACTGTGGATGGCGAAATACGTTCAAACAGAAGTATTCAAACAATCAGAAACCAAAACTCTGGTGATTCAAGCCCTTTATCATAGAATTTCAAACCATTTCGTGATTAAATTTAATTCTTTTTATACTTTTTTCTACAGTTTTTTATTTTTTCCTGCAGTTTTATCCATTTTTACCCTTAACTCTTCATTTTTTTGTTTTTGCCCTTTCTTCTCCCTATTTCTATGATTTCAGAATTAGGGTTTTTCATTTTAGATTGACGTCCAACCCACGAGATGACTTGCATAGTCGGATCCCAATCCATTCGGCCATTGCGTGAATTTTTGAAAAAATGGATTTTTCTTTATTGGTGCGCCCTATGTATGCCACCGCACCGGTGCTCTGTATTATTACAGCGCACTGTGCAAGTTCTGTGTCGTAAAAAATTGAAAACATTTTTTTAAATCCATGTGCCAAATCTGAAATAGGGTACCAGTGCTCTATTTAACTAGGAAAGCACCATACGGTGTATTACACCGTTTTTGCGGTGTGTTTATAATACCCCATGCACCGTTAGGTCTATTACACTATTTTGCGGTGTATTTATAATACCAAATGCATCGTACGGTGTATTATATTGTTTTGTTGTGCGTTGTTAATATATCCACGCACCGACAGTGGTGCGGATTTCATGAAAGGCATAGCGATTGTCTAAATTTGTACTCTCTTTGAAAAACGTGAAATTTATTTATAAATATGTTAATGAATGATCTTGCTACAGTTTCAATTGTCCAAAATAGTGACAATATAAACAAAGTAACTAATAGCATTAACAAATCAAAGACAAACCAAGAGCAAGTTCTTTGTAAATTCTTTATAAAAAATATTATTACCAGACATATAACTTTTTAACTAATATGACATTTCTTTATTATGTGTAAGAGCCACATGATAATGGCTTCGATATGATTATTTCTGATCTACGACCAGGAGAAGGTAAAAGTTCCAATGGAAAAATTTTTAAAGATGAATTAGGTGAATGAAACAATGCTATCAGTCCAATATGAGTTTCTTTTAATTATCTTAATAATATACTTAAAATTATTAGATAACATGTGTCAAACACTCTACTAATTCACATCTATTTAATGTTTTACAGGGACCAACAACTCAGAAAATAAATGTTGTTCTAAGAAAGAAAAAAATAGAACATGCAAATGAAAATGAATTGCTCCTTGGCTCATTTGGAGTGGTGATGGAAGTTAACGAAAGGGGGAAAAACTTTTACAAAAGTTTGAGAGATCTAGTGAACGACCAACAACGATGCTTCAAATCAATATGTAATCATTGAATTTTCGATCATTAGGTACAATAAATAAAAAATTTAGCATTAAATATTAATTTTCAAGAATTTTCTTGCAGAAAAGAAAAGAAAATGGAACCCATTCAGCACATAAAACAGGACGACAAGGAAGAAAATGGTTGATCTCTAAGTTTGTGAGTAATTGTCACTTCCTTATAACAACTTAGCTAGATTTCCATTTTTTATTTTTTAAGTTGTTTTACAAAAATCATCTTTGAATGTCTTCAAATAGGTGCTAACATATAAAGAAGAACCATCAGACAAATTGATTGAAATTGGTTAAATATGGGTTGTGAGTATATGTTGGCATATCAGAATTTAATTGTGGAATTTGTAAGCATCTATCGATCTTGTTTTAAGCAGCTCCGTCTATAATTAATAGAACAAAAAAATCTTTTATATTAAATATATGATTTGTTATGGGGTATAAAACTTGTAGGAAACAAAGTATGGAATTGCGCCAACAGATGAAATTTTGAAAGATGGAATGGTACATAGTTTTGAAAGAATGTGTATAGTTTATGAGTCAATTGTTGCTATGGTACGCCATTTTTCTTTTCGATTTACATTGATGTATATTATTTAATATTGGAATTTCATTACTCTCACCAATGTATATACACTCATTTCAATTTATTTTTATGTTTGTAGATGGAAAGTGAAGAAGAAGAAAACAATCAATGCCGTGAACACAACATTCCTGAAAATAACCCCAAGTCATGGAAGTAGCTCTAGCAGTGACAGCAGTTCAAGCGAAGAATGATGATCATTATGTAATTTGGATATCAAAGCAAGGCATTTTATTTTTTGAAATATGTCTGTGAAATCAGACATTTTGTTTAATGTAATGGACATAGTGTCCCAATTGAAAGACAAAGGGATACAAATAATTGTTCTATTTTGTATGATAAAGACTGTCTTATATATATATATATATATATATATATATATAAGACAGTCTTTATCATATATATATATATATATAGATATATATATATATGTTTTAATTTATTCTATTGCATTCTCCATTGTCGCTATTGCGTTCTCCATTGTCGTTCTCAAATGCACTAATAAAAATTTAATTCATATGAGTATTTTTATAAGATTATATATATGTGTCGACTTTTGATGAATAATGAATTTAAAAAAACCACAATAATTTTGATATGATATAACAAATTAATCCAAACAACACATTCAAATGCATTAATAAAAATGTAATTAATATGAATATTGTTATAAGATGTGTCGACTTTTGATGAATAATGAATTTAAAACAATCACAATAATTGGACTGTTAGAGGTGGATGTCTCTAAAAAAACAAAATGAAAACCGGTGCGTTTATGTGTCTATACACACCAGTGCATTTATGATTCTATGGGCACCGCACTAATACCGATTCCAGTTATAAATATCGGTGCGTTTGTGTGATACTGTGCAGTGGGGCATTTATGTATCTATAAGCACCGGTGCATTTGTAGATGCCATGTGCACCACACGAATACTAATACCAATTATAAATCTTGGTTGCTTTCTGTGATATAGAGCACCAGTGCCTCAAAAAGATACACGCACCAGTGCGCTTATATGACCTATGGGCACAGCTCAAATCCCAAGACCAATTAGAACGACACTATGTGTTGTATCACCAACACCAGGGCCGGTGCTGTTGTTTTCCTTAATGGCTTGGTGCATTCTCCTTCGACCGCCCCGGTGCGTTGTCTATCGATACGCACCGGTGCATTAAAACCTGATAAGAGCACCGATGAAAAAACATCCGTAATAACCTCCGGCCACCCATTTTTTTTAGTTGTGTTGAATTTCCGTTAAAAGCTCCACCAAAACCTCCATTACTAGAAACGGAGGTGGTAGCATATGTTTTTTTGACAATTTTTGCCAATTTTATAACACTACAAACCTCCTTTATAACCTCCGCTAGAGGGTCTTTTCCTTGTAGTGGAATATTATTGATTGACAAATAATTATCATATTGTTTCTCTATGTATGAATCTAAAAGTCTTATGGGTTATTTCTGCAAGGAAATAAATAATCTCGTTGGCTGAACAATGTACCTAGAATGGAAGAAAAGGATGGACCTGTCACTTACAAAACATGAAGTAATGGAGTTGTTGGGTGTGTGTTATATTCTTTCCACGAAAAAAATTTGGACCATATAATACATGGGCAGACCTACCTATGGTTTTGTGCAGGGGTTTTGCACATGGTTTTGGGCATGATGGTTTTCTGCCCATGGTATTTTGTAGATATGGTCAAGGGAACTATGGTTATGTTCTAATCCAAGGTTAATGGATTGGGGTTTATCAATGTTTCGGCATGTATATATATGTATTGTAAAATTGAAAGGAATATAATGAAAAATAAATCTTGTACACCTGATTTTTTTGGGATCCAGGGGAAAATCTGTGTATATTTGTTTTATGTTTTATATTCTCATCATTTTTTATCTTCTGTTTTAAGAATTCCTTTGGAGGTAATTTATTTACAGGGTTATAACTTACATTTGGTATCAGAGAAGTTTCAGCTTCAAGGGGACTCCTTTATTGCTGAGGGGTTTTTCTCGGGCCTGTGGTATACTTTGTTCAGTGGGAGATCTGTGGGATTGATTCTTGTGGTGAAAGAAGATGACAAGCACTCGAAATATAGAGATCAAAAATTTAATGGTCATAGTTTTGAGTTGTGGAAGCTCAAGATGGAGGATCTGTTGGTGGATAAAGAATAGTCGATCGTACTAGATACGGGTACTAAACCAACGACAATTTCAGACGAAGTCTGGGTGAATTTGGATCGAAAAGCAAAGATCACAATACAGTTGTGTATATCATATTCAGTATTGTTGAATGTATCATGGGAAGTTATGGAAAAGGCTTTGTGGGACAAGTTAGGTCAGAATTTTTACCAATCTAAGTCTCTAGTGAACAAATTGTTCCTATGGAAAAAGTTCTATAACCTGAGGATGAAGGATGGAGACTCAATGACAGAGCATATGAACGCCTTTAATATTGTGGTAAGCTATTTTTTATCTGTTGATGTTAAAATTTTAGATGAAGATAATTGCATCAGTTTGTTTTTTTCTCTACCAGATTCATGGGATAGTCTAGTTGTTTCCATAGGTAGAAATACAAATACCTTGAAGTTTGATGAAATAGTCTCATCCTTACTGTTGGAAGAAATGAGACGAAAAAATATGGAGAGTCAGAATGGATATGCCTTGTCTGTACGAGGATGGTCCTAGAACATAAACAAAAATAATTCCTCGAGTGAGAGATATAAATCTATAGGGAGATCTAAATCTCCAGGAACACTTGTAAAGGTGTGTTGGAAATGCGGAAAGGAAGGACACTTCAAAAAGGATTGTAGATCTAAAGCTCATGAGAAAGAAAAGGGATATGATGATGCTCCTTTTGTAGAGGCGAAAACCCCCTCAAAGGGAGGTGGGGATCTATACTTATGTTCTTCTTCAAGAAAAAATGTTGATCATGAGGCATGGTTTATTTACTCAGGTGCATACTTTCACTTCACTCCCCAAAGGGAGTGGTTCTGCGAGTATGGTAAATATGATGGTAGTGATGTATTCTTAAGGGATGATAGGAAGGCTAGAATCGTCAAACATGGAAAAGTCAAGTTAAAGTTGCAATGTGGAATGATTATAAAACTTCTTGTTGTTCTACATATTCTTGCATCGGCCATAAATTTTATTTATGTAAGCAAGACGGATGATGCATGTATACAAATAGTGTTTGAGAAGGATACCTCCAAGATGGTTCGAGAAGCACTGGTATTGATGCAGGGAGTTCAAATTGGAACTCTGTACAAGATTCTGTGTAGCATTGTTATTGATGGGTGCAACAGTTTTGTGGTTTCTGAAAGTAGAGCAGAAAAAATTATGGTCTCTGGAGAAAATACCATGCTATGGCATAAAAGGCTTGGACATATTGGAGAGAAGGACCTTTGAGTACTTCATGGTAATGGTATGGTAGAATGTATGTCTAATTTCTCTTTGGATTTTGATTATTGTGAATATTGTGTATATGGGAAACATAATAGGGTGAGTTTCCCTTCTGGTGCTAAGAGGGCGAAAGGGATATTAGAGCTTGTGCACAATGATGTGTTTGGACCTGTTTCAGTTCCATCACTGGCTAAGTTTGTGTACTATGTATCATTTATAGATGACTTCTCAAAGAATACATGGATTTATTTCCTCAGTAAAAAATCTAAATTATTTGACAAGTTTAAATAATTTAAGGCTTTGGTATAAAACTAGACAAAGAAGAAGATAAAGGTGATAAGGACAGATAATGGTGGAGAGTTCTGCAAGAAGGAATTTGAAGAATTTTGTAAGAAGTCTGGTATATAATGGTAGAAGACTACTCCATACACACCTCAAGAAAACATAATTACAGAAATAATGAATAGGACGTTGATGGAAAAGGAAAGAAGCATTCTCAGTGATGTTGGGTTAGGACAGGAATTTTGGGTAGAGGCAGTGGAGACTGCATTTTACCTGGTTAATAGGTCACCTTCATTAGCATTGGAGGATAAGTCTCCACATGAGGTATGGACTGGTAAGAAACCATATCTTTCACATACGAGGTTATTTGGTTGTGATCCATATGTACATGTTTCAAAGGAGAAAAGAACCAAGTTGGATAGTAAATCCGAAAGGTGCATCTTTATTGGGTATAAGGATGGTTTAAAAGGTTATAATATTTGGAACCCATAAACAAGGAAGGATCTATACAATCGAGATGTGTTGTTTAGAGAGGTGAAAGATGTTATTAAACATGGATTCCTACCAAAATAAGCTAAGAAGATAGAGTTTCAGGTAAAGGAGGAAGAAGTAGACTCTACAGCATAACATGAATCACAAGAGGAAGAGCCATAAACTCCAACTTTGATAATATTAGTTCGAGAAAGAAGGCAACCATAAAGGTATAGTCCATCTTATTTATATTCAAAATTTTCTTAATGATCCCAGAACTGTTAGGGAGGCAGTAGATTGAGAGGATGGAAAACTTTGGAAGGAGGCCATAGTTGCTGAAATGGCATCTTTGGAAAAGAATGAGGCTTGGGATCTGGTGGAGTTGTCAGCTGGAAGGAAACCCATTGACATCAAATGGGTGTTTAAGAAGAAGATCAATGCATAAGGCAAGGTGGGAAAATGCAAAGCTTAGTTGGTAGCAAAAGGTTATTCTGAGGTGTCAGGAATTTATTTTGGTGATATTTTTTCTCTTGTTGCCAAGGTAATTTCTGTTGATTTTCCATGATCTTGGGTCTAGGTTAGAGTCTTAAAATCAATGACGCTACCAAACCAAGAATCTAAACTAGAACTACTTTGCACAACATAATATAAATATCAGTAAATCACACATGCACATAATATAGACAACTTTTTAAATTTTCAACCCAACTTCGTTATATTAAACAACATATAACACAACAGTCTAGGGTTCCTGTACCAGGGATAATGGCATTTATACATCAACTAGTACAAAATAAAAACAAGATGCTATGACCATCTGGTTGTAGTGAAATCTCGCAGCCCCTCTCGATCATACCATGTACCTTTCTAGTCCTTCGGCTCTTGATCTACAACTCCTACCTCTATCAATGCTCCAAGCCCATCTAGCCACTGAATCTCAAATATCTAATCTACTCCCTAGTTTTGTGTTCATCCATCAATGCATCAACACATCGAGACTCTGGTCGATTTGTTCACAACTCTACTTGTGAAAAACTCTCAATCTACCCACTACTTCTCCTCAACTACTCAGGGACTTCATCCCACTATGGTCTTCTTGCAATGCTCCAATGAAGACCAACATAGGGTACGAAGGGATTCCACCTATCATTTTAAGATGTCCATCTCCCACAATGAACACGGGCTAGGAGGATTTCCCATCATCTGTTGTAGAATTCCCTCTGCACACACAAGTCTCGGGCTACTAAAAAATTCTCCTGGTTTATCAGACCCTTGAGCTCATCAACATTGTCACTGTAGCAACCACCATTGTCCATCAAGGTGTTGCAAAATGGGCTCCAACTTGGACATTGTCACACTGTTGATGGTAGTGTGGGTGCAGGCGTTAAGGAGAGTTGTTCAAAATTTTGTACAATGCTTTCTAACTCAGGAAGAATTTGTTCATGTTCTCCTATTCCACTCTCGGTCATCAAATTCTATGAAATTTGATTGATCAAATTAATAAAATGCACATTCGGAAGCAAAAAAGTCCCTTTACCCTTTGTAAATGTTATAACCCACCTTTATAACATTCGGAAGCATAATAACTCACTTAACCCAATGTTTAAACCCTTCAGAAATATAATAATTGACTTTTAAAATGATGAAACCCTTTCGGAAGTGTACTAGACTTTCGGAATGCAATAGTGCACTTTCAACACTCTTTAAAGGCCTTTGGAACAGTATTCAAAACCTTTGGAACTTTATAACATTAAAACCATCGGAATGAATGTTTAACCCTCGGTAATGTAACATTATAATATACTTTAAACAATGGTTAAGACTTTTGGAATGGTTCCGGATTTCGACTCTAAATAAAACTCCACTTCATAAATTTTCGGGTCCATACCTTGTTTAAACCTCCACATGATTTCTGCGCGACCACTGTCGGATCTTCGTCGATCATGATCGGACGGATATCACGTCCATTCCACCTCCGAGCTTTATCACGCAAAAATTTTGTGAAATGGGAGGTATTTTTACCGCGATGTGTCAAGTTCTTACTTGATCGCGTTTGAAACGAATAAAACCACTCATATGCCAAAAGCGGCGCGACAACAATGCTGGTTTCCTCCAAAACCGCTTTTCTTCAAACTTTGTTTAAATCGCGTTTGACAACGGATTTTCATCGGATTTCCTTGTTAACTTCAATTTTTCCTCATAAACTTCTTTCCTTCTTTATGACTTAAAAAATATAAATCTCTCTATGATCACTGTCCGATCTTAAAACAAAGAAACCAAATTCCTTCGATTTCTATCTCTAGCCAAACCAAATTTCACTCAATTTCTTCCAAAAGCTTTACACAGAGGCTAATACATATTCAAATTCTACACAAAAGACATTAAATCCAATGAATTCGAAGAGATGAAATCTTCGGGAAATTTTCAAGTATAACACAGATAAATAAACCTTGTAATTTCATTAAATCAAAGGTCAAAACCCTCAAAATTCATTCTTCTACGACCAATCTCGAATTTTTCCTTTGTAGAGGTTACATTTATATGTTTTTACATAACAGTCGACCTCCTCTTTGAGAATCGAATTCTCCTAATTTAGACAAAATCCTAATTACATAATATCCTCCTTAAATCTAACAACTAAAGCTAAATATGCTGAAACAAATCTAAAACTGTTCAATCCTCCTAAATACTAGTTCAATCCTATCTATTACAACTGTAAAATGACAGCTAAAGGTACCAAAAACTTTTTCTTGTAACATTTTTTTGGATTTTTAGAATAATTAATGAAGGCTTTTGTCTCTAAGCCTCATGCCCCTGCATCAACTGTCCTCCACCAGACCATAAGTGCCCAATCCATGTCCACACTTGGTCCACTCTCACACTTACATCCAACAGTCCACGAGTGATCAAGTCCACGTTGTATCATATTCACCTAGTTAGGGCATCCTCACACCTAGGAGACCCTTACACATGACTTCAATAGACTTCAACAATCTGCCCTTTGTTTCTGTAAGAGAGGAGTTATTACACAAATCCAGGCTCCAACAACTGCTGCAACATCTACCGATTGATTAGGGAATCTTATAGTCCATGTCGGCCCTATCTCTTAGCTAATACATTACTCCAAATCAATCCTTTTCTCGGACACCCATTCACTTGCAAACACATCAATAAGAAGAGACAAAATAATTTGTTTCTATTCTTCTCGTCCTCGGCATATTTTCACATCCACTAAGAATTCACATACCTAGTTAGGGTATACATTAGCCCTAATTCCGTATTGTACATACTCCAACATACCTACTCTTTTCCACTAAAATATTTGTGTTGATCCTTCTCCTATTGTGACCTGTTGTGAGGATACTTCCTAGGCCTCTCAGCATTCTCCTCAAGGAAACACAACCTATGCAATACTTCAAATTTTTGCGGCCCTATTTTAGAAGCATGACATCCCTTAAATGTGCAACCAAATAACCTTCTTCCATCTCCAAAACCTTTGATCCCCCCACTACTACATTTGGCGGAAATTCCGACACCTGTTTCCGACGCTTTTGACCAAATGTCGGAAATTTTTCCAAATTTTTTCCATCCCGCCCGAAACCGTCGCTATACTGACGTCTATAGAAAAGTGTCGCAATACCGACACTTAAACAAGTGTCGCAATTGCGACGTTTAAAGGAAGACGTCCCAATTGCGACACCATGGCCCAAAGCGTCGCTATTGAGACGAATCTAAACGTCGCAACTGCGACACAATGTCTAGGTGTCGCCATTGCGACGTTTGGAGGCACCGTCCTAATAGCGACGCCTTTTCCGCCGTCGGTATAGCGACACTTATTTTCGCGCTACATAAAAATACCAAACTTATATGGGCCCTACATAAAAATTCGAAACTTATATGCGCGCTACATAAAAATGTTTCGTATTTGTCGCAATAGCTATGTTTGATATCACGCGCGCATTCGCCCTCTGCTCTTGCAGAACAGCATTTGCCCTCAACATTCGCGCTCAGCTCTTGCAGAACAGCATTTGCCCTCAGCATTCGCCCTCAGCGTTCGCCCTCAGCTCTTGCAGAACAGCATTCGCCCTCAGCTCTTGCAAAATGGTAAGTTCTTACTGCAGGCCCTTCCTCCTATAGTAGGGTTGACTCTATTTGGGGTTTTTTGGTCAATTCCATTGGATTGTGTTAGGCTGTAGGGTTCTCTCTAGATGTCAAGAATCAAGATTAAATACCCTCTATTATCTTCATCACCCAATACAAGATTTAAATTTTCCCAAAGAAACGCTTATTAATTTGGCAGCCATTATTTCTCCCTGCTTTAAAAACCCTACATTTAAATGAAAACAAGCATTGCATTTCAACTATAAAAATCTATTAGTGTTCAAATGTACATGTGTGCTACATTAACGTCTGATATCACGCGCGCATTCGCCCTCCGCTCTTGCAGAACACCATTCGCCCTTAGCATTCGCCCTCAGCTCTTGCAGAACAGCATTCGCCTTCAGCATTCGCCCTGAGCTCTTGCAGAACAGCATTCGCCCTCAGCATTCTCCCTGAGCTCTTGCAGAACAGCATTCACCCTGGATTCCCCCTCAGCTCTTTCAGAACAGCATTCACCCTGCATTCGCCCTCAGCTCTTGCAGAACAGCCTTTGCCCTCAACATTCGCCCTCAGCGTTCGCCCTCAGCTCTTGCAGAACAACATTCGCCCTCAGCGTTTGCCCTCAGCTCTTGCAGAACAACATTCGCCCTCAGCTCTTGCAAAATGGTAAGTTCTTACTGCAGGCCCTTCCTCCTATAGTAGGGTTGACTCTATTTGGGTTTTTTTGGTCAATTCTATTGGATTGTGTTAGGCTGTATGGTTCTCTCTAGATGTCAAGAATCGAGATTCAATACCCTCTATTATCTTCATCACCCAATACAAGATTTAAATTTTTCCCAAAGAAACGCTTATTAATTTGGCAGCCATTATTTCTCCCTGCTTTAAAAACCCTACATTTAAATGAAAACAAGCATTGCATTTCAACTACAAAAATCTATTAGTGTTCAAATGTACATATGTGCATCACTTGTGTAGGGTATTCCTTTTCCACTTTCACATTATCCAAGAATGTGTGCAGTATAGTTCATATTTTTTGTGATTTAGATTGTCTTGAAAAAGGAAAGGTAAATTATTTCCCATGGAAAAGAAGGTTTTCCCTTTTTATAGGTTGTTTGGACTTACGTGGAAAAATTTATGGTATGCCTTTCATATTATGTAGTTTAAATTTGAATTAACAGATTATTCTACATGAAATTATAATTACCTATGTGATGTCCTTCATCACTAATTAAAATTATAGGCTTTCAATTTCCTAGACTCTAACTCATCTGATGCTAAATTCTAGGTTCTCATTGGTGGATCACTCTTCCATTGATTTCCTTTCCCTCTGGGTCTTGTCATACTTTAAAAGTCATCAATGATACATATATTATTTCAGGTATCCCAAAAGGCTTTATAGTAGAACATATTGTGAAGTTTTTTTGACACTTGAGGATTCTTTTTAGAACTGCAACGTGGTCTATGCTGTCGAGTTATATATCAAGCAACTTGTCCTTAATAACCACACTATGAGGTAGGTTCAACCAGTTTGAACTTGTTGGGACATAGCATATGAAGTTGTGTGATGAGTCCATATCACGGGTCTATTATGGTGAAAAAAGTGAAGACACGTAATGATAGTTATTATGTTAACATTACTAGAAACATTTTCGAAATTATCCATGCTATCAAGATGTCAAAATTCCAGGCATTAGGTGTCAATACTCGTAGCTAATAGATAATAATAATAATATAAAAAAATCACAACTTTATTCTTGAAATATGATTGTTACACATTGGTACCCTAGTTCATGAGTTACTATCACCCAAATATTGCAAAACAAACTTAAAATATAAATTAAACCAACATGAGAATCCAACTAAGGGTTTCTCGACAAAATCATGCCATAACCTGGAATTTTGAAACCCAAATTTGAATCCATCATAAGTAATACAATGCAAACTCGGATGGATTTTCAATGCATGTTTGCATGCTACACTTATTCTCTGTCTAGATATCATTTTTTAAATGGAACCATTAGTCAAGCCCACAGTCCTTTTTATGGGAAAAATTTCAGCTCTATTTGAGCTCTTTTTTGCTCCACCACCTCCATAAACCAGTGTTACACGGGGTCTCGCCCCCCCACCTAGGGGTCTAGATTCCTCACCCCCTCGCGCTCCAGGGTCTTGGGGACTTCTAGGGGATGTTTCCCTCACGCCCCCTCACGTCCCCTCACCGCCCCTTTTAGTTTATGGTTTCGTGTTAAAATTTGATGTGCCACTTAGCATATTTGAGAATCCAAGTGATTCTGATTCAGATGGTGACATGGTTGATCTTGATATATTCGTGCGGAAGTTGGATGCAGAGACTAGTGGGGCATTAACTTGAGCATTTATGCTCATTTATCAGTATGATGATATCATTTGATATTCATATGTTATGTTTTATGTTTTATGTTTTATGTTTCAGACATAACTTATTTGCGTTTAAGTTTTATGTTTCAGACTTGAGTTGTAAACTTCAATTTAAACTCTATTTTGAATCTTGATATAATATGTCATATGATATATTAAACTTTATTTTCATTGTACATTGTTAGTAGTTACATTAATGATTATATAGTTACAAACTTACAAACTGACATGCATGATTGTATGATGTATGTTTTAACTTTTAACTTTTAAATTTGTTTCAATTATATGATTCATCATTCATTGATTTGTAATTTTATCATTTATGATTTATCTTTCATGATGCAAGTGTATGATGACTGTATATACATTCCTTGCAAAAATATAGTTACATTATAAATATTAAATTTTATAATTTTTATGACCCCGACGTCCCCCACGTTTCCTGAAAATTGGCAGGGAGCTTTTGCATAGGCCGCTCCCGCGCTCCCTCGCCCCCTCGCTCCCACCTCCGGGGGACTTGGTGGAACATTGCCATAAACATATGCAAACATATATCATGATCTTGGAATTCCATTACATATGTATGTGCCAATGTTCCATAATCATGCCCCATCATCAATTTAAGAAATTTCCATTGAATATCAAATTATGGAGGAGGGGGGGGGGGGGACTTTTTGCTGCAACATTTGGCTCAAAATCAGGGACCATCTCCGTATGAGGTGAATGAGAACTATAGATATTTGAAGAAGTAGATTAGTGCCTTTTCCTCTAGCCATGGAGTCATATACAGTCATCCATCACAAAAATTTGTCTTTGTTCATTCTCACCTTGAAAGTTGCAAAAAATCATTCCCTAATTGAAACGACACTAAATTTGAAAGATATAATAAAAATGCAAGCTAGAAGTGCCCTATTAATACAAAGGGAAAACCTTCCTACCTACCCTAACTGAGATAAATTTTGATTGAATAGGAAACATGATATTTCCTATGGAGTTGATCCAACAACTTGTTAAATGTATGGGACTAAATCATGCATTTGATTTCGAGGGAAACATGCGCATGAAGAGAAAAAGTGCAGAATTAATGGAAAATCCATACATGCCACTTATAAAAACTACACCGAAAGGTCAAAAAATACTTAAGGCCTTAACTTAATTTGAATCCAAAAATGACAAAACAGGATTAGTGAAAACACGAGTGGTGTGGGTGAACAACATAAATAAAAAGTGAAGATACCTTTCCCCAAGATGCCTTTGTCACCGTTGTATGAAAACATGTTTTCCTTTCCCTTTATACATGCAAGTGAATGCATTATAGGTATGGTGTTTTCCCGAATAGGAGAAGCCTACTTAAATATATCATTCGTGGATTGAATGTTTGGGTGCCTTAATGTGCAATGACATGTTTCCAGGACTGAATTCAATGCAAGGCATATTTGAAACTCTAACTCTGTCTTCAGGTGTCTTATTAGAAATTATTTCAGTTTTCATTTTGTGTTTTCAAGTTAGATATTGTTTTCAAGTTTTTACATTTATAATTTTATTGCAATGTGGCAGACTGATCAGAGCAGTGCAGGAACAACCCCGAGAAGGGATGATCGCGGAAAGAGGCCAGCGGAAGAACATGTAAAGTGCCAGCATTGCTCTATCTTCAGGTATTTTAGTTATTTACATAATTGAAATAATATTAATTTTGTTCAAATATGCAGACACCTAGCCATGGTACGCCTGATGATTCCCTCTTTGAGGAAGAGCTTTTTTCATCCCTATCTCCAGTGTTGTTGTTGCAAAAAAGGCACGAGATGCAACGTCGGAATTTAATGCTTTGATAGATGCGCCTCAAACACCTGAAACAGAAGAGAGGATACAACATCTTATGAGGCAGCTAAATAGATATCAGGTAATAATAAAAAGTCAAAAGGATTT
The DNA here is from genome assembly GCA_034641835.2 of Pinus albicaulis. Classification (NCBI taxonomy): domain Eukaryota; kingdom Viridiplantae; phylum Streptophyta; class Pinopsida; order Pinales; family Pinaceae; genus Pinus; species Pinus albicaulis. Next base: position 1,379,315,863 of record CM076580.1, on the reverse strand, counting down.
TTTTTTTGTTCTGCATGAGATGAATTGTGATAGTTTGATTTTTAATTTTTACATTGACTAAACTAACAAAAAGTTCTTTTGTATGTAGCGTCTTCTGGCATTTGCTGACCCCGGTGTTGGTGGTAGTGGGACACAAGGGCAAGAGATTGCCCAACAACCCTCTCGTACACCTTCTACTCCTTTAGGTGCTAGCCAAGAAACACACCCTGCCCAAGCTGACACCCAGCCAACTGCTGAACGTGTTGGCAATGATGAGGCGGATATGGCCAGCTACATTATTGCGTTTCCTGGAGCTACACGTGTCAGCTCCACAGGGACCATTAATGGCACGTTGTTGGTGAACGATGAGGGTGTCCCTATAAAGCATGTACAACTCCCGGGTAAATTTTAATATTTTAACTATTTCATGTACTTTATCTAAAACATATTTATCATGATTTTTATTTTTAAATTAATGATAATATCTTCTTTTTCTTTTGGTTTTATTCTATGTAGGAAACAATGAGTTCTACAGGATTCTGGAGAGCCATGCGTTGGTAATTTTTGGCCCAACCATACGTACAGGGTGGAATTCCCAGAATTCCAATCTAAAAAAAGAACTTCTAGATTATCTAGAAGCCCTTTTTGGGGTCGGCACATTTGACAGAACAGCGGTGGCTCAGGTAGCCGACAAATATTTGAAATATACCGGGACACCTATAGGACGCAATTGCAATTTAACCCTAGATATGAGCGTCCTCTCATAGTTTCAGAGAGTGAGTGGAGAGCACTCATCCATGACGGAAAAGAGAAAAGGGCAAAGAAAGAAGGAAAAATGCCAACTGGACCCGCAAGGTAAATTACAACTTTAATTCAATAGCTTTAATTTTCTTTATGTCTAAAATAAAGGTGTGCTACGTCATATCTGACTTCAATCTTTTGATGCTAGGTTGCCTGACACCTCAAAGGCAACCAAAGCTAGGATTGAGAAAAAGGGCCATCACAAGCTCGGCCGGGGTGGCTACTTGAAATTAGCTGCAAGAATTGTAATTAAGTAGCTAAACATCTTATAATTAATTGTATCGCCTTCCAACGTTTTTGTAATCCTATCAGATATGATTAAAAATACACAATCATATATAATGTAGGGTGATGACTTTGGAACAATAAATACAGAGGAAGATAAAAATATTGCTTTCCGTTTTGGCTATCAAGCTGTAGTTGAACGTCGCAGAAGCTTGGGGCAGGTCCCAAGATCTACAATGCCTGATAAGGTAAAACATTAACCTTTCAATATTTTTGTTTTCGTCCATAAATTTAATGTCTAACAACTTTGTTTAAATCGGGGGAGCAACACTACCGACGAGGTAAATAACCCAGTTTTAGAGCCAGATGTAGATGATCCTCTCGTGCAACCTGATCATTGTAGTGGGGACCAGGCCGACAATGCTGCTATCAGTGAGGGCCGTGACGGTAATTAATTTCCACTTAAATTTTTTTCTAATTATACCTTGATGATTGTCCTTATAACGTTTTTTGTTTAAATGACAGAGAATGTTTCCCTTGAGGATCTTACCACTAGAGAGGAAGACAGGGCAACAGTCCCAACGGCGACAACTGGTGCACCAGGTAAATAATCTCATTGCAAATTTTTTTATTAATATTACCGAACTAGTTCAATGATATTTAAAAACTGATAATTAACATTTAATATTATCTGTTTTTGGAGGCGATGCCCCGTCATTGGATGAGACCAGACATCGTGACAATGCAACTAGGTCAGCGGCGACAACTGGTGCACCAGGTAAATAATCTCATTGCAATTTTTTTTATTAATATTACCGAACTAGTTCAATGATATTTAAAAACTGACAATTAAAATTTAATATTATCTATTTTTGTAGGCGATGCCCGTCACTGGATGAGCCCAGACATCGTGAATACGCAACTAGGTCAGCAGTGCGGGTTGAAAGGCACGAAACAGGAGCAGAGCACGATGATATTGATGATGTAATTAGGAGCTTTAAAAATAGGAAGAAGAAAAAGAAAATTTGACAATGTAAAATATTGTATTATTATAAGATAAACGTTACCATACTTGGAATGTTTTTTTGCGTTATATAAAAAACTCATTTATCATACTATTTTTATGTCAAGCATTAATTGCAATGTTTCCTTGCGTACTTTTTGTTGAATTGTTTTTTTATTAGTTATTGAATTTATTTTTTATGCTCATGAAAGTAAAAAATGAAATATAGATTGGGTATTGGGGAATTGAGAGTGATGTGAGGGGGGGGGGGAGGGGCCATAAGAGCTTCCACCTTCACGTGGTTGGCCCTGTTTAGTAGAGAATAATTTATTGGAGCGATTTAATCTTGGAGCAAACCTCCCTTGATCCCGCGTAGCAACAAAAAAGTCACTGTTGACTTAGTTGCTACTCTTTGAGATCGTGGGAGGCTTGTTCCAAGTTCATGCGACTCCAATAAATTGTTCTTGAAGCGAAGAGGAGCTTATTCAGGTATGTTTTGACATTTTCAACATATGTTCTAACATTATCATAAGAATGCATCTTAGAGTAAAAAATACTACATCAATTACTTGTATTTATTGTATAGATAATGATGGATTTTGATTGACTTGGCAGTGCCGGTACAAATCCTCTTGCATCATGAGCAATACAACTTTTCAACCAGGGTCATGTCCAGGATATTTTTGCTTGTGCGCTTGACCAGGTTCGTAATGTCACATTTTGTAAGTTCCTTTACAGTTCATAATTCAATATTAAGCTTGTTCACGATTATTATCTAGGTTTTTTGTATGTGTTTTTTCATCTATTTTATTGTAAGCAACTATGCATGTTTCCTGTTGTTCACCATGATTTCTCCCATTACCACTCCCAGGATGAATCCGACTTTATTGTTACATAGGTTACTTTATTGTTACTATGATTTCTCCATTTACGATTTCATAGGTTACATCATGTAAAGTTGTCAATCTCGGGTTGGTGATGAGCTTTAGTTCTCCAGATTTGGGGCTTTTCTGATATTTTCTCCCTCATGTCATTCCTGCATCACCTCGTTGTTTGAGCATGCCAATTGTCTACCACTTGTGCCAATTGGCACATGTCAATCTCTGAGTGGTGCCACATTTCACCTATTTTCAGTGAGAGTTTAGGGTTTCTCTAACATAGCTTCAGAAATCCGATTGAGTGCATGCTTGAATATTGTCACATAATACTTATGGTTTGGATTGATGAGCATGTTCTGAATGGTTGTTTGATTCATAAGAACCACCCATAAATCTCCCTTCCTCTAACACACAGAAAATAAAAATTTCTTTGACAGGAGACAGAGTTTCAATACTTTGAAAACAAACTTCTATTCCCTTCAATAACTCAAAAAAAAACTAATACACTACTTCCTCACTGAGAGGGATTACAAAATTATGACTGCTACAAAACGCAGTGCATAAAACCAACTCACTGTCTGTTCAAAACAAACATACTCTGTCTCTAAGACACTCTGTTGTGTTTTTCCCTTTCGCACTGCTGTGCATACACACTTAAAAAGTTACACTCAGTTTTTCACTTTTTACACACTGCTATGTAATAAAAATTTACGTACTGTCTATAAAAAAAACTACCAAGCTTTTTCGACCTTTTTATTTTTATATGCCGGAACATATAAAACATATTATAATAAACCCTCTTTTAAAAAAAATAAAAATAAAACTAAATTCTATGGCCCACCTTTCATTTCGCATATGATATATATATAACATATGTTTAAAACATATGTATATATTAAACTATCAAAACATTAAAGAACCCTTTCCATCGGACTTCAAAAGTCTGAATAGATTGAATTTCAAACCAAATTCGCGTTCCAAAATGGGATGCTGACGTCTGCCTAATTTTAACTCGAATTCTCAATCCAATGTGCCCTATAAAAATTCGGGTCCGGTTTTCAGGTTTTCAGATTCCCTTCAATTTCATGCGATCCAATATTAATGCTCCACGTGTCCTCCTTTTGAATTTACAAAGCTGTCGGGTAAATTTCTGTTTGTTTAATTTCTGGTTGGTGAATTGCGTTAATGCTGGTTGTTGTGTTTAAATACAATCCTGTACAGAAATATGGCTGCGGCCGTCTACAAAAAAAACTTGCAGGAATTTTAAATGCTGAATTAAATTTCTAGATGGCATGCAAGCAACCTCCAAAAAAAAATGTTGCTGCTGCATCCGTCCTTCTGCTGCAGCAGTTGAAGTTAAAATTCAACAGCACAGGGTTTAATAAGTGAGGGTGTAAAGGTAAATTTTTGTCGATAGTACTGGATTAAGATCATCTATTCATTTTGTAGGGTCTTATGGTGTTTGGTTTTTTAGTTTTGGGTTGGGCTTATTGAGTCTAAGATAGTTTTTGAGTGAAAAAATTGCTATCAGGTATTAAAAAATTTTGGTTCTTTTGTCAAAATTTATGAGCTTGTTAGGAAATACAAAACTGACGATGGTTGTATCTTAAATTTGTGGAAAATAATTTGAAATGAAACCTTTTTGTTTAGGTTGTTGCAGCAGGTGCAAACCCCGTTCAAATTACTAGGGGCATTGACAAGACAATAAAGGCCCTTGTTCCGGAACTCAAAATTTTGTCAAAGGAGGTAAACGCTTGCCTTTTGAGTAGGTTGGTTTTCCTTTTTGCTGATGGTTTGGTGTATCTAATTGAATTAGTTGCCTAAGGTATTTTTGGTTGCAAACTCCTTTTCATTTTTCATACAGTATTGGCCTTATGGAATACATTTGATTGTGTGGTCTTATTAGATCTACAACATTTGTAGTTTTTTAGTCTTATGGCCGAGGTGCACTTTTATTATGGAAATAGTTGATGCAATATTGTCATTTAATCCTTACTGCAGGGTAGCATGTTGAGAAGTTTTTGTGAAACATTTGGTATTCAAAATGACACTTGATCCTATACAGCATCATGCACTTGACTTCAAAATTTATATTCAAAGTGTGCCAGACAATTCTTGCAAAATTTCAAATATTTAGGTTGTTTTAAACCATTATCTTTTTCATGTATTAGATGCTGAAAATGTGAAAAAGACTTTGGTATGAAACCAACTGGTGAATAATTTCCAGCACAACAACCACTTCCAAGACATGATTTAGAAGTAGAACAAATGTGTTTATGAAGCATAGAAATATATCCTTGATGCATTGTCAATGTTTGGCTAGGGTTATTTTTGGAGAAAATAACTCCTTATTCCTAGAATAGTGATCTTCAATACAAGTAAATGCCAGAGAAGAGAGATCATCGTGTGACGCAACAAAGCTGAAATTGGACCCCCAAGGAGAGCTGGTGTGTCTACAATCGCTCTGTCAGCATTTTCCCTTGGTGTACCCCGTTCTTTTCCTCCAGCCTGAGTCTTAATTGACTTCTTCTTTCTTCGGGTTTATTTATCAAATTCGTAGAGTTTGATAAATAAATACTATCCACAATGGTTGGACTTTAATTTATATTCCCGACTTTATATTATCTCCAATCCTTATAACCAATGTTTAACTTTCAACACTTTGTTTTTATACTCCACGTTTCTTTTTAAATAAATAACTTGTAATGAACTTTCGGCTCTATATTTCACCACCCAGCCTTACAACAATCACGCTCCAGACTTATGCTAATTATCCGCCAATCGTTTAATTAAACAATTTCATTATACTCAGGCCCCACCTATATATATCAATAACCAATCAAACACTCGTATCGTACCTGGCTATCCTCCGCACACCTTAGTTAACCTCCGGGCAAGTTCAACGTGCGACCACCGTTCGATGGCCCTTCTCCAAATCAACGACTCTTGGCAATTTCGCTCGGCTTCCAATGTCAGGCTTTAACGTGCGATGGCGCGGGTTAAACGGTGGTTTTCCGGGGGTCACTTCGCCACGTGTCACATTCCCTATGGAATCGCTCGCGAATAGGAAATACCGCCTACTCCGCAAAAGCGGTGTGATATGGGCAACCCGCTTTTGTGATTCCGCTCGTGGTTTTGGTAGAGGGCTTGACCACGGGTGCATGTCTGGTTCCGCTATCCTTTTGTTTGTTAACTCATGTCCAATCCTCGGGTCAGGTTCCGAAAACACAACAATTTTGTCTCTTTATTAAGCGGGATTTTAATATGTGTATTATCAAAGAAAACCAACACAAATTTTATAAGAAAATTGTTCAAAAGTCGAGCCCGCCGGACTTCAAACAGCGATAAACCATAATTCAAACCAAATTCGCGTTCCAAAATAGCCTGCTGACGTCGGCCAATTTTGTGACGCGAATTTCTTATCAAATTCGCCCTAATATTTTACGGGTCCGGATTTCCACTGAGCGAGCGGCCCAAACAAAGATCCGCTCCAATCAATTTCTGCCACGTGTCCTCAATAAAAACTTGCCCTGCTCCCGGCTGCGGGTGCATTCGATGGCATTTAAGGTGATGGGACATGGATATGGCGATTTCATATCAATCGCATTAACATTTAACACTGTTCAATTAAGTTTTCACATCAAATCCGCATTAATTAATTTTTAACACTGTTCAAGATCGCACCTCCACTCCTCTTAGAGATTCCGCACGCTCCAATTTGATCCGGCCTTCGGCTCTCGTTATTAATGATCAGAGATTAATTATGACGGGCGTCCTTTGATTGCATTGCAGTCGTGTCGACAAAATGGCATTTAGCCATGGTTTTTCAGACAAGCCGGTTGCTGGATTACACTGCCTTCTAACTGTGACGATAAGGAGAAGTGGCCAGCTGAACTGCTGCCTAGACCTTGCTGCATATTTGCATTTCTCTCAGTTCTGTCTCTGTCTGTCTTCCTCTGTTAATTGGAATTCTGCTTCTTCGTCTCCTCTTGTGCCCACTGCGCCTGAGATTGCACCCATGCCTCGCGTGCGTCATAGGATGCGTTGCCGCAGGGGGAGCACTAGAGGTCAACCCCTGCGGGCTCCCTCCAGCCCCTCAACAGAGTCGACTTCTGGCCAGTCCAGTGATTATTACGCAGGTCGATATCCAAATACTAGGAGTGGGCGGGGTCGGGTTGTAGGATCTGGCCACCGTATGGATTCCCCTGCTCCTCGCTTCCCCACCGCTAGTTCACCTTCTCCCACGACGCGCACTGCGCAATTTTACTTTAATTGCTCTCTCAACTACCCGTGAATCACGGCTTTAGTCACTGTGGTCTTCCGCGAGGAGGCCCAAACGGAGGAAGAATGCACCCGTCCGGCGGGTCTGAGCTCAGAAAAAGCCGGCCAGCATTCGGGCCTTCAGGAGGGGAGTCGTGGCATGCATGTGGAGGTAGCACCTAGCGATCTTGGACCTTCCGAAGGATGGTGCCGAATCGTGGAGGAACCAGCGGAGGATTAGTTTGGTTAATTTGTTTTTCTTGCTTAGCAGGCCCAGTTAATTGGGCTGCTTTTAGTTTATTTTACTGTGCTGGAACTTTAAGTAATATTTTTGAATTCTGTAAATTAAACGTTCAAGACTGGTTTCCCCGTATGAGGGCAGTCTTCTTAATTTTTTGATTTTTTGATGACAAATTTGCCATGAGTATGACCAGGCAATGTTTTTGACTTCGGTGTAATTTTATTCGCAATGTTAATAGATTAACTTTACTTTGAATTCTCACATGATTAGCGTTTTTCTTGATCTTTTCAAGGATTTTGGGTACTTTAATTTGTATTTGGAACAATGGACGTCGGTACTCTATCTGTTGCTTTACTGTTCTACATACTGCTATTTCACTTTCTTATAGATACCTCGGGCATATTTGAATGCTTTCTCAGATTGTCGATAATCTCCATGTGGACCGTTACTGGATTTTATATCATGTCCCTGTATGTGACATGGGGTATTTTTCTATCATTGTCTGGGGTGGGACTTCCACTTTTCTGGATGGATATTTGGGTTCCAATCTTGAGATGTGAAAATGTAATGACTTCATGGACTGTTTTACTTCATACAATATATTGAAAACATCGTTTTTTCTCTTGTGAAAAAAAAAATGATTAATGTTTATCACTCTGCCTTCAAAACTAGCGATGCTGGTCTATGTTGCTGGTTTATTGATATGGTCTGATGGTCTTTTTATATTTTGGACATATCACACTCCTCACATGATTAACGTTTTTCTCTGTTGCAGGATTTTGGGTACTTTAAATTGTATTTGGAACAATGAACGTCGGTACTCTATCTGTTGCTTTACTATTCTACATACTGCTATTTCACTTTCTTATAGATGCCTTGGGCATATTTGGATGCTTTCTCAGATTGTCGATAATCTCCATGTGGACCGTTACTGGGTTTTATATCAAGTCGCTGTATGTGACATGGGGTATTTTCTATCATTGTCTGGGGTGGGACTTCCACTTTTCTGGATGGATATTTGGGTTCCAATCTTAAGATGTGAAAATGTAATGACTTCATGGACTGTTTTACTTCATACAATATATTGAAAACATCGTTTTTTCTCTTGTGAAAAAAAAAATGATTAATGTTTATCACTCTACCTTCAAAACTAGCGATGTTGGTCTATGTTGCTGGTTTATTGATATGGTCTGATGGTCTTTTTTATATTTTGGACATATCACACTCCTCACATGATTAGCGTTTTTCTCTGTTCAAGGATTTTGGGTACTTTAATTTGTATTTGGAACAATGGGCGTCGGTACTCTATCTGTTGCTTTACTATTCTACATACTGCTATTTCACTTTCTTATAGATGCCTCGGGCATATTTGGATGCTTTCTCGGATTGTCGATAATCTCCATGTGGACCGTTACTGGGTTTTATATCAAGTCCCTGTATGTGACATGGGGTATTTTTCTATCACTGTCTGGGGTGGGACTTCCACTTTTCTGGATGGATATTTGGGTTCCAATCTTCAGATGTGAAAATGTAGTGATTTCATGGACTGTTTTACTTCATATAATATATTCAAAACAACATTTTTTCTCTTGTGAAAAAAAAAATGATTAATATTTATCACTTTGCCTTCAAAACTAGCGATGCTGGTCTATGTTGCTGGTTTATTGATATGGTCTGATGGTCTTTTTATATTTTTGACATATCACACTCCTCACATGATTAGCGTTTTTCTCTGTTGCAGGGTTTTGGGTACTTTAATTTGTATTTGGAACAATGGACGTCGGTACTCTATCTGTTGCTTTACTATTCTACATATTGCTATTTCACTTTCATGGACTGTTTTACTTCATATAATATCTTCACTTTCATGGACTGTTTTACTTCACTGTTGTAGGGTTTTGGGTACTTTAATTTGTATTTGGAACAATGGACGTTGGTACTCTATCTGATGCTTTACTATTCTACATACTGCTATTTCACTTTCATGGACTGTTTTACTTCACTGTTGTAGGGTTTTGGGTACTTTAATTTGTATTTGGAACAATGGACGTCGGTACTCTATCTTTTGCTTTACTATTCTACATACTGCTATTTCACTTTCATGGACTGTTTTACTTCATATAATATCTTCACTTTCATGGACTGTTTTACTTCACTGTTGTAGGGTTTTGGGTACTTTAATTTGTATTTGGAACAATGGACGTCGGTACTCTATCTGTTGCTTTACTATTCTACATACTGCTATTTCACTTTCATGAACTGTTTTACTTCATATAATATCTTAAACGTTCTAGTCTTTTTAAAATTTTTAATTTTTTTTTTTTAAATTGAACCCTCAGTATTCGGTCTCTTTGGCCTTATACAGTGTCAGGCTGACAACGGAAACGTCGGAAGAGACAGTATGAAAACGTCGGAAGCGTGACGTTCGAAACGTCGGACCACATATCGTCGAAATTACGACATCTTCCAGACGTCGGAAGAGTGACGTCCAAAACGTCGGACCACGTTTAGTCGGAATTGCGACAGTTTACAAGCGTCGGAAGAGCGACGCCAAAACGTCGGACCACGTTTAGTCGGAACTGCGACGGTTTATAAGCGTCGGAAGAGCAACGTCCAAAACATCGGACCACGCTACGTCGGAATTGCGACGGTTTATAAGTGTCGGAAGAGCGACGTTCCAAACGTCGAACCACATTTCACCGGAAGTGCGACAGTTTACAAACGTCGGAGACGCGACGGTTTGTGAGACGTCGGAAGAGTGACGCTTGTTCGGAACGACGGAATAAGTGTCGATAGTGCGACACTTTTTACTTGCGTCGGAACGGCGACGGCATGAAAAACCACGGTTTGTCCGCCCCCGAACTGTCGCTCTTGCGACGACTATGTGTCGGAATAGCGACGAATTGGCCGTCGGAATTTCCGCCAAATTCTCTAGTGCCCTTTTTTAAGATCTGCCCTTCCACGTTGCTACAAGTGTCATCCTAAGGTGTTTTTCTAGTCACCTTTTGACCACAAACCAACCCTAATCTAGGGCATAATCCCAAATGTAGCTTTCTTTAGGACAACAAATTATTTTCTAAGGAGAACCAACCTCAACGCATGCTTCATCCCTCTTAGAATGAACCTCAATTATAGCGGCTAACCATCCTTCTTCAATTCAGACCTGCACTAGAACAAACAATCCCAAAATCCATGTCAATTTCCTCCTTGATTTTGAATGCCTTAGATTTGCATTGTATTTCAAAGATTATCTTTGATGTTTTGCCTCCATGAATGATATTTTTGTACCCTCCATCACCTTCCTTTTATACACATATAAATGGCTTCTCCAAAATGTCACTCTAAGGCTTTGTACAATTGTCTCAATATTTAATAACACTAAGCCGACCTAGACCTTCATGTGCAAACCCCAACATTGAATTCAAAAATTCATAATTCCTCAATGAAAATTCGGAATTAGATGATTCTCATTGCGTTAGAATCTTCTCACGGAGATCTACCATCCTCATCCATCACATGTCGAAAATGCGTCACAATTTTTACCCAAACATTGATGGGTTCAAAACCCGAGGCTTGGGTTCTAAGCCCAAAAGCCTACTTGTAGCACTTAGACCTCCAACCCTTGAACACTAGAGCTTGGAGTACCTCCTAAGATACACAAAAAAATCAACACTCCCTCTTATAGAGGGAGGTACTTCCAAAACTAGTAAGTAACCATCATTCGATGATGACACTAGCCCATCTGACACTCATCAATGCAACATACCCTGTAGATGAATCTAAAAAACTCGGTAGTGCCTCTTCCTCATGACATCTGAACCTGAATATCCCAAACCTCCATAGGGCTTCTCCCTTTGACACTAGACTCCCTCTAAGCCTACAATATCTCCATTGGCTCATTCCTAGAAGCACTCATCCTCCTGGAGAAAATATCACTCGTACAAATCCCACCAATATCAAATATGCAACACCACGATTTGATGAAGACTCTAGCCGTCCAATCTGTAGTCCATCACATGAAGCCATCTTGATCAACTTGATCTCATCCATGCCAAAGAAACCCTCGAGTTGTCCCAACCATCTATGACAAATCAATGGAAGTGCACGACCAGCAATCTATTCTACAACAAATTGTTGTTCACCAGGCTCACCATCAATCCACCAGAACTCCCAGCCCATATCATCATGTAACCTGTCAAGACCACATCTCCATGTCTTCAGCTGAACCCTCTGCTCCCTGATCTAGACACCCACAGTTGCTTCGTTGTGCACACTCTGATTCATTGTCTCTCAAACTAGCTCAGATACACTATGATACCATGTTTATTTTCCATGATATTGGGTCTCGGTTAGAGTCTTAAAATCACTGACACTACCAACCAAGAATCTCAACCAGAATTACTTTTTACAGTGGAATATAAATAGAAGTAAATCACACATGCACTGAATATATACAACTTTTTAATTTTTCAACCCAACTTTGTTATATTAATCAAAATATAATAAAATAGTCTATGGATCCCATACTAGGGATAATGTCCCTCATACATACACTAGTACAAGATAAAAACAAGTTACTTTGACTGTATGGTTGTAGTGCAATCTCTGAGCCCCTCTCGATCGTACCTTGTACATGCCTAGTCCTTCAGCTCCCTATCTGTAGCTCTTGCCTCTATCAATGCTCCAAGTCCATCTGGCCAATAAATCTCGACTATCCAATCTTATCTCTAGTTTTGTGTTCATCCATCAATGCATAAACACATCGAGACTCCTGTTGAGTTTTTCACATCTCCACTTGTGAACAACTCTCACTCTCCCCACTGCTACTCCTCAACTACTCAGGGACTTCAACCCACTATGGTCTTCCTGCGCTGCTCCAATGAAGATGAACATAGGGCACGAAGGGTTGCCACATATCATTGTAATATTTTCGTCTCCCACTATGAACACGACCTAGGAGAACTTCCCATCATCTGTTATAGAAGTCCTTCTCCACACACAAGTCTCGGGCTACTCAAAATTTCTTCTGGCTGATTATGCCCTTAAGCTCACCAACACTACCACTATAGAAACCACCTTTGTCCATCAAGGTATTGCACATTGGGCTCCAACTTGGACACTTTCACGTTGTCCTCCACCATACCATAAGTTCCCAATCCACGTCCATAGTTGGTCCACTCTCACGCTTCCCTCCAAAAATCCACGAGTGACCAACTCAACATTGTAGCATATACACTGAGTTAGGGCATCCTCACACCTAGGAGAACCTTACACACGGCTTCCAATAGACTTCACCAATCTGCCCTTTGATTCTGAAATAGAGGAAGTATTGCACAAATCTAGGATCCAACAAATACTGCAATATATGCCCACCGATTAGGGCATCTGACAATCCATGTCGACCCTATCTCTTGACTGCTACAATCCTCCAAATCAATCATTTTCTAGGACACTCATCCACCTACAAACACATCAACAAGAAGAGATAGCATGCCTTGTTTCTTCTCTTCTCTTCCTCAGAATATAAGCACATTCACTGAGTATTCACATACATGGTTAGAGCATACATTAACCCTAATTCCCTGTTGTACACTCCAAAAAACATGCTCTTTTCCACTGAAATATTTGTGTTTATTCTTCTCATATTGTGACCTATTGTGAGGATACTTCCTAGGCATCTCGACCTTCTCCTCAAGGAGACACAACCTATACAATACTTCATATTTCTACGACCCTATTTTAGAAGCAGAATAGCCCTTAAATGTTCACCAAAACAACTATATTCCATCTCCAAAATCTTTGCTACTCCTTTATTAATATCTTCCCTTCCATGTTGCTACAAGTGTCATGCTAAGGTGTTTTTCTAGCCACCTTTTGATTGCAAACCAACCCTAATTTAGGGAAAAATCCTACCTGTAGCTTTCTTTAGTACATCGACTTATTTTCTAAGGAGAACCAACCTCAACGCATGCTTAAACCCTTTTGGAATGACCCTCAATTCTAGCGGCCAACCTTTCTTCTTCAATTCAGGCCTGTAGGCATGCATTACAACAAATAATCCCAAAACCCATGGAGATTTACTCCTTGATTTTGGTTTCCTTAGATCTACGTTGTATTTCAAGGACAATCTTTGATGTGTTGCCTCAAGGAATGATATTTTTGTGCCTTTCATCACCTTCCTTTTATACACATGGGAAGGGCTTCTCCAAAACATTACTCTAGGGCTTTGTACAGTTGTCTCAATGCTTAATATCACCAATATGGCCTAGACTTTCATGTGAAAAACCCAACATTGATTTCAAAAATACATAGCTCCTCAATGAAAACTCCGAATCGAATGATTCTCATTGTATTATAATCATCTCACCGAGAGCTATCATCCTCATCCATCACATGTCAAAAACACGTCATGATTTTGGCCCAAACATCGATGGGTGAAAAACCATAGGCTTGGGTTCTAAGCCCACAACCCTACTTGTGGCGCTTTAACCTCCAATCCTCAAACACTAGAGATTGGATTACCTCCCAAGCTACACAAAAAAATAAACAACTTCTATTAGATTACTTTTATCTATTGTTGTTATTTTTTATTTTGAGGTAGAAGAGATGGATGTGAAGACAAAATTTCTTTACAGTGATCTGGAAGAATAGATATACATGAATAAATTTGAAGGCTTTTTGGTGAAGGGTAAGAAAGAACTGGTATGTGAGTTAAAAAATTCTTTGTGTATTGGGTTAAAATAGTCACCAGGGATGTGGTATCACAAATTTTATACATATATATGGTGACTTGGCTTCGCCATAAGAAAAGTGGATCACTCTGTGTATTTTAAGATAATTGGTGACCATATTATTTATTTGGTCTTGTATGTGGATGATATGTTGTTGATTGGAAATTAAAAATAAATTATACAGGATTTGAAGACCCAATTATCCTCCAAATTCGACATGAAGGATCTTGGTGCTGCAAACTATATATTGGGAATGCAAATTAAATGATATCAGGAACATATGAAGCTTTGGTTAAACCAGAGGAAGTATGTTGAGACAATATTGCAGAGGTTTAATATGCACGATAGTAAACTAATGAATATTCATATTCTTGTAGGTGTAAAATTATATGTTGAACAATGTCCCAAGGAAAAATAAGAGGAAGAGGACATGTCCAATTTTCCATATGCAAGTGAAGTCGGTAGCCTAATGTATCTAATGGTTTGTACTTGACCATACATTGCACATGCAATGGGATTATTGAGAAGGTTTATGTCAATACCAAGGAAGGAGCATTGGACAACAGTGAAGCGAGTTTTCAGGTATTTTTGTGGAACTAGTGATTATTGTTTGTGCTACCAAGGAAGAACAGGATTAGACAGATTTTTGGGCATTCGTAGCTTTGTTGATGTAGATTGGGCTGGATATCTAGTTCAAAAAATATCTACAAGTGGGTATGTGTTTAACCTATTTGGAGGAGCAATCAGTTGGATGAGAAAAATATAGTCTATAGTGGCTCTTTAAACTACAGAGGCTAAATACATGACAACCACTCATGCAAGAAAGGAAGCATTTTGGTTGCAAAGATTGTGTTCAAGCATAGGATTGGTACAACGATCTATAAGGATAGATTGTGACAGCCAAAGTGAAATTTTCTTGGAAAAGAACCCTGCTTATCATTCAAAGATAAAGTACATTGATGTTCAGTATCATTATGTGAGGGATATTCCATCCCAGGTTTAGTTTGATTTTCTAATGAATCCAATCAACCCTAAAATTGATTCATCAACTCGATTTCTTCCATGTTATCCACCTAAAAAACTCCTAAGCTAATTATCAGGTAAGGAAAGTGCTCCACGAAAATTTTTGGGATATTTTAATCAATGGCCATCACTTCAATCAACGGATACCTTAATGACTTCATTCCCACTTAATGTTCACTCATTGAAACTCCATGGAGTGCTCCTTCGCCACAGTCCTTTACATCATGAAAATGACATAAACCTCCCCACTTCTCATTATAGCTTCATGTCCTTGCCTCCTCCTCATATTATTCCCATGAATTATCCTAGAAAATTATGGGATCTTACAAGTAGTGGAGATTCCCATTGTCTAGGTGGCCAATTATTTTAGAAAGCAGCCCTCCTCCTCGATGGGAAAGACAAATATGATCTATATCAACTGCAAGTGTCGTATCATTATGTTGTGGCATTCTTTCATTTTTCCTCCATTCCCCTTTCTCTCACTTTGATGCTCCCTATTTTTTCTTATCATTCATTATTTTTACGGAGTCATATTGTTGATATAGGCCTCATGGCTCACTGCAAAATGATTGAGATCAACTCTTCATCAACAATTTTCAAAAATCGAAGAGCTAAATTCCCCTCCTCCTTCCTCAAATTTGATTCTCAATTTTATAACTAGAGGTGGAAACGATGTTGGACATCCTCATTATCCACTAGAAAATCATCCTAAAGATATAGGACAAATGTCAGGAACTCGATTCATAGTTTGTGGATCTCCGGGAAGCACAACCAAGCATAATTCATATTCCTCCTATAATGCATTTAAGAAAAACCTCTTAATTTCATGTAGATCTATTCATCCCTAATTTAAATGTTGTAGCTTTAGGGAGACTTTATGAAAATGATGCAGTATCATCATCTTCTCCAATTCCTATGCCCCCTTTGTCGCAATGTTTTGTCATTTCAATACTTGCAATGTATTATTGGGAACTTTATAAATTTCTCAATTGACTATCTCTACCCTTATACTATAATTGTGCTTAGAAATCTCTTTGACCTCAATGTTTTGGACTAATATATTCTAAATAGCCCTCATGCATTTTGCAACTTTGCCGCATCTTTTAGAAGTAAATTTTGCTAATACAAATATCTAAAAAACTAAAAAATAAAATAAAAACAAAAGCCTAAACCAAACCAAAACTAAATTAAAACTTATATGTTATCAAGGAATAAAAAGCGAATGATGAGCTTTGTTATGGTTTTTTAGGGTTTTTCACAACTTGACAACCCTAAACCTACCCGCAGCTGGTCAATTCAGACTGTGCGTCAGCTCAGCCACAGACTGTCGCGCTGACATTGGAGATGAGCAAGGCCATGGGGGGGGGAGATAGATCCCCTCCTACCAAACATGGTCAGCGGAGAAACAAGCTCGTAGGGAGCGCATGCGACCAACATGAAAAATGGTCACAGGAAAGGTCCTTTGGTCTTGGGCACCCAATGACAGAACCGCATGTGAGGAAAATTCTGTCCACAAGCTTAAAAGAAGCCTCGCTTTGATATCCCCAGCGAAAAATTAGAAGAGTACAAGAAATATAAGAAGGACCATGCAATGATATGGAAATTCATAGGAGTTTGGCCAATGAAACAAGCTTTGGCTAAATGGATCCATCGCAAATGGAAATAGAAAGGACATATAGAATTGAAGCTGGGATCCAGAGGTTTCTTCACATTCATATTTTCCAACCTAGAAGATAAGGAGAGGGTGTTTGATGGCATCCCTTATTTCTTCAACAACGGAGGATTGTTCATGTGACACTAAGAGGAGAGCTACAGCGTAAATGGGGAGAAATTCTTAGCCGCCCCAGTTTGGGTATGGCTCTTTGGCCTTTTGGTGGATTTCTGGGATCCAAATATCCTAGAGGGTATTGGATATTCAATAGGAAACTTTGTGAATGTTGCATACTCCACAAGATGAGGAAAATACACATCATATATGAGGATCTGCATTTATATGAACATAACGGAGCCCCTTCCAGAATCCATCGAACTGGAATACCAAGATGAAGTATGGAAACAACCTATTGATTACAAGCACATTCCCTTCTGGTGTCGGAGATGCCATGAATATGGACACTTGTTCCGGGAATGCTCATCGAACCAAATCAAGACAAAGGCTCCAACAAAGTCTAACAACCAGGGGAAATATTAAGAAGGGGGAGAGGGGTTTCAGGATTTACATAGGAGGAAGAAGGGCCAAAAGAACACCCAAACCCCGACTCAATCGCAAATAGGAAAATTTATACAAAGAAAAAATTGATTTGATATATTGTAGGAGGAGGAAGAGGCAGAGGATATAGGGGGAGAAAAAACCAAGGAAAACCAACCAATAAAGAAAAGGGAAGGGACAAAGGCTAAAAGAAAGGCTTTGGAAGAAATAACGGCCAGAGAAGCCCCAGATCAATCACCGAACCAAGCCAATATGGAAATAGACAACCAAAGAGAATATTTGAATAGTTAAGAGCAAGTATTGCGCAAATTATTGAATGAATGGAGACAATTGGATGAATGATTCATCTGAGAAGCCCAAAAGTAACTTTAAAAAGAGACATTCCAACAATATAAAGCTAAACATGGAATAGTTGGACCAGATCAACCAGAATAACTGGGATCTCAAATGAACCAGTGAGGGGACCAAGGTCCCCCAAGGAAAGGAGATAAGAAATGTAGAAGGAAAAGTCTGAATGAAACCATTCAAATGATAGGGGAAACGTTGGTGAACTCAGGAAGGGTAGTGTCGTTGTATGCACTCTTCCACCAACTTAACAAATCATCCAAATTATTATTACATCCTAGAATATTATAGGCCTTAATATCAAATGCAAACAATGTTATTTGAAAGAGTGTCTCGGGAAAGACAAGCCCATCATTATGATCCTGGAAGAAAAACTCAAAGATATTATAAGAACCTTTAAGCCACATAATGAGGTAATAGCACATGATGCTAGATGTAGTTCTCGAGGCCTAGCTATCCTATCAAACCCCATGGAAATTATTTTTTAAGATTGGGTAATCTGACCCAAAATACTTCTTGTTTAATTCTGCCACATTGGATATAGAGATTGGGCCTTGTTAACACGAGTCTACAAACCTCATATTCCAGGAGAAAAATGGGTTTTCCTTCAAAACCTAGCAAGCTTGAGAAGGGACTGCCTAGATGACCTATGGATAGTTGGAGGGTACTTCAATATGCTTACGTCCCTTGAGGAAAATAAAGGAGGAATTTGACGTTGGGATGCATATATGGAAATGTTCAAAGATTTGATCACCGAGCTACACTTGGTTGACCTTCAGACCAATAATGGAACTCATACACGGAACAACCAGCGAGGAGGTCCCCATCACATTGCGTCATGATTGGATCATTTCCTAGCTTAGGAGCATGTCATTACCCGTGAAATATTCCTGGAAGCATCCATCCTCTATGGCATGGGCCCTAACCACTTGCCAATTCGGTTGGAGATTGACCTTAAAACTAGCCCCAAGAATCGACCATTCCAATTCGAGGCCTTCTAGATTCGGGACCCCAAGCTTATGGAAAAAATAGAGGGATGGTGGAAGGAAAATTAGGAAGTGGGCAGAAATCACATGCACACCTTCCAACTGAAGTTGATCCAGGTGGATCGAACAGGTCCAAGTACAAGTGGCTTTAGTACAAAGGCTCAAAAATTAAAGTGTCTAGAATGTGGAAAACTTAACGTCAAGTTGTAGATCTCATCTTTCTGATTCCAACGGTGTAGATGGAACTCAATTTCAAGTCTGTATGAAGGAGTTAGGAGAAGTCAATGTTTGAGGGTTGACTTGGTGATGTGGCAGACTAAGGAGGACACATATTTTGCTGAAACCTAGCCACCGGATTCCGGCCAATCCCAAATGGATTTCGGGAAAAAATTTGGGACGGTTAAAATGTCTCCTTGGGTCAAAAATCCAAAAGATTTGAAAACAAAATTTTTTTTTATAAAAATGAAAAAATATAAAAAAAGGGTCAGGGCGGGCCATGACCCCTACCCTACCCAACGGAATTAACAGATATTATTATTATAAGGGGGTTAACCTCCATGACCTCACAGCCCCCATGTTTCCAGGCCTCATGTTACAGCCACCGTATATATCAATATGGGTGGCGGCGGCTGTAACCCACCACCAACCCATTACACTATATGTATATCAACAGTTGGTGGAAAATCCGGGGCGGGTTGCCCAATGTGATCCTGACCCCCATTGTTATGTATTAAAATATTTGATGGCTGTTAAAATAGTTGGGCGTCGGTATAATGAAACGAATTTTGATTTAAAAGAAGAGGGGGTGGGGTTTGACTACCCAACCTCCTCCCTTCTAGCTCGGATCCCAAACCAACTTAGCGAAAAAAATTCATTGTAAATTTCGTTAACTTGTTTATATAAACCTTTCAACTCAGTAGTGCACCCAGGCATGTTAGGAGTGGGTAGAGAAACCAAGGTAGCAGAACCATGAGCAGCGTGTAGGAGGGGGGCATAACCATGATCTGAGCCATTTTCCAGAGGGGTCAGATTTTCACTTTGTCAGATTAAGGAAAATTTTATATGGATTCTGCACTACTCGACGCCACGAATCCAATGGTGCTATCCATTTCTTCATCAGAGGTCTGAAATATTTGGACACTTTTAGTTATGGAGGTATGAGGGTGTAATTTCTGATTTTTATACTTTTACTTTCATTTTTTCCCACCTAATGAAAGAGGGCCTCCCCATTATTTGAGCAGAGCCCGGAGACATAGTCCCTCATGGAAAAACTATGATATCAATTATGTGTCTTCTTGGATGATGTTGATTGCTTCTCTCTTCTTATGTTTATGCCTTTAAAGTTTCTTATTTAAAGCTGCAATTTTCACATGTAATTATTTAACACATCTCAAACAAAAGATTTTGGATCAAGTGGTATTAGAGCAAGTGTTTGTAGATGTGAATTACATGCTTGTATGCTAACTAGAAACAAGCTACGAAGAGGCAAAGGGATGCTACAATATTTTGATCCTGAAGTGAGACGTGCACATGAGTGATGAGGATCGAAATGAAGCAGAGCTCAACTTCCGCAAGACCTTCTACACCATGGAAGATTGAGTTGAGAAATTGTTCTCTAGACTTGAGAAGTTAGAGAAAACAGGGGAGCATGTTTCAGAAGGACAAGGTTCGGCGCATGGAGATGGTGGAGGAGACCCACCTCCTTCAGCAAATGAAATTCCTTCCTCCTCTTCTCACCATCATCATAAAAATTATAGAAATGAATCTAATAAAACTTTCTTTAAGTTAGATGTTAAATTTGATCTACCCATGTATAATGGTGAAAGTAATGTGGAGAAGCTTAACAATTGGATTAGGCAGCTTGAACTTTACTGCAGGATTTAGCAGATTGTGGAGGATGCGGCAAAGATCCAGGTGGCTTCTCCTCAATTGACTAGCACTGCTCTCATCTGGTGTGAGAGAAAAATTCAAGGCAACTGTAATTTGGGTAACCTTCTTTCCTCATGGTCAAATTTTATGGATGCACTTAAAGATCAATTCTATCCCATTGGGTTATAATTAGAAAGCCTTAATGGAGTAGCAGTACCTAAGGCAAGGTAAAGGACAAAACATGCAAAACTTTACCGAGGAATTTAGAAAACAATCACTAAGTTTGGGCATTTCATTAGATTCTCCTGAAGCTGTAACTAAGTAAATTGGTTCATTACATAGTTACATTAGACATTCATTGTTAATGTTTGAACCTACTACCATTGACTCGGCCAATGTAAAGGCCATTCATCTTGAAAACAAGGGCATAAATGATAAGGATGATAATTCAAATAAAATACCTTTCAAACCTTCAAATGGAAAGTTCAAAGGGAAAGGAAATGGAAAGGAAAAGAATACAACATCAACGAAGAAGGATGAAGAAGAAAAGCCTTATTACACTCACTGGAAAAAGGAAGGTCATGACGATGATCATTGTTGGAAGCTATACCCAGAAAAAAATCTAAAGAGATATGGAGGAAAGGGTAAGAAAAATAAGGTAGCAACCGCGCAGCAAGACCTTGGATCCGACTTTGGAAATGAGGCATTGATCACAACAGCAGGAAAAAAATGTACTCATTCTCTTCATGTTAATTTTGAATCGCATGAAAGAACTAGTTCAATTGATGAGCCTCTTCCTAATGAACGAAAGAGAATTGAGTTGTTTCATATTAGAGTTGTCATAAATCATAACAAAGTAGAAATGATATTTGATTCAGGCTCTCAAGCAAATTTAATCTCATAATCCTTGGTTAAAAAAATAGGCTTAGAAGTTAAGCCTCATCCGAAACCTTATCTTCTTGGATGGATAAATGACAAAGTAAAACTAAATGTAACCAAGAAATGTAAGGTTAAATTTGTAACTGCTTCTAAACTGGTGGATGAAGTAGAACTGGATGTCATACCATTGGATATCTATGGTATTATGTTATGGAGTCCCTATCTTTATGACAGGAAAGCAGTTTTGTTGTGGAGGTAAATCCCCTCTACGGACAGAGGCGATCCCTACTAGCCCAGACTGGGTCTAGCAACAATCGTTCACGCTATAGTGCAGGTTCCTAATTGCAAATAAACCAACTAGCAATGAAGGCTTACCTGGAATCCAACACTGTCGCTTGTAGAGAAAGTAGCACTCCCGTTCCTTAGCTTCGGCAGATCACAATCCTCATGATCTCCGTGATCAGACACCTGCACACGCAAGAAACAAAACAAACGCAAGCATAAAATCCAGTATATGCAACTATATGTCAGTCAGAGAAGACATAACTCATCATCATAATCAACAACAGGAGTGGAACCATAACCAATAGTCGCTTATCATTAATCAATCAAAGGAGGATACAACCTTAGCTATGACGCTGAATTCTCCTTCGGAGGGTTGCCAGCGGAACACGTCTCGAAAAAGCCTGTCGGGGATGGGACAAGCCTCTCTCTTCGGATGTCTCGACAATAATCTCCTTGCTTGAATTTGGCCTTAAGGGAATGAATCAAGGCTCTTGCAGCATAAGGCTCTGATGGCTCTTGGGAACTTGGATACTAGCTTGCAAATGAGATGAGCAAGCTTTTATAGATGGAGGAAGGGGAGTTGGGATCCCTATAATCATGGGATTGGCCCTATCCTCAAGGAAGCTTCCATGAGAGGTGGCAAACCACTTCCTCTACATGGAGATCCGGAGCCAAACCTCCCAACTCGAGATAGATACCAGTTCATGAATTGGTTAGGATGAAACTTCCGCCATTTATTTTTAAAAAACACTCTTTAAATTGGTCGGCGCGAGTGCGACTCTGGGACAGAGCGCCAATTGGCGCGACCTCTTTGAAGGATTTTCCCCATTGGCGCGGGTACTAAACTGTCTGCCTGTGCCAATGCAAAAAGGGCCATTTTTAGGGTTTTTCACAAGGAGATGTCTTCAGGGAAATGAAAGCTCTTATTCATAGGGATGTCATGAAAGTGATTTCAAGCCATGTCACTGCTCATAGGTCATGGAATGAGCCCTCTAATGTGTGAGACGGGGATTGCAGGGACGGTGACAAATTACTGTGTAACAAGTTTTATTTCGACTTGAAAATAAATACCAAATCAAAAAAGATGGGGTAGAGTATATTGTAAGAGCTCATTAAACCAAATTCAGTGTCATTCTGATAAGTGCAGGACATATGAAGAGATTGGTGAATTCCAACAAGGGCTATTTGCTCATGGTTGTGAGAGAAAAAGATGCAGAAATATCTGATGCTTTCCAAGGATGTGATCTGGCTCATAAACAAGAATTATGTGATTTTATTTCTAACTATGATGAGTTGTTTCAGGAACCTAGAGGATTTCCTCTGAAACGAGAGATCCAAAATGAGATCCATTTGCAGCATGATGCTCCATTTCCAAATATTGGTATGTACATGATGTCATATATCGAGATGGAGGATATCAAAAATCAAGTACAAGAACTATTTAACCAAGGGGTCATTTGACCAAGTACCTCTCCTTGTGGCTCATTGATCATGTTAGTACCCAAGAAAGATGGCACATGGAGGATGTGTGTGGATTATCGGGAACCAAAAAAAATCATGGCGAAAAATCGATACCCTCTCCCTCGCATTGATTATTTGTTACATCAATTAAATAATGCTATCTATTTCACTAAATTAGATTTGCATAGTGGTTATCACCAGGTCAGAATTGTAGAGCAGGACATGTGGAAAACCACCTTCAAGACCAAACAAGGATTGTTCGAATGGATGGTGATGCCATTTGGACTGTGCAATGCTCCAGCCACATTCATGAGGGTCATGAATGATCTTTTTAGGCATTTCATTAATGAATTTGTCCTTGTGTATTTAGATGATATTCTTGTCTTTAGTAGGACTTGGGATGAACATGTATACCATGTAAAGAAAGTGTTTGATGTATCAAAGAGGGAAGAATTGTATGTAAAATTGTCAAAGTGTGAGTTTAGGAAAACCTCTTTGGTTTACCTTGGTCATATTGTCGGTAATGGTCAATTAAAAATAGACCCCTCCAAAGTTGAGGTGATTGTAAAATGGCCTATACCAATGTAACAGAGGTTCGTATTTTTCTAGGTGCAGTACAGTACTGGAGGAGGTTCATTGCCAACTTCTCCGTTATTGCATCACCCTTACATGCACTGACAAGTATCAAAAAATCCTTTCAGTGGGCAGGAAAGCAGCAAAAGTCCTTTGAACAACTGAAAGAGAAAATCAACATCACACCAGTCTTGGCTTTACCTAAACTCCAACAGCCTTTTGAGATTGAAAACGATGCCAGTGGGTATGCCATGGGAGGTGTACTGCTACAAAAGAAGAAACTGATATGTTACCATTTGGCGAAGTTCTCCCAATCTATCATAAATTAGCCCACTTATGACAAGGAACTGTATGCCTTGGTCCAAAGTGTGAAAAAGTGGAAACACTACCTGATCGGCAAGGAAACGATTATCCATACAAATCATCAGCCCTTGCAATACCTTTAGTCACATACCAATCCATAACAGTCTCGTCATTTCAGGTGGATGGGGTTTATATAGCAGTTTCATTTGGTAATAAAGTATAAGAAGGGCATAGTAACAAAGTAGCAGATATGCTCTCTCGCCCTCCTATTGCTGCTTCTATTATTTTACATTATGCTTAGCTGTCTTTTAAAAGTTATGTTGAATAATATGCTAAGGATGATGACTTTAAAGAAATATATGCAAAACTAACTCATGGTTCACGGGTGAAAAACTATCATTTGCAGGGGAAGTTGCTGTATCACCTTGGAAAATTGTGCATACCCACAACAGAAAGGGTACATGTAATTCGAGAGGCACATACCTCTCTTGTGTCTGGTCACTTTGGTGTCGAAAAAACCTTATGTCATTTGCAAAGGTTTTTCTTTTGGCCCCATATGAAAAACATTGTAACCCATTTTGTAAAGGGATGTGTGATGTGTTTTGTTTCAAAGCCCTCTAATAGAAAACTCAGGCTCTACACACCACTCCCTATTCCGAGTCATCCATGGGAAAGTGTGTCGATGGAATTTGTAGGAGGTTTTCCTATGTATAGAAAGGGTCATGACTATTTGTATGTTATCGTAGACCGATTTAGTAAAATGTGCATATTAATGCCTTGTAAAAAGAATATCACTATTGAGCATACTGCTTATCATGTTTTGTTCCACTTTGGGTTGCCCACATCGATTGTGTGAGATCGAGACTCTCGCTTCCTTGGAGATTTTTGGACCAATTTATGGCGTATGATGGACACCGAGTTGAAGAGAAGTATGACATTCCATCCACAAACCAACGAACAAAAAAAGGTCATCAACCGTACCATGGTAAACTTGTTGCGGGGCTATAGTAGCAAACATCCCAAGTTGTGGGATGAGCATCTTCCATATGTGCAATAAGCTTACAACCAAGCAATGCATTCCTCTACGCAGTGTTCATCATTTGAGACATGCTTTGGTTACTTACCAAACGACCCTTTTGACATGATCTATGGAAGGGATGAAGATGCCAGTGGACATGATGATAGGGACAAAGCACAACAGTTCATCTAGCAGACACAGACAATTCACCAAGCAATGCAAGAGAAGTTGGAAAAGAGTCAGACCCGATATAAGGCCCGACATGATAAGCACTGAGTCGACCATCAATTTCAAGTTGGTGACAACGTGTGGTTCCACATAAGCAAGGATCAAATGAAGGGGGAAGGCAATAAATTGTGACCAATCCAGTATGGTCCATTTACCATATTGGAGAAGGTTTGGAAAAATGATTTCCGACTCAATTTTCCTGTATACATGCAGATGTACTCGGTCGTGAATGTCGAAGATCTGAAACTTTATGAACCACCATTGATTATGGAAACCGAGGAGGTAGGATTAGATCCTAAACTGGATGAATTTGCACCAGAATATCTCAATGAACTGCTAGAGGACATCATTCTCGATCGAAGAGCCGAGACTTCACGACGAGGAGATGTGGAGTATCTCTGTGCTGGTTTCAAAGGGATGCACCCAAGTAAATCTAAATGACTTGAAAAGGAGAAAGTGAGGGAGCAATTCCCTCACTTGCATGTTGATTGATAAGGCTTTTGGGGTCCAAAATCTCTTAGTGGTGAGGAATGATCCAAGTGGATCGAACAGGTCCAAGTACAAGTGGCTTGAGTACAAAGGCTCAAAAATCAAAGTGTTTGGAACGTGGAAAACTTAGTTTCAGGTTGTAGATCTTGTATTTCTGATTCCAACAGCGCAGACAACACTCAACTACGAGTCTGTATGAAGGAGTTAGGAGTAGTCAAAGTTTGAGGGTTGACTTGGTGATGTGGCAGACTAAGGAGGACACAATTTTGCTGAAACCCGTCCACCGGATTCCGGCCAATCCCGGGCGGATTCTGGGAAAATTTTTGGGACGGTTAAAATGTCTCCTTTGGTCAAAAATCTAGAATATTTGAAAACAACAATTTGTTTTATAAAAAACAAAAAAATATAAAAAAGGGGGTAGGGCAGGCCATGACCCCCACCCTACCCAACGGAATTAACAAATATTATTATTATAAGGGGATCAGCGACCATGACCCTGCTGGCCCCACATTTCCCGGCCTCATGTTACAGCCACCGTATATATCAATATGGGTGGTGGGGGTTGTAACCCACCGCCAACCCATTATGCTATATGTATATCAGCGGTCGGCGGAAAATCCGGGGCAGGCCACCCAATGCAGGCCCGACCCCCACTGTTATGTATTAAAATATTCTATGGGTGTTAAAATAGTTGGGCACCGATATAATGAAACTAATTTCGATTTAAAAGAAGAGGGGGCGAGGTTTGACCACACGACCCCTTTCCTTCTAGATAAGATCCCAAACCAACTTAGCCAAACAACTTCATTGTAAATTTTGTCAACTTGTTTATATAAACCTTTCAAATCAGCAGTGCGCCTAGGAAGGTCAGGAGCGGGTAGAGAAACCAAGGCAGCGGAAGCATGAGCAGTGTGCAGGAGGGGGGTAGAACCATGATCTGAGCCATTTTTCAGAGGGGTCATATTTTCACTTTGTCAGATTAGGGAAAATTTTATATGGATTCTGCATGACTCAACCCCATGAATCCAACAGTGATGTCCATTTCTTCATCATAGGTCTGCAATTTTCGGGCACTTTCAGCTATGGAATTATAAGGGTGTAATTTCTCATTTTTATACTTGTACTTTCATTGTTTTCCACTTAATGAAAGAGGGCCTCCCCACTATTTGAGCAGGGCCCGGAGACGTAGCCCCTCCTAGACAAACTCTGATATCAATTATGTGTCTTCTTGCATGATGCTAATTGCTTCTCTCTTCTTATGTTTATGCCTTTAAATTTTCTTATTTAAAGCTGCAATTTTCACATGTAATTCTTTAACACATCTCAAACAAAAGATTTCGGATCAGAAGCTCAAGGAGCTAAAGCACAAGATCAATAAATGGAATCAAGAAGAATTTGGGCACATCATGAAAGATCAATAACAAATTGAAAATAATATGGAGATAATTCAACAAAGGATCATCAATCAAGTCTGGGAAGAGAACTTAGTGGAAGAAGGGAGGATCATTAATAAACTGTAAGAACGATGAATGCAAGAAGAGATACTCTGGAAGAAGAAATCCAGAGTAAATTGGCTATGGGAGGGGGAAAGAAACACCTACTTCTTTCATAAAGCAATGGTTCAACATCGTCAGCATAATCAGATCTTTTCCTTAAAATATGAGGCTGGAAATAGAATCGTTGAGCATAAGGAAATGGAGGACCTGGTGGTCAAAATTTTCCACTCTCTGCTCATGGAAGCTGCTCATAATCGGTCCAACACAATTCAAAGAATCACCCAGAACATCCCACGCCTCATCTCTAGGGATCATAACCCAGGCCTCATGCAGGTGGTAACGCTAGAATAATTAGAAGAGGTGTTGAGAGGAATGGCGAAGAACAAGGCCCTTGGCCCAGATGGCTTCACGGTGGAGTTTTTCCAAGTGACTTGGACCTTAATTGGTTAGGATGTGATGGAAGTGGTAGAGGAATCCCTCCATAACCAAAAGGTATGCTCGAGCCTTAATTTTACTTTCATTACTTTTATACCCAAATTGGCTAAATCAGAGGACCCCCAGTGGTTCAGACCGATTGCATTGTGCAACGTTATTTATAATATCATAGCTACAATCATTGTAAAAGGCTTAAAAACCCTACTTCCAAATCTTTTTTAGCTGGAACAAAATGGCTTTGTTGAGGGTCCTTAAATCCTGGATGGATTTATCATCTCCCAAGAGGCTATCCACTCCCTAAAACAAATCAAAGTTCCAAGGATGATGATTAAGTTTGATCTCTGAAAATCTTACGACAACATTAACTAGACTTTTCTCACTAGCATCCTCCAGTCCTATGGTTTTGACAAAATATGGATCAACTGGGTTCTCTCCATGGTGTCCTCCCCTGTCTACTCTATCCTCCTATATGGATCCACAACTAGAACATTCAACCCTTCCCGTGGACTAAGACAAGGTGACCCCCTGTTATCGTTTATTTTCATCCTAGTTGCTGAAGGCATGTGCAGATTATCTAAAAAGGAAGCTCAAAATCTTAAAATATGGGGAATTAGACAATGGGGTAATGATCTCCCACTCACCCATCAAAAATTTGTGGATGATATTATGCTCTTCTTCCATGTCTTGTTGTGGTAATCATGTTGCATAAAATAAATCCTTCATGTTTTCATGGAAGTCGTTGGGACCTTGATTAATAATGACAAATCCTTGATTTTCTTCTTTAACACAAACAGGAACATCCAAACCTTATTTCTAAGGATGATGGGCTTTGGAATCGTTTCTCTTCCTACTAAATACTTGGGGATTCCCTTATCTATAAATTCTCTTAAAGCATCCTACTAGAACCAATTTCTACAAAAATCCAATCTAAGCTTAGTAATTGGACCTTTAGAGCCCTTAACTTGGCTGGTCGCACTATCCTCCTTAGGGTTTTCCTTTAATCCATCCCTATATAGCAACTTTCAGGCATGGCCGCTCCCAAAACTAATATCAAAATGGCAGAGATATTTAAAAAATTCCTATGGTGAAGTGCTCAGTAGCTGAATAAATGGTCCTTGGTCTTGTGGCCCAACCTCATCAAACCCAAGATGGAAGGGGGACTGGGTCTCCGCGACCCTCTCACCCTTAATCAAGTTATCGGGGCCAAATTATGGTGGAGATGGTTATAGGGAAGCGTAGGATCGTGGAAACAAATATGGACACGTAATTATGGCATGCCCACCCACACAAAAGACATCCTAAGGTACTAGGACCCTCCAAAAGGATCTGTGATATGGAACATGGCTGCTCAAAACAGAGATATTATACAACAACACTTCGTTTGGGAAGTGAGAAATGGAAAAATAACTCTCTTTTAGCAAGACTCCTGGCAACAGAGAGGAAATTTATTTCCACGAAAATATCTGAGCGAGTGGTTCATATATGCTATGAACAGGAACTACCAGGCAGTAAATCAGTCTTGGAAATAGGATTAAAAAAAAAAGGCTGGAGGAGATGGAAAGACATGATAGACTGGTCGGAACCATCGGGTTCGGATCAATGGAACTAGTTGAGCAAGGAGCTAGACTACAAAAGGATCATGATTCAGGAAGGTCCAGATATTTTGAGGTGGGGCTACACATCGAAGGGAACCTTCACCATTCAGGAAGCATACATACTAAAAGCGGGATGGGGACAAGGGAAACAACAAAAAAATTTGGAAGAATATCTAGGGAGGAAGGTGGTGGCCGAAAGTGTCCCGCTTTCTCTGGTTGGTTTGTAGGGGCGGAATACTAACTTGGGATCAATTGATTAAAATAGGCTTCTATGGACCCTCAGCCAACATCCTCTGTGGATGCCACTCTGAAGACCAGGAGCACCCTCTCAACTCATGTCAGTATGCCACCCAAAAATGGCACCAAGTGGAATACCTCTTTGGAAAAATGGATCGTGACCCCCATAGTATTCGTGAATCCATCCTAATTTGGAGACAGGGCCTCTACTCTAGCTCGGTCCTCAACCAAGCCTAGGATTACACCCCTGGATTCACCCTTTGGGCCATCTGGAAGGAGAGGAACTACAATATTTTCAAGAATATGAGTCAGGCTCAAGAGGTAGTCTAGGAAGGGATAACGCAAAATATAAGAGAAATCGTCCTGGAAATGAGGTGGACACCAAATGACTGGAAAGTTTCTCCCCAAGAGGCGAGGATCCTGTAACGACTTCAACTTTCTTTGACCATGATAGCACCAAACACATGGAAATTGATCCCAAGCATAATAGACCTCGCTCGGACCTTCAGTGCACCTCCTGAAGTTTTCATGAAACTAAACTTCGATGGAGCATCGAAAGGAAATCCAGGACAAGCAAGATTTAGAGAGTTACTCCGATATCACAAAGCACTAACTTGCTTCATTTATGCGGATTCATATGGGTATGTGAGTAACAATAAAACAGAATTCACTAGAGTCTGTCAAGCTCTGATCCTAGCAATCAGGTTGAGCTACAAAAAACTAGTGGTTGAAGGTGACTCCCAACTAGTAGAAAACACCCTCAAGAAATTAAGT
The DNA here is from genome assembly GCA_034641835.2 of Pinus albicaulis. Classification (NCBI taxonomy): domain Eukaryota; kingdom Viridiplantae; phylum Streptophyta; class Pinopsida; order Pinales; family Pinaceae; genus Pinus; species Pinus albicaulis. The sequence goes on along the minus strand of CM076580.1, from coordinate 1,379,285,540 downwards.
CAAGGGACTAAATGGGACAAGCTTAGCCACAATTGGATAACAACTAGACTTGTTCAGGAACTGGGGGAAATTATCCATAAGTTATACTATGTCATCATAATGCATGTGAGGCGTGAAGGAAATCGAGTTACTGACTTCCTGGCGAACTAGGGATGTGCCCATCAAAACGAACCATTTTAGACAATCTAGGCTCCCTACTCCTGGGATGGATGCCTAGAACCTATACAAGAAATTATGGAGCAATACAAGGACAATAGTGTGGGAAACCCATAGACTTCTGAACTGAACCCCTGATCGGGGTGCATACATGATGGATGACACTCCCATCAAAAATTATGATGAAGGCCTCAAAGTGCATGTCCGCCACCTTCCACATGCGTGGCAAGGCTGGTAGGGAATCTCTCAACATGAATATGGGTGATAAGGGGAAGGGAGATCTTAAACGAAGCCATTCAAGGATCAATCAGTTGATGGTTCTCTTGGTCTGCTCCAGTGGTGGTAGATTGGGAATCCTCGTTCACAGTGAAGGTGGAAGGTCGACTCCAGTGCTCCCTCAACATTTCGTAGCGGTGAACTTCTGGTATGTATATTGTCTTACCCTCATTTCCACCTTTCTTTCCATTGTAGTCTCTGGAGTAGGAAATTGTGATAAGTCTGAATGGATGATGAGGGGGTATGCGAGTTTATGGTCAACCCCTTCTATGCAGACATTTGAAAGTAGGTTGACCTCTTTTAATTGGGATGATACTACCTATAGTTCTGGTGCGTGTGTCTTGTGTTGCCTATTCCTCAATGGGACATGTCTTGTAGCCTGCATTTGGTCATGTGTGAACCAGGGTAGTCAGTGGGATAACTTAGGAGAGTTTGGGATTCCCAAGCCAAGGTCAGCTGAGTCGGGTAGGGATGTAATACCTCTGTCTTTGTCTATGTCAGGTCTTGCCAATTTTAGTTCTTCCCAAACTGCACCCCGTGGGTACATTCTAGGCGAACTTTCCTCTGTGAGTTGGGTGGTGAATCCATTGAGTGTTAACCAGGAATAGGCCGTTGTTTGGTATGTATTTTGGGATGGTGGAAAGGGTCTGTGCGATATTGGGTGGTATGAACCCATGTCTGGGTAAAGGATTTCCATTAGCTCTGGTTGGGATAATCACAAGAAGAATGTGTTAATTCCTCCCCAGGTCATCTGGTTGAACTCATGCTAGTGCACCTGAATCAATAACCACGAAGTCGAACAATCCTATATGTGAGGCTCGGCTTGTCTACATGTCATGAACGAGACCTGGGTTCGAGAGAAAGACCTGCTGCATGTCTCTTGGAATGATGTTAACTATTTTTGCGATGAATGGAAGGGAAGTTCGACTCAATTTAGGGAATTATGCTCCTTTGTTGCTACTTGGACAGGTAACCAACTTGGAAACAAGGTCTGTCAGTTCACTTACCCTACAACAATCGCTCATCCTCTGTCGAGCTCACCTGCCGGTATGAAAGTTGATATGGCTTGGTCCAAGAGCCCAGCTGTGAGAGGTGGTGTTAGGAAAAGCAAAAGGAAATATCCTGAGGAACACCCTAGTTCTTCATCGAGAAAGCCGAGAGGTAGGAGACCCACTTTTAGTATCATTCACAATGTCTCAAAGGCATATCATGAGAACACAACCGAGGAAATTCAGAAACTGATAGAATTTTGGGAGGAAGAATTAAACCACCATACAGATTCAATGGAGACAAAAGCTGAAGAATGGAGGGCCCTTGTGCTCGACCGTGGGAAAACTCGTGGCTGAGCAACACGATTCAAACAAACCCTATTTCTCTATTGGTCCATGAAAGGAATCATGGGCAAGGCCCTGGAACAGATCTCCATGAGCTTGGCTACGATTGTACAAGACTTTCCATATTACAGAAAATAATTTTATAAACTCAAGTTCCAGTTGCAGAAGTAGGATGGGCGCCTCGGGTGCATCGAATACCACCTCCCATGCATCCCTAGTCCAACTGAACTCTTGGGAACTTCTGCCCAGGAATTGAGACCGGTAAAATATGCCTCGGCTGAGGAAGCAGATTAGTTTATATGATGTTCACTACTATTGGTTTTTGTATCTACTGTTTATATGCGGATATCATTTAGTTTTATATTTATATCTAGTCATGCCAATAGGCATGTAGATGATAGAATATGTATGAACATCCAGTCATTTCTAGATTTCTTTGATAGACTCACAACTTATTGTTTTCGGATGACATACCATGCCATTAGGTGGCCAACAGACTTAGTTTCCCGCTCAAAGCAAGTTGAGACTACCTAACAGTATCCATCTAGTTGTAACCTGCTAATTAAAATTAATGAAAATAGAAATAAGACCAAGCTTTAAAAAAAACTAAACTAAAACTTTAACATATAAAATTCCGTAAATTTATTTAAAAATTAAATGTCAAAAAATTTAATATTAATGGAAATTATAAATAAAAATACTTTGAAAAAATACACCTAACAACAAAGGATTAATACTATCTAAAATTTAATTTTCCTGCCATCGGAATAAAATATAGTATAAAATCATTACTACTTATTATATTTCATAAATTAAAATTAATATATATATAAATTTAAAATGATATATATATATATATATATATATATATATATCATTTCCTTAGTGAAAGATGTATATAGATGTCTAGATTTTATAAGATTATTATTAAATGTGCAAAATTTCGATTAACAAATAGGATACTAGTTATGCTAGCATTTTTTAAGCAACATTTCCTTTAAAATGTTTTTATTACTTGTTAAATGCTTTTAGTACATTGTAATATGTCACCATGAATGTTTCTACTCTTTTCACTGTCTATCAAAGCATGACCTACAAGTTAGGGATTTTGGGTCTGTCCGCTTAATTTTTATTTTTATTTTTAATTTAGAGAATATGTAATAGAATTGGGAAATTTATAAAATTTAAGTATTTATACATATAAGATACATTTTTAAAACATCAGAAAATAATAATTTCATTTTTTTGGGTTAAAAAAAAACTAAACCATATTGCAAAAAGTTAATTATAAATATAAATAAAACACATTTAATTTAATTTTATGTTATAAGTTCTTTGATGGGGTGACCAAGCGCACATACACTTGCCACTTGAGAGCCTAATGGGGCTTTCCTCTCCTCTATGCAGCCATTAAAACCTCGATCATGCGTTATCCCTGCATTCAATTCCCTCACATGGCGATCTATCTCGCACATTCACCTGTTAAATTCAAGAGTTGGCGAGTGCTTTTCTCTAGTCTGAAAGTTTGGGCGATGAATTTGGGTTGGTAGGAGAATAGAGGTGTGCATGAAAGGTTCCATGGCGGCTCACTTAGGTCTCGGCCTTGGTTGTGTGGCGAATTGAAATCCAGTTTTATTTCGGTTTGGGTTGGGTTCAGCCCTCTAACATGTTCCTGGGATCCAGACACCCAAGCATGCATGAGTCGACTCCACGCCATTTTCAAGATAGCCTGCCATAGGACCTCACCAAGAAAACATAAGCTCCTAGAACTCCCTTTATTGCATGGGGTAAGGTCTTTTTGTTTATAATTTCTTTTGCATGTCATTGTAGTTGGAGGGCTCTGTCACTATTTTTTTGTGGTCGCTCTGTTGCTGACTCCTTGTCGTAAATTCCATCTGGTTTATACTTGTGTGAGGGTGCTACCCCGGTCTATGGTCAGTTCTATTGGTGGTTTGGGTGCCCATTTTGGGTGAGTGTTACTGAATTTGTCTCTCTGCACAATTGGGGTCATGCAGTCTATTTTAATGGGTCAATTGGGTGGTGGGCGGTGTCTGCCATGCAAAAATCTTTGGTCTGGGTGGATGCTTGGCCTTCGTGTTTCAAAGTTCGTGGGTTTGTGGTTCTGGTGTGCACAGATTCAGTGCATTAGGTTCTTGGTCTTGGTTATTGTATTTTTTTTTTGCAAGTTCTGTGAAGGTTTTCCCTCGGCCTTCCCTCTTAGCCGGTTGTCAACTCCTTCCAAATTCAATATTCCCTGCCAACAGGGTCGGCCTTGCTAAGGGGGGTATCAACATTTCCATGCAGGGCTTTCCAATCCAGGCCATATTTCTTCCTCCACCAACTGAGGCAGTCGGGAAACCGAGGATGATGAAACTATCTCTCCAACTCACTTTACAGGTTACATAGTGGCTCTTGCTACTATGGAGTCCATTGGAGAGCAACATTGGAATATCCAAATCAATATGGACATTCTCAAGGACCACGGGTATTAATACCGCAATGAAATTGTGGCCTATCTCAATGATATCCAATATAGTCAAAATGAAATCCTCAAATAGTTGGACATCCTTCGTCGCAACCACCGTCGCAGCTTGGAAGCACATGTGGAACACAATGATTTCAAATTTATGTTTGTCTTGGTTATTTTACAGCTCCCACTATACTACCCCCACATCCCCTCCTTGATATGTTGCTGCCATTTTTGGTCTCCTTTTTGTTTTTCCTTGTATGTTATGGCTACAATTCCCCTCAGAAATAATGAATGTAAAGTGTCTTCTATGGTATTCTCCAATCCCCAAACTCAACAATTCTAGTCAGAATGAGAGAAAATGGACTCTTGAGACTCATTTTGACAATTATGTTTTCGTGAAAATATAATGAAATTTTTTGAATGAAAAAAAAATCTTATGTTGTAAGTGAATTGAATCTCTAAAACTGTCTATCTTTTTGTTGATTTAATTGCGAAGATAATTTTTGTAAAAACCCTAAGTCAATAGATCCTTACGAATAGTTTTGTCACTAAGCATCTCAACTCAATATCTAAGTACTCACATAGCTCCTATTTTTTACTTTAAGGAATCATATAGATCTTTTTTCTTTAAAGAATCATATAGATTTTAGGCTATCAATATTTCTGGAGATATAGCTCCATTAATGCATTGGGGTAATATATGCCAACCCTTCGATTAATGCATTGGGGTAGTATATGCCAACTCTTGGATTTAGGCAAGTACAAAATCTAAAGATTGACATGTACTACCCTAATGCATTAATGAAACTATAACTCCAAAAATATCACTTACCTAAACCTTATTGATGACACAAAAGCTTTTTCAATATTATGTAAGTTAATTAATTGTGATTAAATTGACTTAGGATTAATTATAAATCTCAATGATTAATCGCAATTATATGAACTTATAATTAATTGTAAATTATTTTTTATTATAATTAATGAAATTCAATTCTAAAATAAATATGAATATGCTCTAATTATACTATAAAATATATGAAGAGAAGGGTAGGCGTCTAAGCCTATGCGGTATCACCACGTCAAACATAAAAATACAATTTCCTCTGCCACCCACAGCTTGGGAAATGCTTCCGCGGGCTGGGAAAGGTTAACTTCATGGTAGGCACTAAACAATATGCAAATATTTCCGAGTAATGGTTGGCATTAATTAGAAACATGCTTGTCTACACAATTACTTTCAGTTATTTTTGTAATATTTGTTGTTAATTAATTAATTAAAATGCGGATTTTATTTAACTATCATACTTAAAGTAGGGGTTGTTGTTAATTAATTAAAATGTGGTTTTTTATTAGTCTCTGTCCCAGGCACGATAGAGACTATAGTAATAAAAATGGAGAACTTAACATTATTTTTAGCGGATTAAAATTATGTTGCAAATAACCAAAGTTTTAATTTTTTATTCGCAGCATATTCTTCGCGATCCAATAAAACGTTTTACCGTCTTATTGGCCTCATATAGAGGCAATAAGATATATTTCATAGATTCTACATCATCAATATGACTTATGTAAGAAAAGGGTAATGCTATGCTAGATTAATGCTAGTATTAGTTATCAAACATTTAATGTTTACAAATATATCACTCATTTATATATTCTACATTTAGTTGTCAATTATTTATAGAATGTAGCCTAAATTGATTATTCAATTATTTATAGAATGTAGCCCAGACTGCACCGTCAAAGATAGGCATATGGAATAGATTACACGTTCATAGCATGATTACACGTGGCCAGTGAATTTCTTGGCCGCCTGGCCGACTTATTGATAGTCGATAAGAGGATTGCTCAGTGCCTTCCTTTAAGCTGTGCTTTGTTACTTCAGGTCGACCGTGTCCAGCCAGAGCAACCTCAATTGATAAATGGCCATGGATTCCTGACCTGTGCTCTATATTTCTTTGTATCTGGCTATGCTAACTATTTTTATTTCTTTTCCTATGTTCCTATATTTGCGCCTGGATATGCAGTTAGTGATGCTGGTGGTGCTTCTGTTCGGTGAACAATAAAATATCAGCCAACCTCTAGTGGAGTTTATGAAACTGTCCTTATCTTTGCTCGTGGATTGTAGTTAGTGATGTTGGTGGTGCTTATGTTTGGTCAACAATAAAATATCAGACTTCTGCTCGTGGAGTTTATGAAACTCTATCCGTATCTTTGCGCCTAGATATGCAGTTAGTGATGCTGGCAGTGCTTCTGTTCGGTCAACAAGAAAATATCGGACCTCTCATTAAAATTTATGACAAGGGTCTTAAATATTTAATTTATGGTTTGCAATTTTTTCCGCTGTCACTTATAACGTTACAATATTTTCGATAACCATCCGATATCCTTAAAAACAAGGAACCATCCTGTACAGGCGGACCAATTATAATGGGTTGATGGACGGCAATCAAAGTCAACAAACAAACATGTATAAAATGACTTGAGGAATGGCGAAAAGCATGATAGTTCATTGTATCTGCCTCCAAACCAAAAAGAATTAAAAAACAGGTCAATCGACAGAAAAAGTAGACTTCAAGTGGTATGCAAGCTTACGTTTTCTGAAGAACCTCTCCCTACCTAGTGTACGTTTCACAGTTTATATATGCATTTAGTTTTTCATTATGACCTTTGACCGAATGCTTTTTTTTTAATGCATTTCACTGTGAATAAAGATTTAGAAATGTTAATAATGATAAATAAAAATATCTAAATGATTGGGAAAAATACTTGTAACAATAGATTTGATTTTCAAATATTTTCTTTATAAATTTATAGGTAAAGAAAAGTCAAAGTTTCATTATTCAGTTAGGTAGCGTTTAAATCATAATTGATATGAAAAATATTACACTGTAAAATCCAATAAATTAAACTGTATAAAATCCAATACAACAAAAATTCCATAATATAGTTCTTACAAATATTTAAGCTTATTATTTTGTTTTTTAAATTTTTAAAAATTCAAATTAACCATAATTACTCTTTATATTTAGATTTATCATTTACTTCATTTTCATTTTATATCATAGTTAAAACAATGTTATGCACCTATTGCCCTCATTCCTCTTTATAACTATAATCTAATAAAGAACTTATAAAGAACTTAGAGATATAAGATACTAGTACTCATTTCACTTGTGTTTGGTTTTCGTTGTATTGTGTCCCTGTTAAATGGAAGGATCTTGCCCTGTATCATGTCCCTATTGAATACATATCGTGTCCCTATTAAATGGAAGGATCATTGCCACATCATTTGCAATATTATTTTATATTGTGATGGAGTGAGGGCTTAGGGTTACCAAAGTTTTTAGCTGTATTTTTCTTTGCATTATTTTTACCAGCTATTTCTTCATGGGCTTCTCTGCATTAATCTCACTAGTTATTTTTTTTATGTGCTTCATATAAGAGTCTTTCTGGCTCAGTTTCGAAGACTCCAAGCAGGTCGAAACACATTCCAAGACACACTGCATTCTTTGTATGGCGAGAAGTAATAATAAAAAATAAACCACTCATTATTGTACCAAATTCGAATTAACCGAATTATTATTATTTGTACCGAATGGAATTGACCCTGTACTTTTTTTTTTTTTGCCAATATGGCCGAACTTGGTAGCTATAGTTTAAATAACATATTTAAAGGTATGGAAAAAGGAGATCCAGAGACCATGATGAGACCCTAGAGGCACTGTTCGGTGTGGAAGGAGCTATAATAAGCAATGAAATTGGCCAAGGATATTGAGAGGCAAACCCGTTGGTTCCAAAAAGGGGACCACGTGTTATGTGGTAGCTCCAGTGGTGGCAAATGACCAAGCGTTGATGTTCTTCAATGTCGTGAGTGGTTGGTCTTCTCACCACCACGACGACTACCCATTCCTCTCTACTTCACCGCCATGACCACTACCAGTTCCTCTCTTGATGGAAGATGTAAGAGGTTTGTTGATGATACTTGCGTCATTTGAACCATCTTAATTCCAAATCAGACTATATCCAATTCACTATGGAGGTTGAGGTAAACAAATGTCTTCCTTTCCTTGACATCCTCCTCTCTAGGATGGAAAATGGCTTTGTTTCTCACCAAGTTTTTCGCAAAAAAACTCATACAGAACAATATCTTCATGTCATCTCTCATAATTTTCCAATGCAAAAAATTTGGGTTCTTAGCACTCTTGCTACTTGTGCTCTGAGAATTTCTGATGAGGACCACCTAGAGCAAGAAAAATCTCATCTTCTCAAAGTTTTTCAAAATAATGGATATAGCATAACTCAACGTCTCATGGCCTTTCATAGAGCATGTAAAGTTTAAAGTGTGAAAATTTCTCATGTGGAACATATCTCTAAGATTCAACTTCTTTATATCCAAGACACCACTGACGTGATTGCCCATATTCTTAAAAAGAATAGAGTTTATTCTCCATTCAAACCTATCAATACCATTAGAAACTCCTTTAAATCCGTTAAGGACCTTGTTGACCCTAAAGATATGAAAGGTGTATACTCGACCCCTTGCTCTTGTGGGATTCCCTATATTGGAGAAACTCATCGGTCCATTAACCAGAGAATCCAAGAGCATGTAGGAGACATTAGGCACAATCGTTCCCACTCATCAGCTCTAGCCGAGCATGTGGAAAAATCCAAGCACCATGTTTGCATTGAAGATTCCAGAGTCATTGCTAGGGTTGATCACTAAACCACCATAGGAAGCTTAGAGAAGCTATTGAGATTGAAAAGCATACAATCAATCTCAATAGGCATTATGGTTGGAAATTAAGCAAGAACTAGATTTAAGCTCTCTCGCCTTAATTTCTAACTTTTATTTTTTTATTTTTTTTAATTCATATTTCAATTTTTATTTATTTATTAATTTTATAAAAATAGTAGATTATTTTAATTCTCAATTAGGTAATAAAATTATTAAACATAATCAATATTCTTAAACCTTATTCTCATTTCTTACTCCTTTATTATTATCCATTTAACATAGTTTTATAAAATAAATTTTTTAATTAATTTAGATATATATAATTAAAATGATTTTTCTTCATTTCTCAATATATATTAAAATTAATTACTTAAATTTAATGAACTTTTTCTTATAAAATTTTCTAAAACCTTCTATATAATTCTTAATGTAATTCTTATAATATTATATATTAATTAATTTAAGTATATTTATTAAAATGAATACTAATGCCTAACAACTAGTTTAAAAATAAATATTATTTTATTGAATTTAATAACTAATTCCCCAGAACTAGTTATAACTTTATATTATTTTAATTATTCAATAATTAATTTATTAACGACTGATTCTTAATGGCTAACCTGGACCCAGAGGCATCCTTGCTATTTATTCTCGATCATTGGCTAATTTTTTTCATCTTTGTCATGAAGATGAACCACATTAGTTGGTTCGAAACGTCGACCAAATCCTAATAATATGATTAATTTGAAAGACAACATTATTCACAATATGGATCACAAAAGTCTAAGATCTATTTGTCCATCTAAATTTATTGCAAAAAGATTATTAGCTATGTTAGAAATTGTGTAAAAAATAATTATCAATCCTCATCACAGGCTTGATATTGACCCCAACCTTAAGTCTTGGGCCTGAGCTTGGACCTTAGCCTTGAGATTAAAAATTTATCCTCACCTCTGTAGAAAATATATAACACAACTATAATACCATGTATAAATTATATCAACGGATCCAATCCAATCATAAATGTACTAAAGCAAGAAACTGAATCCCTCTACAATACTTGTGGAATATAAAACATCTTCGCTTAATCACATGCAAGTAAGAGAAAGGAAATTATCAATCACACAACACAAGATGTTCTTGGGGAAATAACCTGCTCAAAACCCCTCTATCATATATTGTACATAGTCAAAGAATCATGAATCAATACAATGCTTTCTCACACCGAGAAAATCCTGCACTATCCTGATCCTTCACAAAACTGTCTAGAAATCCTCAGGAAAAATTGACCAACACTTAGCCAATTCTCATCCCCTCCTTAGCCCAGCCTTGCTCACGCAATTCCTAGGTAATTAATCACTATTAAATAGGATAATTGGCCTTCCTTTACTGTGCAATCCCTATGGAGTCTTCCTCTGACTTTATAACTGCACCTGGGTAGTTCGCCAAAAATACAACTAATAGTTTACTTGTCTTTAACCTTTGTCTCAACTGGGTTTTCATCAGAATTAACATGCATGTAGCTATTAATAGTGAATCATCAGTTACTTGGTAGATCACTACTTGTGAATTAAATATATTTTAATTCACTTGATCTTCCATTAGCTCATCAATCAGTTAGAACTATTTAAACTGATTTTAAATCAATTAATGTGAGTTAATTGATCACACTCACACCACACTAGTGCTAAAACTGCAACTAGACCCTGTAAATAATAGAATAACTCTACATTCCTATCCTTTGACCCTCAACTCTAAATTCTTGAGCTCACTAAGTCTATCACACTTAGTTAACTATTACAAGTTGTTATGAGATAAGATTACAATTTAAATTTCCAATTTATTTAAAAATTGGTTGCACACTAATGTGTCGCTAGGATCCCTCACTCATGTGTGACTTGTGGTCCCACACTAGTGTGTGTGCATTTTATTGTTGTTTCTGGATGCCAATTTCACTGTTTCTTGTGGCAAATTTCAACACTCCCTCTCAACAAGAGAGGAATCAATTTGTCCCGATCCGGTACCTTTGGAATGTTATTGCATGCAACACTTCCTAGTGTTGTTCGCACATGCAACTCTCTTGAAACTGAATAGCCTCCAAACAACTGAATCAATATAATGCATCTCTCATCAGATTCTTCTGACTGCAGGCTAGCTACTGCACATGTCTACTCGATTCCCTGCGCAACTTCTGACATCTGCATCCATGCACTTTGCACTGTTGCCAACTCTGATCTGCTCTCTAGTTTACGACACCTGTCACTCTGATTTTTTTCCTCCTGACATATGAATGCATCTATCTAACTGATCATTCCTGCTATTGCTGTACTGTTGGCTCCTCATAGCTAGGTTCAATCCATGAGATCCACCATCTCAATGGACCCTGCCCAAATTTCTTCTTGGGATTAATTCTGCACATCGCCCCACCTCACACCTGGAGGTATAGCTGCATGTACTCCCTCTTCCCGTCTGGCTCGAAATTTCCCCCTCCTGGAGGTCTCTGCTTGAGTGGACTCTTCCACTCGGCCTCCTCTCTGCTTCTCCAATTGTGGCTACTCCACAAACTTCTGAGACTGCTTCTGAGGTTGCATGTTGAGAAATAATTGCTCCCTCTCAACCACCAAGTCATTAACCACTACTTTGCTCCTCAAATCCCTGCATGCATCCTCAACCTCTAGAGCATACAATTTCTTGACTCTTAAACCGATCTACTTCACCTGTCGCATGGCTATGTGTTTAAGGAACATATTTCCTTTTCTAAACATCACCTCATAACTATGGTCTTCCAATACCGCTATGGAGACAAGATTCTTCCTTCGGCCTGGAACATACAAAACATCTGCTAGTCTGAGAGGTGATCTAGGCTCCCTCTGAAAGGGAACTATACCTATGCCAGTTGCGCTATACCTCCCATCATCTCCAAAAACTATAGTTTATGTTCTACTGGAGATCCTTCTCCTCCTAGTCACTAAAGAGATCTCTATTCCCTGTCATATGGAACGAGGCACCGCCGTCTAGATACCACATGCATCCCATTGTGTGCTGGCCATGCATGCAATTAGAGCAAAATCAAGCTCATTCTGTGAAGCCAATGATTCACCCGCTACAACTGTAGGCTCCTTCTTTCTTGCCTTCTTCAGTGGACAATTCGAAGTATAGTGCCCATGCTCGTGACAGTGAAAACATTTGATCTTGGACAGGTCTCTCTTGCCCTCTTCGCCTTAGGATTTATTCCCCTTGTCCTTCTTTCCTTTTTCGGTTAATGCACAATCTTCTTCTTTGTTGTTGCTGGAGGTCCCATCTCTGGTGCTCCACCTTATCTCTTCTATTACCAAATCCGACCATATTCACTCCCAATCTGGTAACTTATCACTCCCATTTACAGAGTCCTGGTAACTATGCCAACTCTTGGGAAGGCCTAGAAGTGCTAGGCTCACCAAGTCATCATTGGATATGGTCACACCAACAATTCCAAGCTCATCTCGACACCGAGTGAACTTCGCCAAGTATGTTGGTACCGTCTCGCCCTCCTCCTTCTTGATCTTTCTGAGCTTGTCATTTAGCGCCAACTTCCTTTGGTCACTGTTGTTCTGAAAAAAATCTGTCAAGGCCTTCCACATAGCATATGGAGTCTCCTTCCCATGGAGACTCGAGACAATATGATCTCGAACTCCCTCCAACAAGATCCTCCTCGCCTTTGCTACCCTCTTCTGTCATGCATCAAGAAGTTGGGCATCTACTGTTGCAGGCTTGGGAATATCATTATCTATGAATTCCTTCAACCCATTGTCCTCCAACACTGCCTCCATCCTGTCCTTCCATGCAATATAATTCGAACTGCCCTCGAGTGCATATTCGAGTCTTAAGCCATTGAAAGACATCTTGATCCACTTATAGCTCCAAAGAAAGTATCTGCAAATTTGAATAATGTTCAACACAAACTCAAAAGTTCTTCTCCACTATTTTGATTTCTCACACTCTGATATCATGTAGAAAATCTCTAACACAACTATAATACCATGTAGAAATTATAGCAATGGATCCAATCCTATCATGCAATGTACTAAAGCAAGATACTGAACCCTTCTACAATATTTGCAAAATATAAAACATGATTGCTCAATCACATGCAAGTAAGAGAAAGGAAATTATCAATCGCACAACACATGATGTTCTCGGGGAAAGCACTTGCTAAAAATCCCTCTATCATATATTTTACATAGTCAAAGAATCATGAAACAATACAATGCTTTTTCACACTGAGAAAATCCTGCACTATCCTAATTGTCTCACTCTGATCCTGCTCAAAACTATCTAGCAATTCTTATGCAAAATTGACCAACACTTAGCCAATTCTCAGCCCCTCCTTAGCCCAACCTTTCTCACACAATCCCTAGGCAATTAATCACTATTAAATATGATAATTATCCTTCCTTTACTTCGCAATCCCTATGGAGCCTTCCTTTGACTTTATAACTGCACCTGGGCAGTTTTCCAAAAACACAACTAATAGTTTACATGTATTTAACCTTTATCTCAACTGAGTTGTCATTAGAATTGACATGCATGAAACTATTAATAGTGAATCATCAGTTACTTGGTAGATCACTACTTGTGAATTAAATCTATTTTAATTCACTTGATCTTCCACTAGCTCATCAATCAGTTAGAACTAGTTAAACTGATTTTAACTCAATTAATGTGAGTTGGCTGGTCACACTCACACCACACTAGTGCTACAATTGCAATTCGACCCTGTAAATAATATAATCACTCTACATGCCTACCTTTGACCCTCAACTTGCAATTCTTGAGCTAACTAAGTCTATCACACTTAGTTAACTATTAGAAGTTGGTATGAGATAAGATTACAATTTACTTTTCCAATTTATTTAAAAGTTGGTTGCACACTAATGTGTCCCTAGGATCCCTCACTCATGTGTGACCTGTGATCCCACACTAGTGCGTGTGCATTTTCTTGTTGTTTCTAGATGCCAATTTCACTGTTTCTTGTTGCAAATTTCAACAACCTCAAGCCTTAATCCTCACATTAGGTGTTGTTAGGTGCTCTAGGTTCGGCTCTTGATGTCTGTTGAAAATGCAACAAGATGATGGAGCTTAGTGAAATGAAGTCGCCTTCACTAAGTGGGCCCGCAGGCAAATTCTGGCGCAAAGTCTATTTTTAGACTATGTCTATTTTTAGACATATGGAGCATGGTCTAGGTTGCAGTATGTTATTCTTGGAGTATTGGTCATGTTGGTAAAAATAGATGGACCTCTATTTTTAGACATTTAGGTCGAAGTCTATTTTTAGACTGCCTATCCTAAAAATAAGGAAGTCAAATATTATTTACCCTTAATAATATTTGGACTCTAAACTTCAGTTTACTCTCTTGGAGCACTTCAGTTCGAGCCTTGGAAGTGGCTCATGCATCTGACAGAGGAATTATGCTATTCCTAGGGGTTTGGTGAGCTCATGCATGGTTGACTTCAATTAGGACTTCAGTGGCAGAAGTTTGGTGGAGTTGATGAGACAGTTGGTGGAGTTGTGTTCGGTTTAACTTAGTTGAACTAGTTGAGATTAGTTTAACTAGCTAATCAACTAGTAATGAGGGGAGTGAATTAAATATTATTTAATTCATTAATTAGTAACTCATTATTCAACTCAAGAACACATCAGTTCACTACAGTGCATGGACAGTTCAGTGGAGACCAGTGGAAGAGGCAGATGAAAGGGTGAGTACAGCTATCAGTTGTGACATCCGTTGTGCATGAGATTTGCACCACACTTGGAGGCAATTTCCCATGATGATTGCGCTGTCAAGCCAAGAAGATTCGAACCTTGGATCTCTATTTAGACATGCCATGATTGCACAATAGAGGCAGGCAATTAGTGGATGTGTTTTGAACCCGTGACTTGTTCAAAACCAAGCTAGTTTGTGTGTAACTTCATGAGATAGTACTGAGTACTTGTGAGGAGTATTGTACTGAGTTGTTACATGTTTTCTCCATTATAATATACACATATAGCTGCGGGGTTTTCAGCTATAAGCTTTCCCCATACATACTGTGTTAATGTGTATGATGATTTGATGTGCTATCGCTTGTTTTATTTCCGCATGTGTGATGATCTGAGTGGAAGAGATTATGTGTTGCATATGAATTTGAATTGATATGTGATCAGGATAGTCTCAGTGGATAATTAATCATTATTCAGAAAATTTATACATGGTATCGGAGCTATTGAAGCAGAGATTGATCATCACAGTGATTACAAACTTATTTCGGTAGACAGAGTCTGCATGCGGGCCAGGTAGCCTCTGGATCCATCCTTTCCTTTGAAAGGTGATACATCTAGTAAATGCCCCTGCAGTCGATCTCTGTGCTAGAAATAATTTGTTCTCATAGATCAAGAGCGGTTGAGCTTTGAGTTGGAATTCGAATTTTGCAACAGTTTTGTTTTCTTGGTGCCGGAGTTGAAAATGTCTTTCAACGGTTTGCGACTCGAATATGCTCTTGAAGGAAGTTCGAATTATGTTGCATGGAAGGATCGCATGGAGGCAGTATTAGAAGATAATGGACTAAAGGAGTTCGTGGATACAGATGTCCAAAGGCCCACTGATCCTGCTGAAGTCGAAGCATGGCAAAAGAAGATGGCGAAATGTCGAAGGATCCTGTTGGAGGGCGTCAAGGATCATATTGTATCCAGCCTGCATGGAAAGACTTCTCCATATTTAATGTGGAAAGCTTTGACGGATCTATTCCAGAGTAAGAGCGACCAAAGGAAGCTGGCGCTCAAAGATAAGCTCAAGAACATCAAGATGGAGAAGGGCGACAGTATCGCCAAATACCTCACGAAGTTCACTCAGTGCAGAGATGAGCTGGGAAGTGTGGGGGTGACCGTCGAAGATGAGGACATGGTCGACCTGGCTCTCCTTGGTCTTCCGAAGGCTTGGCACTCATATCAAGATAGTGTCAATGGTCGGGAGAAGCTGCCGGGATGGGAGCGCCTTTGGGCGGATCTCATGCAGGAGGAGATAAGGAGGACTGCTCGAGATGGATCTTCATCAAAGGGAGCTGATGAAGAAAACTGCGCTTTGGTGTCCAAAGCTAAGAAAGGGAAGGGTAAGAAAACCTCTCATTCTGGAGCTAAGGGCAAGAAGCAGGATATGGCGAAAGTGAAATGTTTTCACTGCCATGATCACGAACATTATGCTACAAATTGTCCAAAGAAGAAGAAGAACAAGCAAGCGGGAAGATCTGCAGATGGAGAAGCTTTGGCTTCACAGTTCGAGCTTGACTTTTCACTGATTGCATGCTTGGTTTCAAGTGTGATGGGATCGGTGTGGTTCTTGGACAGCGGTGCGTCATTTCATATGACGGGAGATCGAGATTTGTTCTCAGATCTGGAGGACAAATATTTGGGTGTGCACATCGAGATGGGCGATGATGGTAGATACAGTACGACTGGTATCGGTACCATATCCTTTCAGAGGGAGTCTGGTAAACCCTTTGTATTGAAGGATGTCATGCATGTACCTGGATTGAAGAAGAACTTGATCTCTGTGGCAATGTTGGAAGATAAGGGGTATGATGTGGTCTTTAGCGAAGGAAAATCCTTCCTGCGCAGTAAGACTACTGGAGAGACCCGGAAGATAGGGGTTCGAACCAAGAACCTTTATCAGTTGCAAGTAGATGGCTGCGCAGTAATGGCATGCAAGGCGGGAGAAGTGGTGAGCCGGGATGATGAGGGCGAACTGTGGCACAGGAGATTGGGCCACCTTCACCATGGAGCTTTGAAGATCCTGCAGTAGATTTCTACTGGGCTTCCTAAGGGCACTCTTGCGCAGTCAGATCAGTGCAAGGGGTGTACTTTAGGGAAGTATGTGAAAGCTACCTTTCACGAGAAGGATAGTCGCGCCACGATGATCCTTGAGAGAGTTCACACAGACGTGTGTGGTCCTTTCTCAGTTGCTTCGACAGCAAAGCACAAGTATTATATGATCTTTGTTGATGATTTCTCTCGAAAGTGCCGGATCTTCTTCATGCAGAAGAAGAGCGATACATTCGCGAAGTTCTGTGAGTTTAAAGCACTGGTCGAGAAGGAGTCGGGGAAGAAGGTGATTGCTCTAAGGAGTGATAACGGTGGTGAATTCATCTCGGCTGAATTCAAGGAGTTCTGCAGCGCAGAAGGGATTCAGAGAGAGCTCATCACACCCCATAACCCACAGCAGAACGGGGTGGCTGAGCGGAAGAACAGAACGATCGTGGGTGCTGCATGGGCGATGTTGCATGATCAGGGCCTACCCCTTCACTTGTGGGATGAGGCATGCAATACAACAGTGTATGTGCAGAACCGTTGTCCTCACAAGGTTCTTGGCATGAGTACACCAGAGGAGGCTTATTCTGGCAAGAGGCCTGATATTTCCCATTTGCGGATTTTCGGATCTCCTGTCTACATGCATGTGACGAAGGATGCAAGGAGGAAGCTGGATCCAACTGCTGAAGTTGGAATATTTGTGGGGTACACCGATACACCTCACAACTATCGGGTGTATGTGCCAGACAGTCGCAAGACTGTTGTGCGACGGGATATAAAATTTCAGGAGGAGAAAGCCATGCAGTGTTCGCTTGAGAGGGAGCTACACTTGCATGCAGATGAGGAGATGTTAGTTCCTAAGGAGGAGCTTCCGGATGTGGATCAGCCACAAGAGGAAGTTCAGGAGGTGGAAGAAACCACCCAGGCAGCGCCAACCATCAAAGGGCGCATGCGCACTACAGAAGCTGAGCAACTGGATCGGGATGCAGAGAAGGTTGTAGGACCACCTACAGCACAGCGTAGACAGAGACAGTCACCGGATCGGTACACTGGATACATGGCTCTTGTGAGTCAATGTGTTGTGACGGAGCCATCCTCTTTTGAGGAAGCCGTGGAGGAACCCGCATGGGTTGATGCCATGATCGAAGAATATGATTCGATCATCAGGAACAGTGCATGGGAGATTGTCCCAAGACCGATGGGAAAATCAGTGGTAGGTTCGCGATGGATCTACAAGGTGAAGCAGGCGGCTGACGGGAGTGTGGAGAAGTACAAGGCGAGATTTGTCGCCCGTGGCTTCTCACAGATCGAGGGGATTGACTATGAGGAGACTTTTGCACCCGTCGCAAGGTACTCTTCCATACGGACGATCCTTGCTCTCTCAGCGCAGATGGGGTGGCACATTCATCAGATGGATGTGAAGACTGTGTTCCTCAATGGAGTTATTGAGGAGGAGGTGTACATAGAGCAGCCTGAAGGTTTCGAGATCTTTAGCAGTGAGTCGCATGTGTGCCGACTCAAGAGAGCACTGTACGGGCTGAAGCAAGCACCTCGTGCTTGGTACACTCGCATAGACAACTACTTCACCGGGCTTGGATTCTCCAAGAGTGAGGCGGATCCTAACCTGTACCAGATTGTGGTGGAGGGGAAGCCGTTGATCATCGTACTGTATGTAGATGATCTGATTTTGACTGGCGATGAGCAGTTGATACTTTCATGCAAGGAGGATCTTGCACGAGAGTTTGAGATGAAGGACTTGGGCATCCTTCATTATTTCTTGGGATTGGAGATTTGGCAGCGCAGCGGAGGACTGTTTGTTTCTCAGGGAAAGTATGCCCGGGAGATTCTGGAGAGGTTCAACATGCAAGGCTGCAAGCCTGTTGACACTCCTCTTCCTGGTGGCTGGAGGAAGGAGGATGCTACTTCAGCGGAGGTAGTGGATGCCACTGTCTATCGACAGTTGGTGGGGTCGCTTATGTATCTGGTCAATACACAACCCGATATATGCTATGCCGTTAACCAGCTTTCGCAAGCTATGGTTAAGCCTACCAAGCTCTTTTGGAAGGTAGGCAAGCATTTATTGCACTATATTAGAGGCACATCGGGATATGGTCTATGGTACAGACAGGAGGATGGAGCGAAGCTCGGGCTTCATTGCGTATCGCGTGGAGCCCACCCGACCAAGAGCAATATCCGGGAGGAGTTTTCGCATTGGTCGACAAAGAAGCTCTGGTACAGCAGGAAGCAGAGATCCGTGGCACTCAGTTCAGCAGAGGCCGAGTACACGACAGCTAGCTTAGCTGCATGCGAGGCTATTTGGATGAGGAAGATCCTCGTTGGATTGTTCGGGTTGCATTTGGAGCCTATAGTGATTTACTGTGATAACCAAAGTTGCATTAAACTCTCGGCTAATCCAGTATTTCATGATAGATCCAGACACATCGACATTAGGTACCATCATATCAGAGATTTTGTTCAGTAGAGAATCATGATGCTTTCATATGTTCCCACGGAGGATCAGGATGCCGACATCCTGACGAAGGCGCTCACCAGGAGCAAGTTCAAATTCCACAGAGGCAGGATAGGGGTTGCAGATAATCCATATCTTGCTGAGAGGGAGTGTTGAAAATGCAGCAAGATGATGGAGCCTAGTGAAATGAAGTCGCCTTCACTAGGTGGGCCCGCAGGCTATTTTTGGCGCAAAGTCTATTTTTAGACTATGTCTATTTTTAGACATATGGAGCATGGTCTGGGAGTTGCAGTATGCTATTCTTGGAGTATTGGTCATGTTGATAAAAATAGATGGACCTCTATTTTTAGACATTTAGGTCGAAGTCTATTTTTAGACTGCCTATCCTAAAAATAGAAAAGTCAAATATTATTTACCCTTAATAATATTTGGACTCTAAACTTCAGTTTACTCTCTTGGAGCACTTCAGTTCGAGCTACAGAAGTGGCTCATGCATCTGACATAGGAATTACGCTATTCCTAGGGGTTTGGTGAGCTCATGCATGGTTGACTTCAGTTAGGACTTCAGTGGCAGAAGTTTGGTGGAGTTGATGAGACAGTTGGTGGAGTTGTGTTCGGCTTAACTTAGTTGAACTAGTTGAGATTAGTTTAACTAGCTAATCAACTAGTAATGAGTGGAGTGAATTAAATATTATTTAATTCATTAATTAGTAACTCATTATTCAACTCAAGAACACATCAGTTCACTACAGTGCATGGAAAGTTCAGTGGAGACCAGTGGAAGAGGTAGATGAAAGGGTGAGTACAACTATCAGTTAGGACATCAGTTGTGCATGAGATTTGCACTACACTTGGAGGAAATTTGCCATGATGATTGCGCTGTCAAGCCAAGGAGATTCGAACCTTGGATCTCTATTTAGACAGGCCATGATTGCGCAATAGAGGCAGGCAATTAGTGGATGTGTTTTGAACCCGTGACTTGTTCAAAACCAAGCTAGTTTGTGTGTAACATCATGAGATAGTACTGAGTACTTGTGAGGAG
The DNA here is from genome assembly GCA_034641835.2 of Pinus albicaulis. Lineage (NCBI taxonomy): Eukaryota > Viridiplantae > Streptophyta > Pinopsida > Pinales > Pinaceae > Pinus > Pinus albicaulis. The sequence continues at coordinate 1,379,265,229 of CM076580.1, read as the reverse complement.
TATTGTACTGAGTTTGTTACATGTTTTCTCCATTATAATATACACAATAGCTGCGGGGTTTTCAGCTATAAGCTTTCCCCATACATACCGTGTTAATGTGTATGATGATTTGATGTGCTATCGCTTGTTTTATTTCCGCATGTGTGATGATCTGAGTGGAAGAGATTATGTGTTGCATATGAATTCGAATTGATATGTGATCAGGATAGTCTCGGTGGATAATTGATCATTATTCAGCAAATTTCTACAATGTCGAGCTCAAATGTTATTTTTAATATGGTGTCATAGTTGTATAGCTAGTGAATAAATGTATAAGATTAATTTTTTTCTTTTCTATCATAGGAATCACGGTTCAAGGGTTCGTACTTACCTAACACAGGGTCCATTCCGAGTGCTACTACTATAACCTCTAATTAAAAGTTAGTTGGATGGGACACCAACTATTCTAAGTTATTTGGCAAAAATAAAACCATTATTACTTAAATAAAAAAACAAATTTTTTTTATAATAATGATTATATATTTATATTAAATGTGACACTTTCTAAACTCTATATATATATATATATATATATATATATATATATATATATATATATAAATTTTATCATAATAAATTTTATATATCTTTATATATAAAATAAAAAAAAACATATAAAAATGATAGGTTATACAATATTATATATCCTTCTATATCAAATAAGGAAAATTTAAAAATAATGGATTTTTTATTTCAAGGTGATCAGACTATTACAATGTAAAAACAAGAAAAATCATTTGTATATCTTTTTTAATTACACCTAAGGCATTCCCTCTATAGTATCTTCGTGTGAAAACATTGTCTATTGCAACCAATCAGAATCCATTTTTTTGTCCTCCTTCCTCGAGTAATAAACTTGTAAAAAATTTTGTGCCATTTGGCTTGAAAATTACACATGTAGTAAAATAAAAAAATTTCGCGTGCCACTACTTTGTCTGTGGCCCTTTTCGGGAAATATATTGTAGACTATAAGTTGCTCCTAAAGGTGCAAGAATACACCGAAGGTATATAAGAACTAAAAAGATCCTGTCACGAATATATGTCTATGAATTTAGATAAAAATGGGCAAGTAATTGTGGAATTTAAGCCACTTAATGAGTTTGGTGAATACATAGTCTCGATAACTCTATAAGATACTCATCCCCTAGGCCAAATATCCATCCAATAATTAAAACACAAATTTCCATAAGTTGTCACATGCCATATCTATGCAATGCTATGACCGCATTGTATTCATTATTCCATCATGTAAAGTAAATTATCGAGAAAAAAAAAAATCTCATGGTGAACCATTCAAAGCATATTCCATCATGGAAAGTAACTTTTTGTCAAGTAACTTATCTAGAAAAGAAAAGAAAAAATCTCATGGTGAACCATTCAAAGCATATTCCATTATGGAAAGTAACTTTTTGAGGGGAAAAAAATAAATCTCATGGAGAACTATTAAGAGCATGTTCCTTTTTATACAAATAAATTAAGGAGTTGTCTTTAGTGCAACTTTTTGGAGTTTCAGGTGTTGGAATCCGGTGAAAAAAATTGAGGTAAAATCTTAGTTTTTATGAACAAATTCGACGCGTTTCGAACCAACCAGTGTGGTTCATCATAGGACTGTTATTTAATCTGGTTTTTTGACTATATATATGGATTTAGCACCCTCAAAAATCCTTAGGGCACTTCCATTGTGCAAGGTTAGCAATCAAACTTCTCTTTTCAATAAATTCCTGCTGGGTTTTAGAGAAATTACACTGGATAAAGCCACCGTAAAAGCCTTCAAAAAGTCGCACTAAAGACTACTCGATAAATTAATAGCTCTTTGGAATTTTTGGAATTTTGTTATCTATGTGACTCTGATGGTTCATCCTAATGGAAACGACAAAGTTACATTATATCCTAATGGAAACGACAAAGTTACATTATGGTGTATTTTGACGATGCTTTTGTAATAATAAAAATAGTAAGCCTTCAAAATTTCAGAAATAAGGAATAGTTTAATTTAATTTTCTTTTCGTAAAATAAATTTTATTTTAATTATTTTTAAACAACTCCAAAATACAAAATTACAAATTTCAAGAATTACATTACCTTCCAGTAGAAGTAAGTTGTGTCAGTTTAGTTTGGTGTAAATTGGGCCAGATGTCATTCAATAAATAAAAGGGTAGACGATAAAGAAATTGAAACTAATTAATATTTAAAAAAAATGAAACTATAATAATTAATATTTGAAGAAAATGAAACTATAATATTTAACAAAATTGAAACCTTGTATAGGGAATTTCAAACATTTAATATAAATGTGTTTAATTTTCCAAGTAAATAATAAAACTTTTATTTAAAGAAAATGAAACTAAAATTGAAATTATGTAGAGGGAATTTCAAACATTTAATATAAATATGTTTAATTTTTCAAATAAATAATAAACATTTTTTTTTTATTTAAAAAATATATTAAATTTTAATAAATATTTTTTAATTAAAAATTGCGAGATTTATTTTCCATGGAAATCTACTAATAAAACTCTAACTATTTAGCCTACCAATCAAACACCAAATAATACAATTTTTTTACATTTTTTAAACAACAAAAGAGCATGAATTCAATATTGAAAATGCTTCTGGAGGCTCTGCAATTGTTTAAACAGATGTCGGATAAGATTGAGTAGTTCCATTTGAAATCTGTTGGAGGGAAGGGAGCTCGTTCTTGGCACATGCGAAATAATTTCTAAAGCTTTTGGCACATTGTAATTTTTTCTTCACGTGATGCTCGTAAATTCGAGGCTACGAATGTATTAATATGAATGTATTAATGTCTTTAGGGAGAGGGCCTCTTTCAGATTCACATTGTAGGATCTTATCCATAGGGTCACTGTATTATACATTTCTTTGTTTTGTTTCAGGTACTTTTTTGCTATGAACAGTGTGTAACAAGCGAGCCCGATCTTATACAACTCGGATGCAGTCGTTGGGCACTAATTGGGTGAGCAAGCGAGCCTGATCGTCTTATCGTGCTTGGGTAGCTGCAGTATGTCTTTATTTTTGGGAACAAGCGAGTACGAGCATAAAATTGAACCTGGTATGGATGCTGTAGAGGGTTATTATATTGAAAACAAGCGAGTCTGAACATACAACAAGGATGCAGTAGTGGGTTATCAATTTGGGAACAAGCGAGCTTGTTCATAAAAGCGTGCTTGGGTTTATGAGAATGGTCATTAAATTTTGGGATCAAGCGAGCCAGAACTTTCAATCGAGCATGGGTTTATGCCGAGATTTTCCCTCTTGGATGCTATCTGCGAGAGGAGTGTATTTTCGTTGCAATCCTCTACACAATTACATGTTCCGTAATAGGAACTATTTACTATGTAGACTGGTTATCATAATGCCTACAAAGCTAGCGTCGGTTGGTCATTGATGCTGGTTTTTTGATATGGTATGATGGTCAAGTTTTTTTGGACATATCCATCACTCACAAGAATAGCAATTTTGGTTTAGGAGTTTCTGCGTACTCTGAGATGTATTTGGAAATCAATGGACGTCGGATCAATATCTTTTGCTTTTCATTCCTACTTGGGGCTATTTCACTATCTATTAGATGCCTAGGGCATACGTGGATGCATCTCAGATTTTCGAGATTTACATAAGGATCATTTCTGGTCTTTTATCAAGTCCCTGTATGTGATATGGGATTATTATCATTGTCTGGTATGGGTTACCCTTTTCTCCTGGATGGAAAATTGGGTTCCAATCTTCAGATATGTGAATGTAATGACTTATGGACTATTTTCTCAATATAATATAAACAAAACAACGTTTTTTCTCTTGTGAAAAAAAAAATGTCTTCAGCTGGTTGAGCTAATTTCCGGGTTTTGTTCAATAAAATCCTTGGAAATTCGATCGGAATTATGAGGAATGGTATGTTAAATTGCTTCTTTTGTGATTTGTTTTCCTTTGATGGTAATGTCTCTAAATCCAAGTAGGATTTTAAGAGACTGGTTGTGAAATTGTAGCTCATGAAAAACAAAAAGGCTACACTTCCTTCCGTTAGTTTTCTTTTTTTAATGTGGAAGTAAAAGTTTGAAATTTGTAATTTTTTCTAAAAATTGCACTGGCTTACCAAGAAAACTGCACTTGCTCATCGGAAAAATTGAAATTAAATGTGTTTGATGTAACTTTGTAAAGTTTGAAATGGAAGAAATTAACTTGAAATTTGGAATTTATGTCCAATTAAAATTGATTTCAAAGAGGACATTAAACAACCAGAACCATGCATAGATAAGAAAGGGAAAACTAACTATTTTAAAAACTCTAAAAAAATTTAAAAAAAAATGGAGCAATCAATCTATCATCAAAAAATCTGTTGAGGATCTCAGCAAAGAAAAAGAAATCAATAAGATCTGTTGAGGATCTCTGCAAAGAAAAAGAAATCGATTGAACAGTCCTTGGGAGAGCATGAGGTGAGAGGAAAAATTGAATTAAATAGACTGAAAGTTGCTCAGTGACCACTGCCGCTGGCAGTGCACGTTGAAGATGATTTAAGTTGGAACAAAAAATATTAGAAAGATAATATGTAGTGGAAATACAAGAATTTAGAAAAAAAAATTTCATACAAGAATACTCAAGAAAAGCTTACTGAATCCTCTGTATTTTGACAAGGTGCTTTGATTTCCAGGAAATCGTACTCGTTCAACTGAGAAAGAGATGACAGCTCTTGGTGAGAGCAGGCTAAGAGCTCGTCTTGGAGAAGCAGTTGCTCCAAAGCTTTTATCCTCCGACAGAATTTTGTGGCTCAACAAACTCGCAACTTACAAGACACAACCTATGAATGCTTGTGCCAATGCCATTTTTCCGAAGCCCAATGCGGCGCTGTTTAGATAAACGGTTAGCGATGCTTGAGGGTTTCCTCAAGCTCAATGCTTTGTTTTCAGTTAAGCAGAGTTTGTTGTGCATAGTACTGCTTGCTGAGCAACCGCTTGTGTTATTATGCCAAGCTTCCAAAAATATTTAAGGAGCCTTATAGAAATACACAACCCAGGTAAATAAGACTGTTAATGTAGTTTAACTAGAGACTACAACAAATATATTTAACCGTTATTATGGAAACAAATAGTGATTGATCGTGCACCTACAAAAGCGTGGAGATGTGTCACCTGCACTGTGGACAGAGGGCCAGAACACAAGGAATGGGAATGTTAAGCGCAGAGAGAAAAGTATCTGTGTCTGCCAGATGTCACAGAAAGAACAACATGCCAGATCTTAATTCCAGATCTTACAACTGTCCCTCGAACCAACGAACAATGGATAATAAAAATGTTAACGAATGTTAGTGGCGAAGTGCTTCAAAGAGAAACACCTTCGGTGTAATTATATTTTGTTTTTGAAAATTAATACCATTTACGAGCTCATCCTATAGGGAAAAGCTCCAAATCCTTAATCCAAAGGAACCAGATTCTAACATTCAATACAGTTAGTGTCCAGAACAAGATGACTGAGGTCTTGCAATCAACAAATTAGAGTCAAGAACAAGATAGGTACGGTGTAGCGATTGAATGCTTCCTTTTGCATAGAGTTATGCATTGTTTACTACATATGGGAATAATTTTGTAGAAAAAAATTAATGATATATACTGAACTGGTACTTCCACAGCTCCACTATTAAAGTATTTTAGCTTTCTATATTAATTTGAAGTTGCGAAAAATCAAAGAATTTACTGAATATTCGCTACTGTAAGTTTATTGGGTATTAGGCTACTGTTTAAACCTCTTTTGGGGTCATTCCACAGCTCTGGATTAACATTTTGTAGAAGCCAGTTTGTAAAGTTTGTGGCACAACAGATCTATTTCCAACTTGGATTTCATGGGAGTCTGTCAAAGAAATTTAAAAAAAAGAAAAAGAGGTCAGATAATGTTAGATGTATGAATAAAATGCTAAAAAAGACAAGCATACGAGAAGGGTGAGGGCGATAGGGGATGCTTACGTTAACAGCTATCGCATAGAATAGTTTCTTCTGATTTTTATTTACAGTAACATTCATAACCTCCATGCTTTCTGTCTCCAACATTAACAGATAAGCAAAAAGAGGAGTATGTTTTTTGCAGGTGAAAATTCTAATCAAATAATCAATTCCGGTTGTTCCTATACTAACGCTGACGCTGTAGGTATGGCTCGACCCATTCTGATGTTTTTGTGGATGGAAAATAAATGAGTGAAGAACAAAAACGAACCCAAGTCCTTGAATATGATAGAAACATTAGTTTCAATGTTACCTTCCTTTTGGTGACTGCTGCACGCAAAGCCACATATAATAAAAATGTTGATGAATGTCGGTGGCGAAGTGTTTCAAAGAGAAACACCTTCGGTGTAAATATAATGAGGATGAGTAAATTTTGTTATACCCACTTCGTTTTTTGCTCTTTGAATGCTGAATTCGCAACTTCCTTCCATGTCGTCTGTGAGATAGAAACTATAATGATCGAGGCCGAGCAAATGATGAATTAGTTTCTGTTGCTTCTAGGGTTTTTACTTTTTAGGGTTACGATTTTAACCAAAAAGCTATGGAAAAAAATGAATAAATTGACAAAATATAAACTTCTCCATCTAATCGTTTCTAGCCATGGATACCATAATAATGATAATAGGAGGGAGTAAATCAACTTACTCCATTCAAATCGTGCATAGAAAAATAGAAATGTGTCTCTGCTAATGCCCTTCCGCTTATGTGAAGATGCCTTTACAATCCTCCCTCAAGGAGTCGCCTGTTATAAAAGCGGAACCTGCAACTTGCAAATATTGTTAGCAACGAAGAAAACATGGGGAGGTCCTGTTAATGCAGTTTAATCGAAGACTACAACAAATATATTTAACTGTTTTTATGGAAACAAATAGTGGTTGATCGTGCACCTATAAAAGCGTGGAGATGTGTCACCTACACTGCGGACAGAAAGCCATCACACAGGGGATGGGGATGTTAGGCACAGAGAGAAAAGTATCCGTGTCTGCCAGATGTCACAGAAAGAACAACATGCCAAATCTTAATTCCATATCTTACAACTGTCCCTCGAACAAAAGAACGGTGGATGATAAAAATTTTGACGAATGTCGGTGGCGAAGTGTTTCAAAGAGAAACACCTTCGGTGTAAATATATATATTAATAGACTTTCATGGTAAATTAGTTTAGTGGAAGTTAGTATCTTGCCACAAATAAGGATATTTTACACATTAATTTGGTGTTTTTTATTATTTGATCTCACAAACAGATTTCATATATTTATATAATTTAATAGTAAATTTAAATAAATTATTATTATTAATTATTAAGTAGTTTAGTTGGGAATTTAAGAAGTTGTTTACAAGTAAATTGGTCTAAACATTTGAATGTGATTTTTTTTCTTAAATTTTTTTGATAATAGGAGTGTTTGAATCTTGTTTTTATAATGGAAATGGATTCAAAACCATCAAATCCCTGTAGGCACCCAAAATTTTAAAGCTTAACTGCTATACCTGACATTTCCAAAAAAAATTGCCAAATTTTACCAAAATCTGCCAGGAAAAACCATTGTTTCTTGGACCAATTTACTTCATTTTTAGACTATGCACTTAAGAATAAGTTCTTATTATTTATTGGGTTATTTATTAATGGAATAAAATTATTAGGAATTTGGCTTCTGTGATCCATGATATTATCTATTCAATTTTGTCTTGAGTATTAGTTTGTATTTGACCAAAAAAATTTAACATTAGGAATTCAATTTTTGTTATTTATTGTTATTATTTAAATTTATTTATTTGTAATGTGATTGGTTGAGGTCTTATTATGGTTTATTTAGTAACTTTCATTTCTGTTAGTTACTATTTTTTTTGTTTCTTGTTTTATTTCTGTTTTATTTAATTTTTTAATTTTGAATTTTTTTGTCTTTTTCTATTATTTCCATTTTCATTAATTATAATTTTTCTCCATACTTTTAATTTAAGATGGCTTACTATTATATTAAAAACATATTTTATAAATTTAATTATAAAAAATTAAACACACACAATAAACATATATATTATCTGTTAATATAATCAATATTAATCATATTTCTTAGTTTTTGGTAATGACATTCAACAATACATTATTTTATTAGTTATTATCTCTTAATATAATCAATATTAATCATATTTCTTAGTTTTTAGTAATGACATTCAACAATACATTATTTTATTAGTTGTTTTATTTTTATGATGAAAAATTTATGTCTATTATTTTTATGAAATTAAACACTTCATCCATCTTCATTAACATTAAATTATATTATTATATTTTAATTTAATTAAATTAAATGATATTCACTAACTATTATATAACTCTTATTTATTTCATTATTTATTAATGAAATAAAAATATTTTTTCAAATCTTCATTATTTCATAAGGTCAACCCCGGCACCGGCACAGGCACCGTGGGGAAATCATATCTCCTCGTTGTACAAACCACAACGTAAACGACTGACATCCATGTGAACTTAAGACTAATAGAACCCGTGACCGACAACTTGCAGCGGAGTGGTGACGGAAGTAGGGAGTTTGTTCTATTTTTCTATTAATTTTGATTCCCACTGTTTTTGCAAATTGGAACGTGTTTCACAAGGGTTTTCACAAATTTGGATAGAGTTTTATCTACATTATCTCACTTTATGGAAAGTATTGCAACTCATAGAACATCGGGAAAAAGTTTTTATATCAAGATATTTAATTTCTTTCCACATTATATAAATATTATTTTTGAAAGTTTTCTTGTGCAAATAAATTGTGTAAATTATACCATTGAAATTTGTAATTTCAATAATCTTTGTCAATAATGAATGTTTTAAAATATTTTACGAATAAAATTGATTTTTAATTGTTTTTTATAATATATGTATAGTTGATATTACAATATTTTATTTAATATAGACATTAAAATATTTTATTTTATAGTTTATATTTAAATGTTTTTATGGTATTAATATAGTTTTGAATACAGTTGAATATTAGTTAACATTATATAATGAAATATTTTATTTATGATTTTTTTTTCCCAAGGAAAAAATATGTAACTTTCTATTAAAAAATTAATGAAGTGTTACATATTGTAAATGTAATTAAGCATTCAAGACGCCCATAGGGCCTGTGTGTTCAAGCACATATCGTAGCAAAGCTACCCGAGAAATTACATATTCCCAGCGTGGTTGGGTTTTTCTCGCTTGTCTTTTCTCTTTTGAACGATCTGCCAATTCCCTAAATGCAAGGAGGAAGGAACCAAGGCCAACTCATTGTTCCTTGTAGTGTTCTCTTTGTTTGAGTCTGAACTTTCAGATACATGTGCTCTCTTGTTTGCACCTGAACTTTTAGCAGAATGAACTTCAGTTGGCGTAGAATCCTCCATAGGGTGTGCCGACTGAACCATCGTGTTAGGTTCAACAGGTTCTTGTAATTCATATTCTTGTATCCTTGGATCGGTCACATGCTGTTTATTCTAGTTTTGGGTGGGTATATCCCCTTCTTCTTCTTTCTCTTACTTTGGTCCACCTGAGGGGCATTGCCATCCTTTGGTTACTTTCCCTATTTTCTTCTTTTTTTCTGGTTTCTTTTTTTGCATCGGGGCATGTATTTTGCAAATGATCGGTTTTCCTACATATTCTAAATCTAAATGGAGTGTTTTCATAATCCAGATGTTGTGTCCATTTTTGTTGATTATGTATCAGGTGCATGTTTTCTGGGAGCCCCTTGCTGAGATCCACTTCCACACATATTCGTGTGAAAGTGAAGATTCGCTCCTCCAATCGTTGGATCTCTATTTTAATGTACTTCCCAATGATGTTCCCAATACCTTCTAATACACTTTCATTCCAAAAATGAAGTGGAATATTGTACAATCGGACCCAAACTGACATTTTGGTTAACTCAATCGTGTTTGCATCAAACTCTGGGAACCACAGTGTGATGAATAGTCCGGTAGAGCCCTAGAACCACGGTCCCGCCCTAAGGATGATATCTCCGGCTTTCTGTGATTGAAACTTGACTATAAAATACCCCTTGGAACAGAGGTGGATGTCACAATCCATGGTCCAGTTGGTAAATATCCAATGAAAGAGCTCCATTGGTTTTGGCCAATAGTAGTTAAATATGCATATTATTTCCTATGATTCAAAGGTGGAGCGATGTTCATCAATATGTGGTGCATCAATGTTCAGTGCTGGCACACAATTCAATTGCTCCACAATGTAGGTTGTTGTTGCTTTGTTTTTCCCCTATAGTATATTCCTGTATGAAGGACCATTTAGAGATTAGGACTTGGATATGTTGGATCCCCTCATGTGTCTGTGAGCTCTATTCTGTTCAGATCTAGCAGATGTGTTTGCTCTTGTAGCACCACCTTTGAGTCTTAATATCAGAACTATGGAGAAATTCCTGTGGATGTGGTAATATTTTAATTTAGATTCTCCTTGTAGTATTTTCCCTGAAAAAATAGGCTTTGTTTTGTAGTCGGGATGCCTGTAGAAAATTGAAATTTTTGCTTCAAATTTGTAACCAAATTTTTAATTCAGATTTTTGTTAAAACTTTGGATGAAGTTTTAACTTTGAATTTGTAAAATTGTGTTTCTATCTCCAAAGTTGCCCTCGCAGCAGACAAAGGAGCCCATTTCACAAATTTCCAAGAATTTTAAAAAAGAAAGCGAAAAACTAAGTAAACATAGATTTGGGTTAGAGGTAACCGATATGTTCATGCCCTTTGGGACCCACTGGACCAACGCATCACTAGGAAATCCCCTTCACCCATTGCCCTGCAGGTTGATCGCGATCTAGTCAGATTGCATGCAGAGAGACAGCGGTCGTAAGTGGGAGAAACCTCTGTTGACCCATCCCTACCAAACAACAGACAACTCATAGATAGGTCTACCATTTTCCTTTTTGGGTTCCTGTCCATGTGCTTCCTCCCCCAGCCTTCTTTGCGAACTTACAGTTGTATGGATCTGTCAACAAGATCCAAATCTCGTGATCGAAAGGGGCTAAATAGTGCCTGGTGTCTGCATCCCTGCATCCTGTCGACCCTCTATTCGAAACCACACAGAATGCAGGGTATGTGCTTCGCTGCTGGTTAAATCCAGACTCCTTAATGGCAGTTAGCTTCTTTTGATTCGTCTCGCAGCCTTGGATAGCCTCCGCCGCGGAGCCTGAGCACTTGGATGAGCTAACCCTAAACCTGTTCTCTGCTGCTATCACCATCTCCAACCAGTACTTCCCAGATTTTAATTATGACTTATATTGAATATTATTATTATTATTATTATTTTTAAAATGTCACATGTCAAATCTATATTAAAAATTAAATGAACTGTACAACTCAGTCTTAATTATTTTAATTTAAATTAGTTCTTCTTTTATATATTATTTTATTTTTTAATTTCAATTTTAATTTATATATATATATATATATATATATTATTTTGAAAACATATATTTAAGTTTAATATTGAAATATTTATAGCACAAATATGATATTTTTTATTTTTTTTTATAAAATAATTCTCTTTAAAGTTGAAATAAATTTATGTATACATTAAAATATTATATTTATGGTTTTTAAAGTGAAAATTAAATATTTTAACCACCTTTTTCATACAATATTATAATGTTAACAATCAATGGAGCACTAAGCATAGTGATAGTGATAGTGATACCATTGACGTTTTATAATACTTCTAATTAAAATTAACTAAATATATATTTTTTGACATTATTTATTTATTTAAAATATATTTTATTTTTATTTTAAAAGAAACACATGTCAACTTGAGATTGAGCACAAACAAAATCACACATCTCCACTTATAAAATACACCTCTCAACACAATCAATAACACAAATTTAACAATGAATTTGGAGATAAAATACACCTCTCAACACAATCAATAACAAAAATTTAACAATGAATTTGTAGATAACATGTGCTGACATCTTTCTGGTTACTTGAATAAAGGACCCGTGATGATAATTTGACTGCTTCCCTATTTTTCACATGGGAAACTCTTACCAACCCGAACCGTGAATGGTCTACCTATTCATTCTTCTATTTCTCAACAATAACATTTATAGTGATTATACAATGATATGTGGTTTAATGGTAAGTTACGTTGGGTAAAACCAACAAGACCATGGTTCAAATCCCATTGAGTATATGGCCTACTATGATCTTGTCTCAAGGAATAGACTAAAGAGTTACCGATTCACCACTGGTTAAAGGTTTCTGGATATACTCTTGGTGTTATAAGGCAGATCTCCCTTAGATTAGTCTAAAGAGTTACCGATTCACCACGGGATACACTAACCAATATACCTTTAAATTCGGGTTTCCATTTTTCTTAGTTGTTATAAGGTAGATCTCCTTTAGATTAGTCTAAAGAGTTACTGATTCACCACTGGTTAAAGGTAGGTTGCTGGATATACTCTTGGTGTTATAAGGTAGATCTCCCTTAGATTAGTCTAAAGAGTTACCGATTCACCACGGGTTAAAAAAAAAACACACATCCGTGATTACTTGATACACTAACCAATATACCTTTACATTCAGGTTTCCATTGTTCTTAGTTGTTATAAGGTAGATCTCCCTTATATTAGTCTAAAGAGTTACCAATTCTGTAGTGGTTAAAGCCAGGTTGCTGGATATACTCTTGGTGTTATAAGTCAGATCTCCCTTAGATTAGTCTAAAGAGCTACTGATTCACCACCGGTTAAAAAAAAAAACACATCCGTGGCATCGTTCAGTCGGGTGTGCCGTACTGTGAGGTCGCCCGACCGGGTGCGTTCGGGTCAAGCTGTTTCGTTCGAGGGTGCCCATATCAATTTTGCTAAGTTGTGACCACCTGAGTGACTTGTGCACGTTTGGGCAGCCTGTTTTCCATTTTCTCCATTGTGGCATCATTCGATCGGGTGCGCCGTGTCACGCCATGTGAGGTCGCCCAACCGGGCGCGTTCAGGTCGGGTCGTTTCGTTCGAGGGCGCCTGTATTAGTTTTGCTAAGTTTTGACCACCCAGGTGCCTTGTGCACGTTCGGGTGGCCCATTTTCCATTTTCTCCCTTGTGGCATCGTTCAGTTGGGCACGCCGTGTCACGTCGTACTGTGAGGTCGCCCGACCGGGTGTGTTCAGGTTGGGTCGTTTCGTTCGAGGGTGCCTGTATCAGTTTTGCTAAGTTATGACCACCCAAGTGCCTTGTGCACGTTCGGGCGGCCCATTTTCCATTTTCTCCCTTGTGGCATCATTCGCTCAGGCGCGCCGTGTCACACCGTGTGAGGTCGCCCGACCGTGCACGTTCGGGTCGTGTCGGGTCGTTTCGTTCGAGGGTGCCCATATCAGTTTTGTAAAGTTGTGACCGCCTGGGTGCCTTGTGCACGTTCGGGCAGCTCGTTCACTGTTTTCTCCCTTGTGGAATTGACGTTCGATCGGGCGCGTCGTCTCGCGCCGTGTGAGGTCGATGCCCGACCGAGTGCATTTCGATCAGGTCGTTTCGTTCGAGGGTGCCCATATCAGTTTTGCTAAGTTGTGATCGCTTGCGTCCCTTGTACATGTTCGAGTGGCCTGTTTTCCATTTTTTCCCTTGTGGCATCGTTCGGTCAGGCGTGCCGTGTCACGTCGTGCGAGGTCGCTAGACCGGGCGTGTTCAAGTCGGGTCGTTTCGTTTGAGGGTGCCCGTATCAGTTTTGCTAAGTTGTGACCGTCCAAGTGCCTTGTGCACGTTCGGGCAGCTCGTTTTCTGTTTGCTCCCTTGTGGCATCGACGTTCGTTTGGGCGCGTCGTGTCGCGCAGTGTGAGGTCGGCACCCGACCGGGCACGTTCCTGTCGGGCCGTTTCATTCGAGGGCACCCGTATTATTTTTTCTAAGTTATGACCGCCTAGGTCCCTTGTGCACGTTTGGGTAGCTCGTTTTCCATTTTCTCCCTTGTGGCATCGTTCGGTCGGGCGTGCCATGTCGCGTTGTGCGAGGTCGCCCGACCAGACGCCTTCGGGTCGGGTCGTTTCGTTCGAGGGCGCCTGTATCAGTTTTTCTAGGTTGTGACCACCTGGGTGCCTTGTGCACATTCAGGTGGCCCATTTTCCATTTTCTCCCTTGTGGCATCGTTTGGTCGGGCGTGCCATGTCCTGCCGTGTGAGGTTGCGCCCAGTAGGGCCGTTTCGTTCGAGGGCGCTCGTATAAGTTTTGATAAGTTGTGACCGCTTGGGTGCTTTGTGCATGTTCGGGTGGCCCGTTTGCCATTTTTTCCCTTGTGGCATCGTTCAATATGGGGCGCCGTGTCACGCCGTGTGAGGTCGCCCGACTGGGCGCGTTCGGGTTGGGTCTAGCCGTTTCGTTTGAGGGTGCCCATGTCAGTTTTGCTAAGTTGTGACTGCCTGGGTGCCTTGTGCATGTTAGGGTGGCCTCTTTTCCGTTGGCTCCCTTGTGGCATCATTCGGTCAGGCACGCCGTGTGAGTTCGCCCAACCGGGCGTGTTCAGGTCGGGTTGTTTCGTTCGAGGGCGCCTGTATAAGTTTTGCTAAGTTTTGACCGCCCGGGTGCCTTGTGCACGTTTGGGTGGCCCGTTTTCCATTTTCTCCCTTGTGGCACCGTTCAGTCGGGCGCGCCGTACTGTGAGGTCGGCCGACCGGGCGCGTTCGGGTCGGGCCGTTTAGTTCGAGGGTGCCCGTATCAGTTTTGCTAAGTTGTGACCGCCCGAGTGCCTTATGTATGTTTGAGCGGCCCATTTGTCGTTTGTAGCTGTGTCGTTTAGTTTTTGTCTGAATGACCAATGAGAGCACAAGAACACCTATTTCTATAAAAGCACCTATAACTTCTCTTACTTTATTGTCATTTACCCATAACTAACCAATGAGAACACAAGAACACCTATTTATATAAAAGCACCTATAATACTTTTGTGGGTTTCACTAATATCCCTTTAGTTACTGTGTGCACAATAGCCTAGATCCTAAAGTGATCATTTAGCCTTGATCTAAGACAAGGCACTAACTCTGGCTTGTGCATAATTACAAGAGTGTTTTAAGTGTCTGAATTAGCAAGTATTATTGTTGGCATCACATAAAAAGGAAAATACACAAGCATCATGCCTCTTGCATGTCACAAGTACATGTAGCCATTAAACAATTTTATGGTTCTAACAAGAATCCGTGAAAGCAATATGAAACAACGTGACAACACTTTTTGGATTTTTGTGCAAGGATCCCATTGTAGGCCACCATTTAGATTGTGGATCCTCAATGTTGTGAACCCACAAAACTTTTCCTCTGGCCCACAATCCTAATTGGATCCTTAGTGTCATAGCCTTGCAAACCTCATCTATGAGCAGTAGCAATCTGTACTCAACAAATGATTTAACAAATAGAACTTGTCCCTGTACTTTTTTTAGTCAATAGTAGGTTCACTGGAAATCCTACAATTCAATATGATTCCCATAAACTCAGTTTATAGTAGCTTTGTTGAAAATCATACAATTCAAGAGAATAATGGCATTCCATCTCAAAGAGAACAGTACAATTTCCTGAAATCTGAATACTCTGGTCAAGAGCACCTCACTATGTTATTCAGAAGGAGTATTGGTTATTCCTTCTCATATATATCTAGAGTTAATCTATATCATGACATATTGGGACCTACAATTGGGTTAATTCCGCCTTGTTAGGAAGGTTAAAATGTGCACGAACAGAGACCAATGAAACTATCATCTTAACCCCTAACCCCTTAAACACTAATTCCCAACCCCTAACTCATTTAACCCCCTAAACCTCTAGTAAACCCCTAACCCATTTAACCCCTAAACCATAAACCTCTAAACCCCTAACCCCTAACCCCTTAAACCCTAAACCATTAAACCCTTAACCCTAACCCCTTAAACCCTAAACCTATAAACCCTTAACCCCTAAAACCTAACCCCATTAGCCCTGAACTTCTAACCCCTAAAATCCTTAACTGTTAAATCCCCTAACCCACTAAACCCTAAACCTATAACCCCTTAACCCCTAACCCATTTAACCCCCTAAACCATAAACCTCTAAACCCGTAACCCATTTAACCCCCTAAACTCTAAACCTATAACCTCTAAATCCCTAACCCTTAACCCCCAATCCTCGGCTAAGCCCTCCAAATTTGAATTAGCTTTGAAGAAGTAATTGTTTTCTTACTTCTGTCTAATTCACTATATAATCAGATCATGAATGTGAGAAGGCTTCTGGTTGTAAGCATGGTTGTGGTATGTTGATGTTCAGACAAAAGCTACAACTTGTAGCCCTTGATCTGCTAGGGGCCGGTTACCGTGATATTAACGGTGGTGTATTCATACTCCTTCTGAATAACCAATAAAGGGTCAAGGAATTTGACCAATATGTTGTCAGGTTTTATCTTATCCATCTCTGGGGTAAGCTTCTTTTCCGCTAACTCCACTGCTTTTGATCTCAATTTTTCCAATTGCTTCCTTCTCTCATATGATACCTGAGCCTTTGTCTTTCTCTTCCCTTCTAATTCCGTAATAGTGTCATAGTGATGCCAGCCAACTTCTTTGGAAAGCCTTCCTAGCACACAATACTAGGTTATGAGGGTATCATGTGTTTGTGGGTAATGCCATTATTACCACATGTTTGTAGACTAATTAGTAATTTTTAGGAAAAACTTGCAAAATTTCTAATGATGATAATTGGTGGTAACTCATGTGATTATGACTAGCTTGGAATAATGAGATGAACAAAAAAAAAGTGCTAGTTAAATACTTCATGTGGTTGAGTGGAAGTGTCACAACAAGTGTAAGAAATCAATAAGAAGATGCCGCTTATTTGAGAACATATGGAAGATGTTGGAATATTCATAACTTGGTACTCTAAGGGTATCCCCTGAATGAACAACTCTATGGAAAATGGTTGTGGAATCATAGAATTATCTCCATACACGAACATTATGAAAATTACTATAAGGTCTATTTAAGGATGATTCAAATAAGGAAGAAAATATTGGCAATCAACTAATGAAGTTGAATAATTATGGTAATAATGAAAGTAATTTTGAAGGAACCTATAAAGTATGATGAAAGTAATTATTCTAACTAAAAATATTATATTTATTAATATTTTTTATTACTTAGAAATAATAATTACAATGAAAAATTACAATGAATAGTATAAGTAATGATTTTTATATCCAAAAATATTGATAAATTGTTTTTAAATAAAGTAAAATAAGTTTATTGTGTAAAATATTACAGTAGTTTACAATAAATATATAAAATAATTTAAATAAAATAAATTATTCACTAATGTTTGAGTGGGAAATTGTCATATGATTTCATGTTATAGTTTCAATCAATCACATAATTCCTTGGCCTACTTTCAATTAATGATATAAGTAATGTTTTTTACGACAAAAAATATTGATAAATTGTTTTTAAATAAAATAAAATAAGTTTATTTTGTAAAATATTACGACAGTTTACAATAAATATATATAAAAAAATTAATTAAATTTACTAATGCATAATTAATCAATTCATACATGATCAATCAATTTACTAATGCATATTTTGTAAAATATTACGACAATTTACAATAAATATATAAAACAATTTTAATTAAATTTACTAATGCATAATTAATCAATTCATACATGATCAATTCAATTTAGATGATAAAGCTTATTTTATTTCATTTCTTAAAAAAAAATGTTATGACAATTCATGGAATTACGGGAAAATACCCTCAAAATAAAATCTTTAATTTCGAAGTAGTTAAGAGAGTTAGTTACTTCTCCCTTAGAGATTAAAAAATCTTAGTTTGGGAAAAGAAGTTAAGAGAGGCAAGAGAGGAATGAGGAAATTGAAAAGGAGAGAGAAGTCTTGAGCAGGACACTGCCAAGGTGAACCAGGACACTACAAAGGGGTGTTATTGAGTTGGATAAGCACGAATTGAAGCCCTAAAGTTTAGAAGTTCTTGGTTGGACTAGGACTCTTGAGGCCTAAGAAAAAAAATAATGCCTGCTAACTACTTTGGAAATAAAATAGGTTTGGGAGGATATTTGGACGTAATTTCCAATTCTCACAATTAGGGTGGAGGAGTCTACATCCCAATTAATTCCTTGTTTGGTCAAACTCATGCAGACCAGTGCATTTTAATTTTCAAACTAACAGTAGCTTTGTTCTTGAGGAAATGTAAATATTTTTAAGTTAAAATCATGAATAGATAAGTAAAGTTTATTTTTAAAGAAAAATAATGTTTGGCATATATTATATTTTTTTCTACACAACAAGACAAAATTTGGTAGGTCTGTAAATATGTTTTTGCAGGAAAAATCATTAAAATTATCAATATCAAATATAATGATAGATAGGTCCCAATAATTTTAATAGCTGTAATTTTACTTCAATTTTGATAAGAGTGGTTAGCCTCTTGTTGTCAACTGACCCGTAAAGAAGTAATCCTATTCCCCATAGATAGTTTTCCCTCAGTGCCAAAGAGGTGGATTCGCCGATGCCTGAAAGGAGGTCTAGGGCCACCTTTTCACCCAACACATGACTAAAACATATAAATGTATAAGTTGTGGATATAAAAAAATGATGTAATGAATATAAATTACTGTAAACTAAGAAAAATGATTCTTTTTCAGTGTAAGGATTTTCATCTACACACAAAAACATCATTAATTAAGGCTACACTCAAACAAGGATATGATTGAAGATTTGGAAAAATAACCCTTCCTAGATCTGATAAATACTTAGTAGATGAAAACAATCCTATACACAGTAACCGAAATGTAACAAAACAACATATTATTTTAATAGAAGCCTACAATAACACATATACATGAAAGTAGATATATGTAGAGTATACTTGAAATATCAAGCCTAATAGGTATTAGGTTAGACAGAAGGCCCAACTAGTTACCCAGCAACCCACCATTTAGTCCCAAGCCTTGAGCATACAAATTATTTACTCGAAACCCTCATCGGCTAGCGAGTTATTGTCAATATGGAACACCACTGCAATAAAATAAATAACTCATTGATTACAATACATCATGAAATTATTATTAAACTGTGAGAAGTGATATGATCATGGGTCAAGTACTACTCTAACCATTGTTTACGGTGTGAAGTTATTTTAATTGACTGTGGCTTATACAGGTTTAATTGAGAAAATTAGTTCATCTTATTATAATGCATAAAACACATAAACATAAGCAAATGAACTTAAAACGGCAAGAAGCACATGCAAGTAAATAAGAGAGAGACAGTCGCTATTGATAACAGAGTTCACCCCTCCATCTCTTTGGGGCTACATCTCTAGATCTCCTTCAATTGGAATGCAGATCTTCTATACTCCTTCAAGGTAAGCCCTCTTACATTCAAGCACTATGGTCGATCATTAGCTAAGCATTATGGTTCTCAATAGCTAAACATTCTCTCCTTTCTTCACCCTTCTCATGGCTCACATAAGGAATATATATATTTTTCTTTCACCCACTCTCCAACAAAGAGAATTAATTACAAGATCAACAATTGTAGGGCCTAATTACAAGGAAGGAAAAACAAGATCCATGAAATTAGGATATCCAAATATCTCATACTCATAATTTGGGAAAAGTCTCAAAACCACCTAAAGACTCTTCAACCACGCCCTTGATTCTCTCAACCTACAATTTAGAAAAATAGAGAATTGGTGTGAGGTGGTTTCTCACATAAAAACAAATTTCCCTAATTACATTAAATGAATAATATGTGAGACAAATTTCCTCTAAAAAATATAAATCATTTATATCAAAAGTGAATAATAATGCATGAGTTTAATAAAGGCTCATAAAATTCATAATTAAATGCATGAGCATCTCATGAAAATCATTAATAATAATTTCACCCACTTAAGCACTTTGTCACCGAATTCAAATAAACATGGCACAAAAATCTCTTGAACACGTGTGAAGATCCTTTCAGATCACACCTCCCCATAAAGAAACTTTTGGCCTCCAAAAGTATCAGCTTCAATCCATAATCAACTGCATGAAAATGTCTCTGAAAGGCACATTCCCACATGACTCCTTCACCTGACGTAGTTCAGACGCAATGCCAACACCTGCAACTACTACAACGCAGATGTCTAAAAAGGCACATCCCTTGAAGATTCATTCACCCAACGTACTTCAAAATCAGGATGCAAAGCCATCACCTGCAACTGTTGCAATGCAAATGCCTGAAAAGGCACATCCCTTGAAGACTCCTTCACCCAACGTACTTCGGAAGGATGCAAAGCCCGCATCTGCCTAAAGTTGCAACACAAATGTATGAAAAGGCACATCCCTTCATTATTCATTCACCTCGGTCCTTCATAATCGGAATGAAAAAGCCCACATCTGCCTAAAGCCACAACATGTAGTTGATGATACCTTTTTACATCTTTTGAAACACTTTCCAAGAGTTCATTGGTCAAGTTTAAAATGGCTTAGGAAAAATGCCTCATTTAACTTGATTACAAAGAAGCCAACAAGGCTTAATGCACGAAAATACGCCTCTCACTCTTCCTCACATAAGAGTGGCTAAAACAAGCCTTTTACATCATGACTTTCATGGTGGCAACTATGGCCTTTTACATGTCATTCAACAATTTACATGCCAATTTTTCGATGCTAAAATATGATGGCAACTAGGGCCCTTTTGCATGGAAATTACAAAGCAATTTAATGTGCCAAACATGTACACAAAGGAAAAGTACAAAATTTTCAAACCCCCCCTTTTACATAATGTGTACATAAACAAAGAGCACTAATGGTGGGAAAATAAAAATTCCACTCTTTTACTGAATATGTGCCAAAAGCACTTGGAAGGTGAAAATAAGTCAAATCCCCCATTATAAAACATGTGCATCATAAAAGTGCCACACCTCCTTTAATTTATATACATAGGGCAAATAAAGGGAAAATGGAATGGGTTTTAATAGTCTAAAAACTGAAATAAACAAAACCCACCATAATTAGGCCATGCGCCATAACATAGGGTGTCCCAAGTTTAAACCCAATTTTTTTTTTTACCAAGTCTTCGACCCCACCATGTATCAGTTACTTGGTCAATGCAGATATTATTTGAAATTGTGATTTTTGTAGATCCTATCATAGCATCAATGAGAACATCCACGCATCTTGAAAAGGAGAAATGGTCGATCCAAATGTTGGATGATGAAATGATTGAAATCCCATCGCCACCTGGTATCCATTTCAATGAATACAGAAATGGAGAAATCCTCATAAGAAATTCACCTCAATCAGTGACTTTAGTAATCATTATCACTTTTGTTGCATTTGGCGTTGTATCTAAAGAAGCCATTCTTCTCCATATTCACCGCCACCACGAATATTTTCAATTTCCAAAACTGCCCCTAGATGTCTTAAAATGACAATGCGATCAACGTTGAAGTTTGGGGTGATGCTATCACTAAAACCCCCATAAACATTTAACAGAGCAGGGTGAGAACCGTCAAGAGCAATGTCTTTCTTGAAATTAAAGAGCCTCTTAAAGTAATCCTTGAATGCAATGTTCAAAGCTTGACTGGGAAAATAACGGATTACATTTGCAGTGTTTCCTCTCCACAATGCAATGATGCTTTCATCCTTCATTGTCTTAGCAAAAAAAACTGTGATCCCTTTGTAAGGTTTGGCGAGACATCCAATATCACCATCATCAAATCCATATTAGCCTCTTCCAAAGCCATATTTATTCCTAAGAAGAAGTAACCGCAGCTAGTCATATCCAACTAACACACCAGCCCCAACAATAGCATGAAGGATATTTACACATGCATCCTTGAAGAGTGACTTGGTACCTTCGTTTTTGAAAATATGACTAAATGCATCCAATGAAATTTTGTACTTCACTTCCTCACAGGATTTCATCATCATTCTTCTTCGTATAGTATCAATAGGATATGATACAAGACCAGCACCAATTGTAATACCCCAACCAAGAAGAAAAATTGAAGATCACTAGTCAAAACAACAAGCTTTAGAGAATCATACATTCCAAAGTATAAACCACGATACACTATAATTCCTGCACAGGAAATTTTGAACCCACGATAGGGATGGAAACTGCATGTTCACCTGTCACTTTCACGAGATGGAGACATGGCAGTCTATTGGTGAATATGGTTGAATTGACGCAGAAATCCTGCAACAACTTAAAACAAACTGTGGTGAAGCACGATCCATCGAAGTCCACTTTTATTGATAAACCACGCCTCTGTTGACATGAACAACCTGAGCATTAATCCATGCTCCTTCGTCATTCGTCAAATACACAACTAGCAGCTACGTCCTCCAACAAATTACGCTATATATCAACGCAAATATCAACAACACTGAGTAGCAGTTTGATGGAGCTTCATACTCAACAATCAATGCAGATCTGGACACAACATAAATTTGGGTGGAAATGATCCTAAAAAATCCGCAGATGAGCACAACAACCTTCACGAAATGTGGAACAAAATCTGTGCACCCAATCTGATATTGTGAAGAACTTGTTGCAGTTCCTTAGAAGAGATGTACACATCTCTTTTTTTATCAAACACTCTGAGTGCTTCCATCGAATGATTAGGCGATTAAGGCAGCCCAAGGATGCGTGTTTTCGGAAAGGTTCGTTTTCTTGTTCTTGGTCTACATTGTTGGCTGATAATGACCCCTGAGGCAGTGTAATATTCCCAATTAGTCATAAGATAATTGGAATATTAAATTTTGTTTCATTTCTTTGTTTAAAGAATAAGAGGGCAAAGGAGGTCCATAAGTCTCCTTAATAATGAATAAATCAATGCTAAATGTGAAAGAGACAAATCTTGGCAGCTTAATTTAAGCACCCTTGGTGTGAAAGGGGCTGGATCACTTTGACTGGGTCAACCTTGACCAAGACAACATCGCTGTCATGGAGGAGTAGCCATCAATAAGGGACAGCGTAGTTTTAGATGGAGATGCTATGTGTGAATGTAGTGATCTTTTTGGATGGGGCTTAGGGCTTGCAATCTCATATTTTATTTAAGGAAGAGGATGGCAACCATATGGAAGTTGCTGTTGTATATTATAGTTCTGAATATATGGTCTTTTTAGACATATATCTTTCTCTTGTTGTTTAGCTGAGATAGAGTGATGTTTAGCACGAGGTGTTCCTGATTGGGAATCCCACCTCTTCCATTGAGGAGCTCTTGGAGGATTCTTGCACTACATTGTCCACTATATGGCTCAAGGCCAAGCTTCTTCTTTCAACTACAACGCAGATCTTGTTGAGGGTTTGGTTGTTTTTGTAGGTTGCAGCAAGTGGTGATTATATCTCTAGATCTAGGCCATATCATTGCTTATTTTAAGTGGAGGAGGCTTTCTTTCCATTGGGAGGATAGTATTGAAGGACATTGAGCTTATTTTCAGATCTTGGCATTAGGCCAACCATATTTTGATCCCTACAGCGCAGTTTACTTCCAAATCTGCATTATTTCTGTAGGAGGAGTTGCAGGGTGGTTTGGCACACCATTTGGAGAGTTGATTTTCAAGTGATGGGGATCTGCCTTTCACTTTGAATATCTATTTGAGGAGGCTCTTTCATTTATCATATTAGATCACCCACACTTTCCATATCTGTATATTTTAGTGTATCTGCAGTCTTAGATCTCAGATCTACAACTTGTACTTGGTGTTTTGCTGAAAACCCTTGAGGGGTTCTTTAGAGGAGCTTGTATAGTGCATGGATCTGATATAGATCTATCTTTTGATGCACATATGAGCTCTATATCTGATGTATAATCATTTTTTGTAGTAAAGCTAATAAAATAACGTTGTAAGGGTCTTCCAGCTTTACTACATAATTGCAACACCTCTTATTGAGGGATTTTTTTCATTGGAGGCTTGTATTTCCTGTTATGAATCTTATGGCCCATTTCTTATGTACATTTTGTTGCTGTAATAACATATGAAAGGTCTCGATATTGGCCACTTTCTTTATACATAATGACTTTCAATATTGTTCCAACATTTTGCACTATCTTCTTGCTTTTCCCATTTGGGAATATTACAGTGGTATCAGAGCATAATCTTGGCACAGCCTGTGCAATATAAAAACCAATATGTCATCTAAAGAAGGAGAGCCTCTTACTGATAGAGAGAAGAGGTATCAAAGAAGAAGCCACATAATATTTGATTATACAAATGACAAAGAAGACAAGGGTAAAACCCCTTTATCTGGAGGTGAAGATGAAGAGAAGGAGTTCCCTAAGATCCTTTGTAGAGCCATGCAAGACATTACTAAAGAGATCAAAGAGATGAGGATGGACAGATTCAAGGAATCCCCTAATGGATTTCATCATGGAGAAGGCTTTGGAATGTCTCATCACTGGAATAATCAACTAGTGCATCAACCACAAGTTTCCCAACGCTCTACCATGCCTACATTTTTGGTTGTGGGAAATGAAGGGTTTCAAGAGCAAGAATCCCTTGTAGACTATTTTATGGAGTATGAATCTCAAACTCAGAGGTTCAAAGATCACTTGAGTTTTCAGGAGTTTTTTCAAATAAATGACAATAGAAGACCAAGGCATCATCATAGGAGTGGTGGATTCATTCAGAATCATGATCAACACCGTACTGTGGGTAGATTATTTTTACCCAATTTTGATGGGTCATCCAAGTGTACTGCCAAATCTTGGGTAGAAAAACTTAACATCTACTTTCAGTTGAACAAGGTTCTAGAAATGGAGGCCATTAATATTGCAGTGCTACACCTTCAAGGTGAAGCACATGACTGGTGGTTCCATGGCTTGTCTACATTGGGTCATGCCAATGTAATTGCATATTCAGAGTTCACTAGAAGGATGGTGGAAATATTTGATAGAAGAGATCCTGAAGCACCATTCATGAGCCTTGCAAAGCTAAAACAATCAGGTAATGTAGAAACTTACATCTCTAAATTTTCAAGACTTTCTGTTATGGTTCCTGATTTTTCTACAGCAAGAAGGGTGTACATGTTCATTGATGGGTTAGATGAACCTCTTCATGGGTTGGTTAAATATACCAAGCCCACTACCCTACATGATGCCATTGAAAGGGCTAGAGACCTTCAAGATGCCTTGCCAAAAGCAAAGGCAACTTTTTAGCACAAGCCCTCTTTTCCATCAAAGGGAAAAGAAGAAAAGTTTTCTCCTTCAAAGGAGAGTCAATATAAAAAACCTCTTGATGATTATGTCCAAAAAGACTTAAGGAGGAGAAAGCTTTGCTTCACTTGCAAGAATCATGGGCATCTTGACATAAATGTGCAGCTAGAAAAACACATTACATAGAGGTCTTCTCATATGATGAGGAGGAAGAAGAAGAAGAACAAGGGAGGGGTCACTGTGCTGGAACAACAGGAGATGATCCACCACCAACTGGAGGTGAGGAGGGAGCAATTGATCCAATTAGAGGCACTCTTGCATCATTAAGAGTGATACCCAACTGTCATGAAGCTTCCACACAAGAAACAAAGATGAATTTTCACAGTGGAAGCATGGATATGATGATCCCATCTATTATGCACATGAGGATGATCCATGAGACATCATTATCTTGTGGTAAACCCCCTAGGAGACCACTTGATTCAGATTTGGTGAAATATGTCTCACATTTTGATGCTCCTTTCTTAGATCCAAGAAGTATGGGAGTATTAGAAGACAAAAATACAGCGCCGAGAGGCATGGGTGAGCCTAAGGAGGAGGGAGATATTATTCCACTATCACCATTACCCACTCTCTCATCTCATACTGCACTGAGAGGAAATGCTGCCAGATTGGAGGATTACACCATGAAGGGGCAAGGAGACCATTCCTTGGCTATGGAGACTCAGAAGATGATCTCACTTAGAGAGAAATCTTCCATACATGATAGAAGATGGTGGCCACACATGCATGCTTTGATTAAACCAATGAGGTATTGGATGGATGATAACCTCCCATGGGAGACTAACTTTCAAAAGCCTCAATATTTACTTGAGCATGTGCATATGAAAGAAGGGCAGCAAGGAGGGGATAACAACCTTCCATCATATACCTTTGGCATGGGAGATTTCAAGGAGGATAGAAACCATATGATAGATGTTATTTATGATAGATCATCAGTGTTGTCACTATGGGAGATTGATCCATATTGTAAATCCCAACTGTTGGTGGATTATTCCAAGGATATTCACAAATGCATGATACTTGATGACCACCTACATGAATAGGGCTATTCAATCCAAGAATGAGTCATCTATTATCATGGTAGGACCTTCTTATCTATAGCCTCCAAGCTCAAGGAGAACTTACTACAAAGAGCCTATGAAGAGTTATTTTTCAGCCATACATATTCCATGAGATTCTACAACATCTTCATGAGAAGCTACACTTGGAAGGGATTTTAAGAGGAACTATATTAGAATTTTCAAAGATGCATGAACCATGTGGAGTTGGGACAGCAACATAACTCTATAAAGGAGTTAATTTAGCCACCTATTGCTTCTTTTGAGAGGGGAGATAGATCTATGCATCACTCCATTTCTTTAAGGAGGAATTTTGGTGAAAGATATGCTTGTGTACCTAATGATTTATTTGATGAAAATATGCATTCTTTTACTATGTTTATGAAGGTCATAGCTCCAACAAGGAGCACTATACCATATAAACTTCATGGCCAACTTTGGGCCACAAAAGTTTCTGAACATGGCCACTCCCTTGGAGGAAAAAGGGAGATTATTTTGTATCATGATGGGTGCACTCCAAAGGCACCAAAAATATCTCACACTTTTAGCCATGGTGAGGTAACTTGGGCAGCAAGTAAGTGGTGGGGAAACCACTTACCACATCATTATCTAAGGCAGCCAGGAGATTTGCTGCACTAGTTCCACATGTGGGAGTATGACCCACCTCCATGTATGCAAATTTCTCTTTGTCTGTACTTGATTTTGATCCCATACATTGATGATGTACTTATACTTTATATGGGAATGTTTGGAGGGAGGATGGGAGGTATGTATGTTCCCTATGGGATGGAGATTCTCCATGTTCACTATGCTACATGTTTCAAGGAGAACATTGGGTAGACCATGTTTGTTTCATTTGAACTATTGTCTCCATATGGGATGGATTATTTTCATTTCATGAGAGCTTTGGACGAGAAATTCATGGAGGGATGGATTGGTGAAAAATTAGCTTACAAGGGAAGCTTATCACATGTTGGTGTCACCAATGGAGGAAGGAAAGAGTTGCAGCACTCACCTTGTAAGTTGCTTGAGGACAAGCAACATTTGGGCAGGGAGGACTGTAATATTCCCAATTAGTCATAAGCTAATTGCAATATTAATTTTTTTTTGATTTATTTGTTTAAAGAATAAGAGGGAAAAGGAGGTCCATAATTCTCCTTAATAATGAATAAATCAATGCCAAATGTGAAAGAGATAAATCTTGGCAGCTTAATTTAAGCACCCTTGGTGTGAAAGGGGATGGCTTACTTTGACTGGGTCAACCTTGAACAAATCAACAGCGTTGTCATGGAGGAGTAGCCATCAATAAGGGACATCACAGTTTTAGATGGAGATGCTTTGTGTGAATGTAGTGATCTTTTTGGATGGGGCTTAGGGTTTTCAAGCTCATATTCTATTTAAGGAAGAGGATGGCAGCCATATGGAGGTTGTTGATGTATATTATATTTCTGAATATATGGTCTTTTTAGACATATATCTTTCTCTTGATGTTTAGTTGAGATAGAGTGTTTTTTAGCACAGGGTGTTCCTGATCGGGAATCCCACCTCTTCCATTGAGGAGCTCTTGGAGGAGTCTTGCACTACATTGTACACTATCTGGCTTAAGGCCAAGTTTCTTCTTTCAAATACAATGCAGATCATGTTCAGGGTTTGGTTGTTTTTGCAGGTTGCAGCAAGTGGTGATTAGATCTCTAGATCTAGGCCATCTCATTGTTTATTTTCAGTGGAGGAGGCTTTCTTTCCATTGGGAGGAAAATATTGAAGGCCATTGAGCTTATTTTCATATCTTGGCATCAGGCCAACCATATTTTGATCCCTACAGCGCAGTTTACTTCCAAATCTACGTTATTTCTGTAGGAGGAGTTGCAAGGTGGTTTGGCACACCATTTGGAGAGTTTATTTTCAAGTGATGGGGATCTTCCTTTCACTTTGAAGCTCTATTTTAGGAGGCTATTTTATTGATCATATCAGATCAACCACACTTTCCAAATCTGTATTTTTTCAGTAGATCTGCAGTATTAGATCTCATATCTACAACTTGTACTTGGTGTTTTGCTAAAAACCCTTGAGGGGTTATTTAGAGGAGCTTGTATAGTGCATGGATCTTATATAGATCTATATTTTGATGCACATATCATCTCTAGATCTAATGTATAATCATTTGTTGTAGTAGAGCTAATCAAATAATGCTTTAAGGGTCTTCCAGCTTTACTACATGATTGCAGCACCTCTTATTGAGGGATTTTGTTTATTGGAGGCTTGTATTTCTTGTTATGCATCTTATGGTCCATTTATTATGTACATGTTTCTATTGTGATAACACATGAAAGGTGTCCATATTGGCCTCTTGCTTTATAAATGATGATCTGCAATATTGTTCCAACATTTTTCACTATATTCTTGCTTTTCCCATTTGGGAATATTACAAGTGAAAGTCTGGTCGAGACGTCGAAATATGTGAGCATTATATGGCCATTGGACTAAATTAAAACATTCTTAGGCTTCAATTCTATGTACACCACGCCCAGGCTGTGGAGATGTTCCAAGGCTCGCACAATCTCTGCTACATAAAACCTAATGGTGGATTTTGAAAACATCTTCTCGGCCTGGAGATTCCTGAGCGCATTGAGATCTCCTCCAGGGAAATAATCCATAACCTAGGCAACAATCTTATCTGTCTCCACATGCCCCACCAATTCAGGTAAAAATGGATCTCGAAGCTCGGAAATTATTTCTCTTTTCGTGCACGCTCTATTCAATCCATCTCTCTTTTTCTCCATGATAGGTTTTCTCATAACCTTCGTGGCCTGTGCATGCAATGGCTTCACTGTAAATTCTGCAATGGCGATGATTAACAACATATACAGTACAAAACTACATTGTTTTACACAATCCATGACTTGGGCATTCAAAGGAACTGAAAGACTGCACTTTTCACAAAGGATCTCTCAATTTAAACTCGAGATTTTCACAAATTCAAAGGCGAGGAATTGGAAAATTTAGCTAACTCCAGATAACATGGGTAGAGATGAAACTCAAATTGATGATAAATTCCCCTCAATTACAATTTCCAATGCAGGGGGGAGCAGGGACTAGCCTCCTCGTGACTTACCTTGTATCGAAAGTGAAGTTACGAGATGTGTGGTGTGTTAGATTTGATCCTTCGGTAAAAAAAGTGTATTTAGCACTGAAAATTTTGCAAATGAGAAAAAATAGACATTTCAAAAACCTCATGAGCTGCTTACCAAACTAGCACCAAGCACTTTCTTCTCATAATCGTGCTTTTTGAATGGTGGATGGAGCCTCCTTCTTCACAAGCTCTTTCACCATATGTTTTCTTGACTTGTGGTGAATTTAGGGGTGCAACTTCCAACACTTCTTCTCCCAATGGCCACTGATTTTGCAGAAACTGAAGAAATTATGTCATTTCCCATTCAACCATGTCTTCATCATAGGAGGATTCAAAAGGTTCTCATTCTTCTTGGTCTCACTTCTCGTGAACACATGTCTTCTTAACCCACACTTTCTTTGTGTGATGCTTAACTACATCACGGTTAGAAGATCTATGGAAGCAATCATTTCTCTTATATGTAAAAGAAGAATTTGAATGACTGTTATACCTTCCTACCTTTTCCTTGAACTGATGGGGAATAGGTGGTTTGAATCCCTTCTTGGAATCAAGTGATGAAGAGGCGGCTTTCGCTTCAGCTACCTTCGAGCATTCTCCTTTCTCTTTTTTTCCATAACCCAAGCCTGCAAATGGTTGTCCTGGTACAACCTCCAATAGATGGGTGACTCCTTGGCCATTTATGCCAAGTCCACCTCCTCTATACCCCATCTTCGTGAGGATTTTCATGCCAAAATTAGTTTCATATTGAGAGAGAATAGAACATGAAGTAACATCATATACCTTGGTTTAAGATGCAGCATCAATCATTTCAAAATTTTGCAACTTATCCAATAACTCCTCTTTGGCTCATACCATATCTTGAAGCTCCTGCTTATCCCTTTTAGCTACCTGCAATAGTCTTCTCAATTATGCATTATTGGCTTGAATGTTGTCATTTATCTCTTGCAACTCTTGCATTCTTTCAGTGTGCCTCGCTCCTCTGCCCATCCTGCAAAGAAGTCACCTGCTATGATACCAAACTTGACTGATCATGGGTTGAGTACTAATCTAACCATTGTTTATGGTGTGAAGATATTTTAATTGACTATGACTTATATAGGTTTAATTGAGCACATTATTTCATCTTATTATAATGCATAAAAAACATAAACATAAGTAAATGAACTTAAAATAGCAAGAAGCACATGCAAGTAAATAAGGGAGAGACAACCGATGTTGGTAATGGAGTTCACTCCTTCATATCTCTTGGGCTACATCTCCATATTTTCTTCAACTGCAATGCATATCTTCTATATTCCTTCTTCAAAATAAGCTCTCAAAGCCCTCTTACATTCAAGCACTATGGCTGAGCATTAGCTAAGCACGATGGCTCTCAATAGCTAATCATTATCTTCCGTATTCCCCCTCTCATGGCTCACATAAGGAATTTATATAGTTTTCCCTCACCCACTCTCCAACAAAGAGTATTAATTACAAGACCCACAATCGTAGGACCCAGTTACAAGGAAGGAAAAATAAGATCCATGAAAGTAGGATCTCCAACTATCTCAGGCTCATAATTGGGAAAAGTCTCAAAACCACCTAAAGAATCTTCAACCATGCCCTTGATTCTCTCAACCCACAATTGAGAAAAATAGAGAATTAGTTTGAGGCGGTTTCTCACATAAGAACCAATTTCCCTAATTACATTAAATGAATAATATGTGAGACAAATTTCCTCTCACAAGTATTAATCATTTATATCAAAAGTGAATAATAATGCATGAGTTTAATAAAGGCTCATAAAATGCATAATTAAATGCATGAGCATCTCATAAAAAACATTAATCATAATTTCACCCACTTAAGCACTTTGTCACCAACTTCAAATCAACATGGCACAAAGCTCTTTCATGTGTGAAGATCCTTTCGGATCAAAAAGAAAACCTAGAAGGGGAACCTTACTTGAATAATCTTCTTTAAAATTTCAGGTTGGAGAAATCTACGTCATTCACAATAAAACATACTGAAGAGGGGATTATGTGAAAACCAACTAGCAAGCAAGGAAACAAATAAAGAAGAGCTCACTCATACCAATTGGAGACCGTTGTGGAGAAAACCCCATTCAAGCGAGAGTATTTTCATTGGAACTTGCCACTCACACCCTATGGAAAACCCATCTGTTAATTAACAATATTAAGTTCACGGAAAGGAGTATAAAAAATTACCCAACCAGTACAAGAAAATGGTATACCTATCTCTCCTTGAACGTAGCTTCTGCCTACTCTAGTCGAGCTAGGGTTTGTTGGACCACGGATACGCTCTATCCGAGCGTGGCTCGAATGAGACCAAGGTTTGCCAGTGGGTACGAGGTGGTTACCCCAAAACTACCCCAATGCATATCCACCATAGATCAAATGTTAATCCAACAGTGGATCTAAACCCAGTCATCGACTAGTTTAATCACCACCTACTCATAAGAAGCCTCCAAAAACTTGTCTCATGCGACAGAGTTAAGGCATGTATTGTCAACTGGTTTGCTAGCATTGAGAGTATAAGGGTCAAGATTAATACCCTAATAATTAACATTGTAACCATCGCCCTAGGTCTGATTATTGGTAAACAAATATATAAATATGCATACATTTTTTAGTCAAGGTACATTAACAATATGAGAATGGCGTTACCAACTTAATAGATATATGTATGGTGCACTTAGAAAGTTAAGCTAGAATGTGACTATTTTAATGGCCACCAAAGGGTAAAGATAATAGTCATTAAATTAAAAAAATAAAAATAAAAAATTGTTTTGGTATTGATAGGTATTACACTATATGTATAATTCAAATAATCTCAAAATATAAGTCTTTGTTTTTGAAATTTTGATATATTTTTTTAACTTTCAAGAACATTATTTTTTTAGAATAGGAAATATATAAATAAATTAGTAATTGAACAATATAGAAAATTGATATTCCATTTATGATATGTCAAAATGGTTACCAAGTTATAAATTGGTTATTGTAATATTTAATTATCACATGTCTAAATTAAACAATACATTATCAATGGTTAAATATTTCATTTTTTAGAGGTTAATTTGTCAACATATAAAAATAATATACGGCTAGAGAAACTATAATTCAAGGGTATTTGAATTATCAAAATTATTTAGAAATTTCACTCATCATAGGACATACCAATACATACTCATCATTGAATTTGTGCACATAGATTTCAAATCCATAATCTTTTTATCACAAAATGTCTTAACAAAACACCTTGTCATAAACTACTTTATATTTCAATTTTTATTTTAATTATATTTAATCAGTTAAATATATTATTATTTACTTTAATTATATTTAATTTAATTAATAAATAATTAACCTACTTGTATTTAATTTTATTTTTCAAATAATTTCTATATTTTAAAATGAGAAAAAGAAAGGAAATGTCTAAATGAATTTAATCCGTTATATTTAGTTTTATTTTTCAAATAATTAACCAATTTTAAAATAAGAAAAAGAAAAGAAATATCTAAATGAGTTTCGATGGTTATATTGAGATAAAATGAAAGAAAGAAAGGGAATATCGAAATGAGTTTGGATGGTTATAATGAGATCAGAGGTGTATGGTATATATTCAATGTGTTTTTTATATAATTCTTAATCCTTTGTAATATAACAGTAGGTATATGTTAACTTCTAACCTATTAAATGTCAATATATTAAATGTTAATAAATGTATAGTAATGGATGTAGATGTACAACAGCTTTATTTATGGAATAAAAATCACAAAATATGGTACTGTGACTTAATATTAATTAAACAGAATTGTGTGTCTCTCTTTTTATTCCCATGTTACTGTGGATTTGATATCAACCCCACGTACCCCACCTAAGTATATGTACTTGGTTGCTATAGTATTTGAGATCCACCCCCAAAACCTTCTCCTAAAATAATCGATCCATTTAGCTTCCGCATCTATGAAAGGAAACACAAACTAATGGCTAGTGTGTTTGAATGTGACCAAAGGGTCCATGAATTTAAAGACCCTACATTTTACTCAACAATAATATCCTTTAGTACGTTGTAAATGATCTGTGCTATCGTTTCTTTTCCATATAAAATGAAGATATTGTATCTGATTTTGCATCATGAGAGCAAATACATTGGATAATATTTGTGTTTAGGAAAAAATTATAGATATAACTTCACATGTGGATATAATAAGAGATAGCGATGGCAATGACAATGGTGCCTTAAGCGTAGTGTATATATGTTAGTTTGTAAATAGAATGTGAATCTTGATTATGTGATTTACCCTTGAAATGGAAGTTATTATTATTAATTTTTAAGGATGATGAGTAATATAATAAATAAAAATAAATAATAATTTAACAAAATTAAAAATGTTATGTAAAATTATTTAGTTAGAAAGAAATGTGATCTTTTTTTGGATAAAAAATCAATGTGTTAAGTTTTTGTAAGTTAATATTTATGACTTTATGGATTTGCACAACTGATATTGGTTATTTTAATGTTGATAGTCAAGAACGATCATGATTTTTGTGATCATTATTATTTTTTTACGCAGAGTCTAACTAATAGACCAAATAATTTTAAAAGTTGGAATCCAACAATATAATCTAGAGCAAGATTGTTATTTCTTATTGTTTAAAATGTATTTTGAATGCATGAATGGATTCAATACCCTAAAAACCCCTAAGGTACTTGACCTTTGTAGATTAAACAACTTGATTCTTAAAAATCTTTACTTGATTTTGAGCAAAATTTACCAGGAAAAAAAGCTTTGAGGTATTTAGACCTTTGCCCATTAAACCAGTTAAACATATGATTCTTAAAAATATTTTAACAATTTTAAGGTAAAATTGACCCGGAAAAATACTCAAGAAAAATCCATTTTATCTATTGATTAGATTACACCTTATTTTTATTATAAAATAAGTTCTTCTGAAACAACTTTCTATAAAACTCACCAACATGTTTGCCAATAACAACTTGCTACCAAATTGATAACCAAAAAAACATAACTAAATGTTTTTAATCACACACTAGAACTATTTTATGGCTTTGAAAGAGAATTGCAAGTTGATAGGTTTCTTGAATCTTTTCATAACAAATACTTTGGGACTTTCCAGTGCACCTTGATTTTACTTTTTATTTATTTATTTTAAAGATTAGTTTTGAGGAAAATGATATCAAGGTAGAACTTAAAATTTGCAATGTATAAAATTGCTTAATAACAAATATCAAAATTATTACAAAAATTACAAAAAAATAAAAGATAAATAATTTATTTATAAAAAATAAATTTATTTACATGGGAAAATTATATCATAATTTAGTTGTTAAATTAGTAGTGGCTCAATCATCACTAATTGTTATTAAAAAAATCATACCACCTAAAATTGTATGTTAGTAATAACCAGAAAAATTTCACTATAATTGCTCCAGTTGCGATATGGCTTCCCAACCGTCCATCTTCCACTGTAATT
Organism: Pinus albicaulis; assembly: GCA_034641835.2. Taxonomy (NCBI): domain Eukaryota; kingdom Viridiplantae; phylum Streptophyta; class Pinopsida; order Pinales; family Pinaceae; genus Pinus; species Pinus albicaulis. The sequence goes on along the minus strand of CM076580.1, from coordinate 1,379,230,280 downwards.
CTGCGATTCGATCTTGATTGTTCACCTTCCACTTCATTTCTACGATAAGATCTTAACCATCCATTGCTCTCGCTTCAAATATGTGATATGATCTCGTCTGTCCATCCAACCTGCTTCATTTCTGCGATCTAATCTCGACCATCCATTCCACCTTCACGCTTTTGTTTATTCTTTGAGACTAATATACTTCCACTGCGACCTGACAGTAGTTTCTTTCCATCAAAGGCCTATCGATACTCTGTTTCACCCAGCACTCTAATTATTCGCCGAACTTTCTCTGATTTTCTTCAATTTCTCAGTTTCTGAGACACGATCCACAAGTTCAACTAATAAGTCCTTGAAGGATCTAACCAAATTTAGATCCGGCCAAAAGCATGCAATTCAACTTGTGTTCAACCTGGACTTTGAGCAAGCTATTTCTCCATCACGAATCTAATGTGAGATGCGAGAGACTAAAATAAAATAGAAACCACATTTTATAGGAATAACAACCACAGAAATTCAACCCCAAAACGTAACTCACAGAGGCTCATTATGTAGATCATTTGATCATAGAATAGATCAATGTTCTTAATCGATCTCGTCTCTGGCTCAGGGATTCCAATTACAAATTCAATTAAAAAGGTTTCCTTACTACTGCCAGACCTATAAGCAAAGCTTTATTCATCTAGAATATAACCTTTCTCATAGATTATAATAGGAATTAACATCACATGTAAAAACTAATATGCAAAGGTCTAATTCCCACACACAAATAGAGAATTTTCATTAAATCTCACGAACATACATAAGTTATACAAAGCTTCCACATAGCCTGCGTAGGCCTGATCTCATGCCATCGGCCCTTTTGAGTCTTCGGCCTTAATTGACCTTTCTACACTTCCTATCACACCAAACTCACTCTATCTGCTTCCTATCTAATCCCCCCTCGAATGCCTCCAAGAGATATTTCAGCTCCATAAAATATGCATGAAACTTGTAACACCTAAGATCTTAAATGTTCTCACACATTCGAGAACAATCGCAAATTAATCATCATTTTAATAAATTAAACATTTGAGAATATATCCCTTCATAAAATAAGCCTTCCCCTTAGGTTTCTTCAAAAATGAATTTATGGAGTAGGATGCTCCTGCATCACCAACGAAGGGTAAAAAATATATATATGTTTTGGTATTGATAGGTATTACACTATATGTATAATTTAAATAATATAGAAAGTTAATTCTTTATTTTTGAAATTTTGATAGATATTTTTAACTTTGAAGAACATTAATTTTTTAGAATAGGAAATATATAAATAAATTAGTTGAAAAATATAGAAAATTGATATTCCATTTATGATATGTCAAAATGGTTACCTTTATAAATTGGCTATTGTAATATTTGATTATCTCATGTCTAAATTAAACAATATCTTATCAATGGTTAAATATTTCATTTTTTAGGGGTTAATTTGTCAAAACACAAAAATAATATGCGGCTTGAGAAACTATAATTCAAGGGTATTTGAATCATCAAAATTATTTAGAAATTCCACTCATCATAGGACATACCAATATGTACTCATCATTGGATTGGATTTGTGCACATAGATTTCAAATTCATAATCTTTTTATCACAAAATGTCTTAACAAAACACGAACTACTTTATAAATATTCGAATCTTATTTTAATTATATTTAATTATTTAAATATATTACTATTTACTTTAATTATATTTAATTTAATTTATAAATAATTAATCTCCTTGTATTTTATTTTATTTTTCAAATAATTTCTATATTTTAAAATGAGAAAAAGAAAGGAAATATCTAAATGAATTTAATTAGTTATATTTAGTTTTATTTTTCAAATAAATAACCAATTTTAAAATAGGAAAAAGAAAGAAAATATCTAAATAAGTTTCTATAGTTATATTGAGATAAAATAGGAGAAAGAAAGGAAATGTCCAAATGAATTTGGATGGATATATTGAGATCAGAGGTTTATGGTATATATTCAATATATTTTTATATAATTTTTAGTTCTTTGTAGTAGGTATATGTTAACTTCTAACTTATTAAACTGAATATATTAAATATTAATAAATGCATAGTAATATCTGTGGAAAATACAACATTCTTATTTATGGAATAAAAATAACAAAATATGGTAATTTGTGACTTAATATTAATTAGACGGAATTGCCTCTCTCCTTATATCCCCATGTTACCGTGGATTTGATATCAACCCCACTTAGGTATATGTACCTGATCTGAGATCCATCCCAAAATCTTCTCTTAAAATAATTGATCCATTTAGCCCCGCATCTATGAAAGGAAACACATAAACTAATGGCTAGTTTGTTTGAATGTGACAAAAGGTTCCATGAATTTAAAGACCCCACATTTTACTCAACAATAATATCTTTTAGTACGTTTTAAATGATCTGTGCTATCGTTTCTTTCTATAAAAAAATCAAGATATTGTATCATGAGAGCAAATACATTGGATAATATTTGTGTTTATAGATTTAACTTTACATGTAGATATACTAAGAGATAGTGATGGCAATGAAAATGGTGCCTTAAGTGTAATAATTTATATACTCTAGTTTGTTAATAAAATGTGAATGTTGAGCAGTAGTAGTAGTAGCAGCAACAGGAGGTCTCACAATATTGGTTATTTGAATGTTGATGGTCGAGAACGATCATGATTTTTGTGACTATTATTATTTTTTAGGCAGAGTCTAACTAATAGACTAATGAGTTTTTTGGTTGGAATCCAACAATATAATCTAGATCAAGATTGTTATTTCTTATTGTTTAAAATGTATTTGGAATGCATGAATGGATTCAACACCCTAAAAAACCTTAAGGTACTTGACCTTTGTCGATTAAACAACTTGATTCTTAAAAATATTTCCCTGATTTTGAGCAAAATTGACCAAGAAAAAAACTTTCAGTACTTTGACCTTTGCACATTAAACCAGTTAAACATAAGATTCTTAAAAATATTTGAACAAATTTAGGCAAAATTGACCGAGAAAAATACTCAAGAAAAAACCATTTTATCTATTGATTAGATTACACCCTATTTTTAATTATAAAATAAGTTCTTCTCGAACAACTTTCTATAGAACTCACCAACATGTTTGCCAATAACAACTTGCTACCAAATTGATAACCAAAAAAACATAACTAAATGCTTTTAATCACACAATAGAACTATTTTATGGCTTTGGAAGAGGATTGCAAGTTGATAGGTTTTCTTGAATTTTTTCCTAACCAATACTTTGTGATTTCGCAGTGCACTTTGATTTTACTTTTTTTAATTTTAAAGATTAGTTTTGAGAAAAATGATATCAAGGTAGAACTTAAAATTTGTAATGTATAAAATTGCTTAATAACAAATAACAAAATTATTATAAAGAAATACTAAAATATAAAAGATAAATAATTTATTTATAAAAATTAAATTTATTTACATAAGAAAATTATAGCATAATTTAGTTGTTAAATTAGCAGTGACTTAATCATCACTCATTATTCAAGAAAAACCATACCACCTAAAATTACTTGCAAAACCAAAAAAAATTTCACTTATAACAAATACCTCTAACCTCATAATTTGAAACGAAAAACTTTTATAAAAAATAAATCTAAAAATAATAATTTGAATCAAATAACCTTTATAAAAATTAAATCTAAATAAAATTAATAAAAAATATTTCTTTCAACTATCTAAATCAAACCTAATTGAAATTCAAAACTTTTGCTATGCATTAAATAACTCATTAAAAGACAAACTCGCAGTTAACTAATTATAAAAGCATTCCTAGTGGATGATTGCGATCGAGTATCTATTTTGTCATATTACTCGAGACTTGTCATCTGTTTTGTCATACTGCTCCACACTTCTGCTTTACCGATATCATTACGTAACTTCCTTGAAAAGACATGATGTCTAATGAACAAAATTAAATCAAAGTGATAACAACACGCTACTTTTCTCTGCGATAAAGGTATATTTAAAAAATTCAGAAATATGGAATCAAGGCAAAGGTTGCGTAAAATGAAATGAGCAGAATCAGAATCCTACCCATTACCCAAATAATGAGCAGAATCAGAATCACAACAAACAATCGCCTCCTATATGTCCCATGTTCCATTCTCTATAGCATCCAGCTTGTTTTTTTTAGGTTAATTTAATCACCGGATTTGAGACATTGAAAATGTTGAATTATTGTGACACAACACTTGTCATTTATGTTGTGCTTTCGGTAGCAGGACAAGCTGGCAATGACAATTCGTAGCAAACCTAGTAAAAGATAAGGAAGATGCGAATGTCATTATAGCACGCACCTGTGTTTCATAAAGTTTAAGTCGCTTTTTGAAAAATAATGATGAAGAAGAATCGGACAATTTTTTAATTGGTACAGGTATCCTTTAAGGCGAGCTTTATTTCCACTGCCATAGGCCCATAAATGCGCCTAGGCAGGGAATGCTCGCATGATCAACAGGTTTAATCTAATGGCCGGCATTCTCTGCCTGGGCGCATTTATGGGCCTATGGTAGTGGAAATAAGACTCTCCATCCTTTAATAATGATGATGAGTAGATTAATAAATAAAAGCCAATAATAATTTTCTTTTAATACTAATAATAATTTATTTTAAATTTTTAATGGATACTAACCAATGATAACTATTTCACTACTGATTTGACTATTAAGTTGCAATAGTTCAGGGCTTTGAGTTATCTCTTATTAACTAAGACTATTTGGCCTTTCTTTCCTTTCTCATACAAAGTATTCAAGTGTTTTTTAGATTTGTGATTAGATTATTTATCATTTTAGATCCATCTTAAGTTTAGATCTATCAATCACAGAGTAATCAAGTGATCTTTAGATCTTTGATTGGATTATTTATCATTTTAGATCCATCTTAACTTTAGATCTATCAATCACAGAGTAATCAAGTGACCTTTAGATCTTTGATTGGATTATTTATCATTTTAGATCCATTTTAACTTTAGATCTATCAATCACAGAGAAATCTCTCTTCACTCTAAAAGGGTTTGTATGTCAAGAGATTTGATACTGCTTGGTAAATTTGGAGTTAAAATGGATCTAGGCTAGTTTAATTTCCCCTTTTAAATAGTCTATATTCCACATCAATACGATGGGTTCTCAATACCATGGATCATTTTTATTTTATTCTATAGAGTTATTTTTATTTTGTTATTTTTATATTTATATTTTATTATATTTTATATTGATGGAGTTAAAATGTTCACATTACTTTACGAATTTCTACCATACCGGGTTGGAGAGTGCAATGAATGGATGGTGATACAAGATTAATGTTTAATTATTTTTTATTATTAATTTTTTGTAAATGTGGGTTGTTTTATTTTATAAAATAATTTGGCTAAAATGTGATAATTTTTCCTATTGAATTTTACATTTCCTTGATTTAAGTTTTCTTTTAAAAATATTAAAGAATATGGTTTTGAGAATCTATCTACCAGCTTAGATGCATCTTAACCCTGAATCTATCAAGCATCAAGAGGGATGAAATCTTTCAAGGTGTAAACCTCTTTTTTTAGTGCAAAACCTCAAGAAAGGTTTGCACCTCGAGAAATTTGATCCCTCTCTATGCTTAATAGAACTGAGGTTAAGATGGATCTAGGTTGGTTTCAGTCATGAATTTTCACACAAAATTTGTTGAACATCTATTTATTTTGATCATTTTAAATATGCTAAATATTTCTAACATTAATCTGGTCATTTTAATTTTGAATTTACTCAGTTACCACAATTTTTTAGATGATAGAGACAGTGAATAAATTGAATGATAAAAAATGATGAAATAAAAAATTTGAATGCAAAGTGACAATGTAACAAATCTTGAATGATAGAAAATGCAAATAATAAGAATGTAGTCAATTACAAATTTTCTTCGTTGTGATCATTCTCAAACCTGTTATTTTTTCCATCCTTTCATATCGATCATATGAAACGAGTGGTTGAAATCGTATACCATTCAAATATTTAACTCGAGTTATTGTTGTAAACATCATACGTTGTCTTTCTTGCTCTCCAATATTAATAGTATCTATCTTCAATGCCAATCTTTGTGGCTTATGGAGTATTAAACCCCATGTAAGTTTCAATGGTATTTGTTTTCTATTACATTGTTTGAATGCAAAGTGACTAACAATGTTGAATGATGGAAAATGGGAATAATAAAAATGTAGTCAATTACAAATATTTTATAGTTTAAGAAGCAAACATTTCAAGTGAACATTTTATTTAAGATGAAAAATCAAGTATTTTATTTATGATTGAATTACTGTAGCACAAAAATCAATGCACATTGTCAATAATATTATTTTGCTTACATGAAATCAATGCAAAATATTAATCTAATTACTTTAAAATTAATGTACATCATATATCTAGTTACATCAAATCAAAAATCAACATCTATACTGAAATCAATGCTTCTAGTGCAAGAAATCAAATAGGATTGGAAATAAACATATACAATGAAATCAATACATCTAGTGTAATTAATAAAATAGGATTATAAATCAACATCTACATTGAAATCAATGCAGCTAGTGCAAGCAATCAAATAGGATTAGAAATCAACATCTACACTTAAATCAATGCATCTAGTACAAACAACCAAATAGGATTAGAAATCAACAACTACACTCAAATTAATGCATCCAGTGCAATCAATCAAATAAGATAAGGAATCAACATCTACATTGAAATCAATGCTTCTATTTCAGCGAAAGGCCAAAATATTCATGCATTTATAAATCCAACTTATTTTACCTTTTGCAAAAGTCTTACTTTTTCTTTCTCTATGGGTAACAATGTTTAATATTATATAATAATAAATTATAATGTGCTTTTATATGTGTGTCTCTTTATTCTTCCCTCTCTCTTCCCCCACCATATATACTATATCTCCCTCCATCTCTCCTTCTATGTATCTTTATCTCACCCCCCTAAACTCTCTCTCTCTCTCTCTCTCTCTCTCTCTCTCTCTCTATATATATATATATATATATATATATATATATATATATATATATATATATATATATCCCTCCTTCCCTCTCTTTGTCTCGCTCTCTTCTTCCCTCTCTCTCCCTCCATCTCTCTCGCCCTCCAACTCATTCTCTCTCTCCCCCTCCCTATCTCCTTCTCTCTCAAGTCCTATCTATTTCCTTCCTCTCTCTCCTTTTCTCTCCTACCTCCCTCTATCTCTCCCCTCATCTCTCTCTCTCTCTCTATCTCTCTCTCAACCTTCCAACTCTGTCACTATATCCCTCCCCATATCCTCCCCTCTCTCACCTTCTCTCACCCCTCTATCTTTGTGTATCCCTCTCTCTCTCTCTTTACCTTCTCTCCCTCTCTCTCTCCTCTCCTTCTCTCTCTCTTCCCTCCTTTCCTCTCTCACTCACTCTCTCTCCATCTCTCCCTTACCACTCCCTCTCTCTCTTTCCACCTATATATGTGTGTGTGTGTGTCTTTGTTCTTTCCTCTCTCTCCCTCTCCAACTCAATTAGTTTATCCCTCCCCCACTCCTCTCTCTTTCTCTCCCACCTCACTTTGTCTCTCATCACCCCTTCTCTCTCTCTCTATTCCCTCAAAATCTATCGCTATCTCCCTCCCTCTCTCCTTCTCTCTCTCCCTTTCTCCCCTCAAACTCTATCACTATATCCCTCCCTCTCTAATTCTCTCTCTCCCTCTCTCCCCCCACTATCTATATGTCTCCCTCTCTCCCTTCTCCTTCTCTATCTCTCTCTCTCCATGTATTTATTCTTCTCTCCCTCTCTCCCCCCTACAACCCTATCTCTCTCTCTCTCTCTCTCTCTCTTCCTCCATCTCTCCTTTTGTTTGCCCGCCTCCCCTCTCTCTCTCTCTCTCTCTCTCTTCCTCCATCTCTCCTTCTCTTTGCTCGCCTCTCCCCCTCCCTCTCTCTCTCCCCTCCATCCATATGATCAAGAATTTCCACTCTGTGTAATTAATGATATATGTAAGGTATAAAATATTTCACATTTTAATTTTTTTATTGTGAAATGAGCTATGGTTTGTGTGCATGTGGTATTGATAAGCCATGGTATTGGCCCATGGTATTATAAAAAAACCTATGTACAAGTTAATAATATCCATGTTAAAGTGGGGGTGAATATCCATGGTTAAGAATATTGTTATATTGTAAGTTTAGTGTAAGTAATAAGTTTTTATGTGCTTATTAATTAAATTTAAATATGGTTACAGAATCATTATTAGTCCTTGTCATTAGTTTAGAATTGACCAATGAAAATTATAATGATTAACTTTCAAAAAAAATAAGAAGGTATATTGCATCATTTGCATAATATAGTGCCATGTGGATAACTTCCTTACATATTTCAAGTAAATAATTATGGATATGGTTGCAATCTTCATGCATGATTTTTAGATATTTGTGTAGGGATTTTTTGTAGTTTATACTCAAGTAAATAACTTATTTACCATAAATTACTTCCTTTCATAATTTAAGAAAGTATTTGCATAAAAAATGGATAAAAATAAGATGTAAATAAATATAGTTACCGGGATTTACTTCTCACATTTATGTTTTCCTTAGCTTGTAAATGTGTAGACTTACTAGTGGTTACTACCCACCAAAATTTATGCAAGCTTCTGCCTCGGAAAATTATTTACTTATCCACTTCACATCTGAGTTTATTAGTTCCTTCCAAAGCAAGACTATAGGATGATTTACTATTAATTTAACATTTACTAATGTAAGTTATAATTATTTATGCAAATTTTCCCAAAGCATAAATTCTAATTTATGTTGGAAAGACTAAGCTACCTGCAAAACAAAATTACAATATGACAAATTGAATTTCATTATTATTATTTTTTTTACTTTTAACTTTTTATTATTAATTCAACCTTACATGGGTAGTGCAACATCTCCCCCATGATGGCATCTTTATTACTTTTAACCTTTTATTATTTTTTAATTGAGATGACACATTAATGTTAAATGTTAAATGTTCATGTTTATGTTTACAAAAATTTACTAGTACACATCTCCCCTTATATTGGGTTGTAGAGTGTCTCTCAGTGTAATAGACTTAAATTAAATTAAATTAAACATTTATCATATAATATAATTTCTCTATGAAGGGTAGTAATTTAATGTAGAGAGCCCCCCCCCCCCCCCCCCCCCCCCACGCTCGCTCTGACATCATGATCGTTCATAAAATTAAATGGCATAGCATGCAAGCCACCGACCAAGGGGTTGGCTTGTGGGTCACCTCAGACGCTCGCTCAAGTCTGAATTCCAGGCTTTAGCATCATGCAAAGTACCATGCACATACCAGACCACACAAAACAATTTCATGGTGGATGATAGAGGCATCAAATTTTTATACCAAAATGATGGCCCCTACTCATAGCGAGAAAATTATGGCTCAATCCTCTTGGGAAGTGGCAACCATAGCAGTCCTTCACTGTAGGATCACTAGCACATTACACAATCCAATTTTTTTTTTTGAGTATCATGTTACATTCATATATAATTAATGGTGCACTCTGGCCATTGGCTATACGAAAACCATTGATATCATAAAAATTGAGCAGACCAAGACTTTGTTATAGCTATATCTGTATCATGAAGAACTATCTGGGAATCATATACCTTTGTGTTGATGAATTCAATTTGGTGCAAGTAACTTTTCTGTTTTTTGACCTTATAATAGGCTTCTTAGCATATCCAGTAAGCCTATTCTTAATCCAATTATGTTTCATTTGCATAAACTTGTGTTTGGTTGGGCCATTATGTGGCTTCTTTGGTTTGTGGATTGATGTAACTTTTGAAAATAATCTTATTCAAATTAGCCTCCTATCCATATTTTTCTATCTATAACTTTTCCCTATCAACTCACATCAAACCCTCTCAATTTACCTCCCCACAAAAAATCCCAATGGACTCTACTCTCACATCAATTTCCCTACTACTTATACCCTCACGTCAATTCCCAATATCCTTTGGTCTCGCATCAATTCCTCCACTACTAACATCTCTCTCACTCCTATTACTATAATTGCACATCTTGGATCTCCAAATCCCAAAACTATCATCTCTCCCATCCCTAGTGATTCCCCTCGTCGTCAATCTCGAACCTCTAGACTTCTTTGTATCGCTCTAACTTATAGAGGAAATGCAGTCTCTCGAAGCGGAAGTGGCAGAGGTCCTCCCTTGATCTCCTCTCATACCCCTAGCCATATGACATCGACCTCTTAGCTGCGAGCCCAGGAACAGGAAAGGGAATGCATGGCTCATTGCGGGTAGTACACCCTTAAGCTTCTCCACCAAGAAATGTAAAGAATATAATCTTCTATGCACCAGGAATGTCGTTGTACTCCTGACCACCATGTTCATCATAAGACCAGGGACTAGGTCCCTAATCTAGGTACCACCACTCACACACAATTTTCAAGCTACATGCCAACAATCAATGTTTATTTGCACACAAAAATTCTTCTGGGGTGCATCATCATAGACAACAAAAATGCTCAACATGAGAATGATTACAAACTAGCATATTTGGAGGAGAAATTGAATGGAATGGATCACAAAAATATCATCCTCCTTATAAATTCCAACAACAACCCCATTCCTTGGGAGTGAGTTTGTCCCTTAGAAAGCCCCAAGTTGGAAAACTTAGGAAAAAATTTGCTATGCAATCTTAATTTCTTGTTTTCAATTCTTGCAATGGGTTCAGTCGATCTATGTATTGTCATATCTTTTTTTGAGATGCTATAGTTAGGAGAGATATATAGAACCTCAAGACTTTGAATGGATTTACCTCTGGTCTGGTTTCCCATTGGGTGGGGGAAGAGAACTATTAATCATGTAATATTTTGCAGTCATAATACAAAGTTTCTAAATTAAATGTGTGTGTGTGTGTGTGGTAATCCACTTTTTAACAATTGTTAAATGTTCCATACTACATTATAAACCCGTATAGAGTTATGTTAACCCAAATATATCAAATATAGAGAGATCAAATTTCCTGAAATGTAATTTTTCTTTTAAATGCAAAACTTGAATGAAAAAAAAAAAACTTTTCATTTTGAAAGATTTGATCCCTCTTGGAACTTGATAGAAATGGAGTTAATGTGGATCCGGTGATTTTATATATATTCCATGCTCATTCTGGAAGGAATTAAACATCTCCTTTATTTTGAGTAGCAAACTAATAAAACATTTTAACCATAAAAAAATACTATATATTTTTTTCTTATGCAATATATACATAGTTGACGTTGAAATATTTTACCAAACAAGTCTATCGTTTTATTTATATCACACATTGTCCATGTTAAAATGTTAAATGTATAAAATATGTCTGAAATATTTTACTCAACATACATATTCAAATATTTTATTATTGAAATATTTAATTTATAATTTATATTTAGGAAAAACATGTTATTAATATTTTGGAAATGTTGCATATCATCTCTATATTAAAATTGAAAAGAAAACATAATTGAAAAAGAACAAAACTAATCAAGTATGTTATGTTTTTTCAACTTCAAGCTAGGTCAAATAAAATTGTTTATATTCGGCTACCTTGAAATCAAATTTAATGTCCAGTTTCGAATTCAAACTTTACCATCACAATTTTTTTTTAATTCAAAATATGTTCATTTAAAAAAATACCATTTCTTCACAACATCCTTCTGCGCATTCCAAACCATTCTTTGCAGTGAGTAGTTCCTCCTGGCTCATATAAATATGAATGTGCTCACTCTTCATAGACTCGATGTTGAGTATACGTGATTGCAAGGTAAGGGTTTGACGAAAGTCATTGATATGGGGTGTGTTATCACTCTCCCCAACTTCCTAGGCTGAAAATAGGATTGAAGAAAGGTAACCACAAACCAACTTTTAGCTAGGTAGCTAGCCCTACCTAACCAGAGAGGGCTCTCTCTATGTCACTTTTTTTTAAATATTCGATTTTAAGGCTGAGTACCAGATTTTAGGATAGATATAAGTTAATATGTTTGAAATTTGTTTTATAATTTGTTTGCTGGATAAAAATAATGATGAATGAAACTAAAGATGATTTCAAAAACTGAATTGTAGAGAATATAATAAGGCAAGGTAGGTCGACTTATTGAGCACAATTAAGTTGTCATTATGTATGTGATGATAGAAAAGGTAGGAGTCTGAAAGAGCATATAAAATGAATTCATTCTTCAGAAGAAATACAAATTTATGAAAATCTTAATAAACAAAGCATAATATTACTGATTTCTATTTATAAACTAGTAAGATTTTCATACAAAATTTGAAATGGAAGTGAAATAATAGAGAGGAAAGCACATGTACTTGGTATTGTAGTTTCTTTATCTCTTCTTCCTGAATTGACATATTTTGCAATGATTTAGTGAGTTGCTCAGCTCCATCTGCTGTATTTGTTGTAGAAGGTTTGGTTGTAGGAATAACTACAAGAGGAACTACTTCTAAAGGAACTTTAGATGTTTTTGTTGTTTGTTCCTTTTCCTTTATAATTTTCTTGATTTATGATTCCATCTGTTTTATTTTAGCATTATGTTCCATAATCAGCTTCATCATTTTTGCTTTCTGGGATTCAGCCTCTTCAATGTCTTTTTCCAGAGGATCTTTTGTGGCTGGAATCTTCAATTGCTTCCTTAATGCTTCTATGTCAGCATTTTTTTTTTTGATGATATTTTATGCTGCATTGACATTGGAAGGATCATATCCAACTTTTATCACAAATTCTTCCAGAGTTTTGATTCTTGTGTCTTTAGCCAATGGAGAAACTTTCTCTATTTTCAGTTGTGATTGGATATTAGCTAAAGAAACTTGCAATTTTGACAAACCCATAGCAGTATTAGTGAGAGTGGATGAAATCATCTCACCAGTTTTTTTATGTAACTCCATTTGATCTATTGGATGTATGTCCTTAGTATCAAATTCAAATGCAGTATTTTTGTAATCTACTGCTAACTTTGGATGTAGAATTTGTGCTTGAAGAAAAGAAAACTGCATTTTCCCTTTCTCTGAATCAAAAGATGAGAGCAACCTTCTCTCAGAGATGGGAGTTTTCTTCCAAAACTGATTGTATGTGTTGGTCTTCAACATTTCATTCTTCAAATTTATCTCCCTAAAGCTATCAAACATAGTATTCTCTTTTTCCCCTGTAACAATTGTAATAGGTTGAATGACTTGATGTTGATCTTGAGAAGCTGTTGGAGTAGTAGGAGTAAAAGTATTTTTACCACTTGCCTGTGTGGAAGGAGGTGTCTCTTTGGTAATAATAACAACATCTTGCTTTGAATACTTGGTAGGATTGACTTTTGGATTGAGACTTGTCTTCTTTCTGTAATGGATTTTGAATTCTTTGTTGGATGGGTCAGTCATTGGATATGAATGATCTTCTCTAATCCTTTTTCTTGTTGTCTCCTATGCAATAGGAGTCTGTAATGCTGATGTAGACAAAGTTTGTTCTTCAGCTTCCTGTAAAGTACCCTCAATCCATTCAAGTTGATTCATATATCTCTTAATTTTATGGTCTATGTGTATGAAAATAAGGTGTAGATTTGTTCTCTACCCTTATTTTAGAAATAACACCAACTATATCAAATGACCATGTAAAACTGAGGTTGAATTGCATCTTTTTCAGCAATTTTTCTACTTCTTCCCCTATTGCCCTACTATTACAGATAAAAGGTCCTATCAATTTTTTTATTTTGAATTGGGACTTCTTTCTAGCAGACACAAAATGTACTTCATCAAAATTAAGCATTTTTCTGATGTATTCTAATGCAAAAATTCTCATTGGGAGGAATTTTGGAAATTTGTAAGGGGGAAGCTCACAACCATAGATTCTGAGTTATGTGTAATTTTGATAGAGATACCAATCTCCCATTCTAGCTTGATCTGATAGTTGCAACACTTTTCGGAATTCTTCATTGATCCTAGGCTCTGTAATGCTGTTTAGTAGACTAAGTGCTAGATGTAGAAACAATTCTATAAATTGCCTATATGAATATTCCTTTTGTTCCATCATCACTAATGTAGTCCATAAAATAATTGATTGTTGATTTCCCTCCTCATCCAGCTTCTGTAATGAAAACTTGAATTTGTATCCCTGAGAATATAAAAATAGATAAACTAACCCATAGGCATATTTGAATACCTCTTCAATTGGGAATTTAACAAACTACTCATGAATGGAATCTACAATGTATTGACTGAAATTGAATACGACGGAGGGTTTGGAATCTGTGGAGAAAATGGACATGAATCCTATGATGGCTTCATCTACCCATTGGTGTGAGTAATAACCAAGAAGGTAAGATATAACTATGATGATTGTTTTGGCTCTTTTGGGGAAAATGGATGATGGAAATGGATGATTATTCTTGGGTAATGGAGTATTTTCAGTCATAAACAGCTCAAGGGTTTTAGCCCTTTTTGCAAAATCAAATTTCTTATATATTTCAATCAATGTTTCTTGAGAAAATGGAGTGGAATTATCTATGACACGGGCTTGCATCATTTGTTCTATAGTTTGGGCAGTTATGGTTACTAAAATCTCTCCTGTGAGAGCAATAATAACTCTTTGGTTGGGTACATACTAGGCTTGGCATTTTCTGACAAATTCTAGGGCACTGTGGGTGTGAGGAAAGATATAATGAGGCAAGTTTAAATGCCACGGCCCAATATCATTAGATTTATCAAGAAATTTATCTTTTAGCCAACAATAAATATCAAACAGTTCAAGCTCACAAAGGGTTTCATGAATCTTATGATCTCTGTCTGCTAATGGTATATGATGGAAGTAAATTTGAGGATGAAGTAGCACACTTACTAGTTCTTCCAGTCCTTTGTTCTTTGGAGGCATGACTGGCTCTGTTTTAATGGCGAAGGCACATTTTTTGATGGAAAAATGGAGATCGAGACTGAGAGAAGGCTCTGCAAATTGGAAAAAATGTCGACAACTACAAAGAATGCTTTAAACAATGGTCATATTGCTATTCTGGAGTTCTAGAGATCTCTGTGAATTTGTAATTATCTTGTACAGAGTAGAGTGAATAAAAAAATTAAGGTTTAAACAAGTTATTTAGGATGAGTTTATAAACATTTTGGCTTAATTCCCGTTGAAATAGGCGCAGGTACTTTAGATTTAACAATTAGCATTGAATTTTTATCGCTAACAATTATATGAGCGCAGGAATTCATTTGATTGGAAAGTGGCACAATCCATGTGGTATGACACGAATGGCGGGCGGAGAAGGTGGTTTTCATCTGGCGGATAAGCGAAATTTGAGAGGGGTCCATCGACTGTAAGTGGTTTTATGAGATGGGGGTGCGAAATCATGCGAGTTTGCCACATAGCGGTGGGGTCGGATTATAAAACCACCCATTTCGGAACCCCCCTCCCCCCCCCCTCCTCCCCCCCCCAATGTTAAGTTTTAGATGATGAGGGGGGGTCTAAATCATGTGCGGGCCGTTGGATTAGATCATGGTGCAGTGGATGAATGTTGAGATGGGTGGTAGTTAATATAAAATGATGGTTAATGAATGGTGAGCTAGGAGGGATAACAAAAGCGATATGATTTGGATAAGTGACAGGGTAGTGATATGTAACGTGTCAGATGGGTAATGGAGGATGACGCGTAGGATGAATCCTATGTTCATGTGAATGATATTTCAGATTTTTGAAGAATAAACAGTTATAAAGCATGCGTTCTGAAATAAATTTTTCAACAATGCTTTTACTTTCTTCGTGAATACAACAACAGATTATGAGATTTCTGTGACATGCAGATTTTTATTCGAACTGTAAAAACAACTTTGCTCCTTAACCAGACTTTGTGAATAGAACGGAAGACAAACAACTTTATTTGATAATGGAAAATTAAATATTTTCCATAAGCAGTTAAAAACCTAGAATTTACCTATATGAGATGAAAAACCTAACTTTATACCTCTAAATGGTGATGAAATAATGTGAAGGAGTAGCATACCAAGATAAGACTTCTTCAGCGACCAAAATTATTGTTGAAAACTAAATGAAAAAAGCAAAACATTTTGATTAATGATATGATGAAAAACTCTCAAAAGATTTATTTTTGATCATTGATAAACTGACTCTAACAGGGTGAAGGGAAATCTATCCAACCAAAGTCCAATCATTTAATTCTAGCAGTCATTATTGAATTATATAAAAAATATATTTCATAGAATTTTTAAGATGAGAAAGAAAATGACATGGGAGAGGTAATAACCATTTGTTTATTTCCTAAATATTAATAATATAATTTACCCCTAAAGGTGCACAAGTACACCGAAGAAATATAATATTTGGGAAATAGAAGTGCAAAATCCACTGAGGTTCTCGCTGGAATTCTCCCTTTGGTTCCACTTGCAATACAAACCAATCAATCACATGATCAACATATTGGACATATCTCTTAAGCAATGAAACATGAAAAACATCATGGGATTTCATTATTGGCCGAAATACAAGCCTGTAGGTCACTGGTCCAATCCTCTCAAGGATTTCAAAATCCTACAATACCGCAGTGCCAAATTGGCACATGACCTCATCATCAAGGAGCTCCTCCTGGGCTTGATGCACAAGTATAAATGCTCCCCAACCTGAAAATCCTTGAACTCTTTATCTCGATATGTATAACTCTTTTTCCTTTCCTATGTTTCATTTAAATTCTTGTTGATAACCTGCATATCTTGCTCCATCTCAGCCAACCTATCTGGTCCAATCAACACATTGTTCACTGGATCACTCCGGCTAATTGGAGTATTACAACTCTTCCCCATAAAGAACCTCAAATGGAATCATCTTCAAGGACTCCTGATATCCATTGTTATATGAAATATCCAACAACGGAATATAATATTTCCACTTCCTTTGTTGATGCATGATGTACATCCTCAACATATCCCCAAGAATCTCGTTAACCCTCTTTGTCTATCCATCTATCTGTGGATGATAAGTTGTACCTAAAGGAAACTCTGCCCCAAATTCTACAAAACTTGGAAGTGAACTTATCATCTTTGT
Organism: Pinus albicaulis; assembly: GCA_034641835.2. Taxonomy (NCBI): domain Eukaryota; kingdom Viridiplantae; phylum Streptophyta; class Pinopsida; order Pinales; family Pinaceae; genus Pinus; species Pinus albicaulis. Next base: position 1,379,213,152 of record CM076580.1, on the reverse strand, counting down.
CTAATATGATCTTCTTGGGAACACCATGCAATATCACTATCTGCCTGATGAATATCTGAGCTACCTCACTAGTTGAATTCATAGATTTCACCGTAATGAAGTAAGCTGCCTTTCTCAACCTGGAAACCACAACCATGATGGAACTATGTTTCTTCGATGCTTTTGGAAAACCTGTAATGAATTCCATGGAAATTACCTCCCATTTCCATTCTAGAATAAAAATAGGTTACAATAGACCAACTGTATGCTTACACTCTTCTTTCACCTGCTAATAGTCCAAGCATCTTAAAAAAAATTCAACCACCTCTTTCTTCAAGTTTTTCCAATGATAGAACTTCTTAATAGTTTTCAAAGTAATATGGTATCTTAGGTTGCCTGAATACAGCTTGACATGAAACTCCCTCAATATAAGCTTCTTAATATCACTGTTCTCCAGCACATAGATCATGTTCCTGAATTTTACCAAGCCATATATTATGAGGTGATACTCCTCATCCCTATCACCTTCACCCTGTTGCTGCAATCTCTACTTCAACTGCTGATACCTCTCATCATGTTGCCTTGCATGCAAGATCCACTCTTGTAAATTTTTCCCTTAAGAGCTTAAAACTTAAATATGATTCACAAGCACTCTTCTATTAAGAGCATCTACAACCATGTTCTCCTTGCCCTTGATGTATCTGACCTCAAAGTAAAACTCACTAAGGGTAGCCAGCCATCTAGCTTGTCTCACATTCAGGGTTGGTCAAATTAGTACCTCGACCCACTATGATCAGTCATCGAGACAAACCTCCTACCAAGAAGATAATTCCTCCATGTCTTCAATGGATGAATGATAATTTCAAAGTCAAGATCATGAGTCACATAGTTCAACTCGTCCTCATTCAAATTCCTTGACTCATTGAATACCACCTTCCCTCCCTACATCAAGACTCCACCAAGTCCTTCCTTAAAAGCATTTGTACATACCACGAACTCCTTATTAGGATCTGAAATCTTTAAGACTGGAGCATTTGTAAGCAAATCCTTAAACTACTCAAAAATAGTTGCACACTCTTAAGTCCATTTAAATTTTTTTTCCATTTCTCTGCAAAGATGCGATAGGATACCCAATATTTGAGAAGTTACTGATGAACCTTTTGTAGTAACCTTCTAGTCCCATGAATTATATGACCTCATCCACATTCTTTGGAGTTGACCACTCCATGATAACTTTAATCTTTTCTGGGTCCACTGCTATCCCTTCCTCGGAAACAACATGTCCCAAGTAATGAATCCAATTTTGAAAGAAATTTCACTTGCCAAGATTGGCATACAACTGATGATCTCTCAATAATCTTAACATTTATACCATGTGCTCTACATTTTCTTCCTCATTCTTGGAGTATATCAATATATCATCAATAAACATTATCACAAACTTGTCTAGGTTAGGATGCAACACATTGTTCATAAAACACATTAAGGTGGTTGAAGCATTGGTAAGACTGAAAGGAACCACCACAAACTCATAATTCCCATACCTGGTATGCATTGTGGTCTTGTATATATCTTATTCTTTGATGCGCACCTAAGGATATCTCGATCTCAAATAAATCTTCAAAAACATTGTTTCTCCCTTTAACTGATCAAATATTTCATCAATCCATAAAAAAGGATATATGTTCTTGATAGTCACCTTGTTCATCTACATGTAATTAATGCACAATATCAGAGTACCATCCTTCTTATCGACAAAAAATAATGTTTCATCCCAAGGCAACACACTTGGCCTTATATATCCCTTATAAAGCATTTCCTTAAGTTGCAACTTCAATTCCACCAACTCTGGAGTGCTCATCTGGTAAGGTGCCTTAGATGTTGGTGTTGATTCAGGCATCAAATTAATATAAAAATCCATCTCTCTATGAGGAGGCAACTCTGGAATCTCTATAGGAAACACATCCTGAAACTGTTGTAAAACAAGATACCTCTTCAAGACTTCATCATCCTCATCTTCCTTCCCTTTGTCACTAGAAACATGAACTGTAAACAATACACATCCCTTTCTGAAACTATGCCTTTCCTACATAGTTGTAACCATTCTCATTAATATAGGCTTCTTATTTCCGTGAAAAATTATCCTTTCTGCATCATGATCGAGGAAGTCAATAGCCTTGTCATTGTAATGTACCTTAGTCTTGTGAATGAACAACCAATCCATGACCAAAAACATACTATATGATCCCAAAGGAATGATATTTAGATGTGCTAATGTAGGCATACCATTTATCTCAAATGAAAAGTATCTCACCTAATTATGAACTCTTCTCTTGGTCCCTATAGCCAACTTCACCAACCAAGATTATGCATGCACTTCTTTATTCAAGCAACACATTTCCACCAGGTCACTACTGATATAACTATAATTAGATCTATGATCAATCAAAATGGAAACAACTTGATTATGAATCTTACCTTTCATCTTGATAATGGATGCATGGTAATATTCCTGCCTTTTATCCACTATGTTATGAAACCAACTCACAAAATAGAAGAAAATAGAGATCAATGACTTATAAATGAGCCTCTTCGAGGGGGAAACCTCCTTTACATTACATAAATGAAAAATTATTGGATGATACAAATGAAAAAACCTCCTTTATATATAGGATTCCATGGGTTCACAATATAATCCTAGCCGACCTAACAATAATAATGTAAGGGCACAACAATAAAAATAGTGGTCTTTTATGGGGCAAAATAATAACGATATGGGGACTACAGGGGTACAACAATAACAATAAGGGGGCTACACTAACAATAATAAGGGACTACACTAGTAATATAGGGACCTAACATGCCCCCATCCTTCAAAAGAGTGTTTTCCTATACCAGATTGTGGTGGAGGGTAAGTTGTTGATCATTGTACTTCATGTAGATGATTTTATTTTGATAGGTGATGAACTGTTGATACACTCATGCAAGGCTGATCTTGCAAAGGAGTTTGAGATGAAGGACTTGGGCCTCCTTCATTATTTCCTAGGATTGGAAATTTGGCAGCGCAGTGATGGAATGTTTGTTTCTCAAGGCAAGTATGCCCGGGAGATACTGGAGAAGTTCAACATGCATGGCTGCAAGCCTGTTGATACTCCTCTTCCTGGTGGATGGAGGAAGGAGGATGCTACTTCAGCAGAGGTGGTGAATGCCACTGTTTATCGACAGTTGGTGGGGTCACTTATGTATCTGGTCAATACACGACCTGACATATGTTATGTTGTTAACCAACTTTCGCAAGCTATGGTTAAGCCTAACAAGCTCTACTGGAAGGCAAGGAAGCATGTATTGAGATATCTCAGAGGCACATCGGGATATGGATTATGGTACAGACAGTCGGATGAGGTGAGGCTATGTGGCTTCATGGATGCAGATTGGGCAGGGAGCCCAACAGACAGAAAGAGCACATCTGGAGGGATTTTCAGTATCGGTTTCAACAGCAGTTTCTTGGTACAGCAGGAAGTAGAGATCCATGGAACTTAGTTCAGCAGAGGTCGAGTATATGGCAGCAATTTTGGCTGCATGCGAGGCTATATGGATGAGGAAGATCTTGGTCGGGTTGTTCGGTTCACACTTAGAGCCTACTGTGATTTATTGTGATAATCAAAGTTGCATCAAACTCTCGGTTAATCCCATATTTCATGATAGATCTAAACACATTGACATCCGGTATCATCATATCAGAGATTGTGTGCAGCAGAAGATCATGTCACTTTCATACATTCCCATGGAGGATCAGGATGCTGATATCTTGACGAAGGTGCTCACCAGGAGCAAATTCGAATACCACAGAGGCAGGATAGGGGTGACAGATAATCCTTATCTTGTTGAGAGGGAGTGTTGAGAATGCAACAAGATGATGAGCTTAGTGGAAAGAAGTCGCCTTCACTATGTGGGCCCGCAGGCTATTTTTGGCACAAAGTCTATTTTTAGACTATGTCTATTTTTAGACATATCGATCATGTTCTATGAGTTGCATGATACTATTTGTGGATGGTTGGTCAAGTCAGAAAAAATAGATGGACTTCTATTTTTAGACATATTGGGCGGAATCTATTTTTAGATTGCCAGTCTAAAAATAGATATGTCGAATATTATTAGCTCTTAATATTATTTGGACTCGAAACATTATCTTATTCTCTTGGAGCACTTCAGTTAAGTGCACAGATGTGGCACAGGAGCTGATAGAAGGAATTACGCTATTCCTGAGGGTTAAGTGGAGCTATTACATGGATACTTCAGTTAGAACTCATGTGACAGAGTTTGGTGGAGTTTATTGAGGAGTTAATGGAGTTGTTTTCAGTTTAACTAATCTAAACATAGTTGAGCTAGTTGTATTTAGTCTAACTGATTAATACACTAGTGATGAGTGGTGTGAATTAATTATTAATTAATTCACTAATTATAAACTCATTAATCAACTAAAGAACACATCAGTTAACCTCAGTGCATGGACAGTTTCAATGAAGACCAGTGCAGAGATAGGTGAAAGAGCAGGTTAACTATCAGTTGTGACTATACTGTTGCATATTTGCAACTACCAGTGATTGGAGAAGCCCATGAGAATTGCGCAGTACAAGCCAGGTGGTTCAAGTTATTTATTGAGCCATCCTACAACATTGATTACGCAATAGAGGCTGGCTATCAGGTGGCAGAGATTGGAGCATGTGTTTTGAAAGATCTAGCTTGATTAGTGTGTAGAAATTCGAGGTTGTGCTGAGAGCTTGTGAGGAGCTTTGTACAATGATTGTTACATGATCTCTATGACATATAATATACAGATAGTTTGGGGTTTTCATATTTAAGATTTCCCATGAAATACTATGTTCATATGTGTGATTTTTTATGGTATTAATGTGCGCATGCAACTGATTTTATTTCCACAATTAATGATCAATGGTAGAAGAGATTTTGTATTGTGCATGAAGTTAAAATAGTGTGTGATCAGGAGAATTTTGGTGAATAATATATCAGATATTCAAATTTCTAAAGGGAATTCGCTGAGTTGGTCCAATTTGGAAGTTGATAGAGAGGGTTTTTTGTTTAGCATGGTCTCACTAGAAGAAAATGGGTATCAATTGGAAAGACTTGTTGGCATCTGCAGTTGGTAATATATTTGTGCTCTTTCTAGTCTTTTTCTGGATATACTTGAATTCCTTGCCTAGTCGTTATGAGAGTGTTGGTTTTCTGGTTTTAGTGACTCAGTCTCTAGGCAAGTTCTATGACCTGGGGGCTGAGGAAATTGTTTGTTCTGCGAAAGTGGTTTGAATTAGGTGTTGGTTTAGTCTCTTTTGTTGGGTGTGGGTAGTTGGAAATATTTGTGAAGGGTGGCCTGCTTAATTTTAATTGTGTGACTGGACAAGTGTGGTGAGTTGGGTTTGATTAATTTTCTATGGGCTCTAGGACACACAAGCTTCTTGGTCCTAGGGTGGTGTCTTGTGCGCTCAATCGTCAAGGGAGTAGAGTCTCTAGTTGAGGAAGTGTTGCCATCCGCCTTCTCTAGTAGGTCTTTGTTTAAGGTTAGGTCATATGTCTAGTGCTTCTATGACGAGATAATCAGTTGGTATCTTGGTTTTTCTGAGGAAGAGTCGAGTCAATATTTGTTCTATTTTGTAGGAAGATGTAGCACTTGTATAGAAATTGAGGAGCCTTCTTGTGAATTAACGATGCTATCAAGGTAGAGGGGGAGGAGTAAGAGGGGAGGAGGCAGTAGATCCTAGCCGAGGCACTGTGGGGAAAATCTCTTTTCCCATGACTTTGTGAAGGATTATTTTAATGCAATTATGCCTGAAACTGATTAGGAGATCCGAGAGCTTGAGATAAAATTTGGGGAAGAGATACCATCTCTCTCAAACTTATAGTTGTTAGAGGATATGTTAGTTTGGGTGTTAGACCATGGGCACAATAGGAGAAGGTGCAAGAAATATCTAAACTTAGTAGCACTCCATTGGAAACTGAAGATGTTACTCGGTTTGGTTATGAGAGAAAAACAAGTGGATAAATACAATATTTCCCCTCTTTCAAGGACGTGAAGAGAATGCTAAAGAACTTGAGGTACGATGTGGATAAAATCGATGCTCAGATGATGCATGTGGAGAGTCACATATCATGTGATTTAAATGGCAGGGATAAGTTGGATCCCTCTAGCTCCAGCACAAGGGTTCCAACAAATATCTCCCACTCAAACATTGAACAACGAGCATGGGCGGTGGGTGGAAAATTATGGGTCTCTCTTGAAGCCTTTAGTTTTTTCTTCAAAAGGCCCTTTGGTGGTATTTAATTCTACAGATGACAACGATATAGTTGGGTCACATCTATGTGTTGTTGAGGTTTGCTTATGGTTTTCGATTTCAGTCTTTGAAGCTTTATTTTGAATATATGGTGATAAGTGTATGGTGCTATGTGAATGTTATGAATTTTGTGGAAGAATGGTTGGTTTTTGGGTCAATGTCGATTTCTCCCTCTATGTAATCTAATTTATATGAAGTAATATAAATTATATTAATTAAAAGAAGAAGGTGTTTCTAAATATATATATTATATATAGACACTCTGTCTTGTGGATTAGACTAGGAATTTAACAAATTTTCGCAGTTATTGTTGATATGAACCTATCGTATATATTCACTAGTACATTTGGCGGAAATTCTGACACTTTAATTCCAACACTTTTGACAAAATTTCGAAACTTTCCCCAAATTTTATCAATTTTTCAAATCCTGCCACAAAGTGTCACTATACCGATGTTTGGAGACAAGTGTCGGTATTGCGACACTTAGAGGTAAGTGCTGGTCTTGCAACATTTGCAAAAAAGCGTCGTAATTGCAATAGATTTCTGAAATATGTCGTTATTGCAACGTTACAGAGACAAGGTGCCACTATTGCGACATTTAGAGGAAGGTGTCGCTATTGTGACGTTTAGAGAAAGGCGTCGCTATTGCGACAGTTGGTGGAAAAGTGTCGCTCTTTCGACGGTTGGTGGAAAAGTGTCGCTCTTGGGACGGTTGGTGGCAATGTGTCACTCTTGCAATGATTGGTGGTAGAGTGTCGCTCTTGGGACGATTGGTGGCAATGTGTCGCTCTTGCGACGGTTGGTGGCAATGTGTCGTTCTTGCGACGGTTGGTGGTAATGTGTCGCTCTTGCAACGGTTTGTGGCAGAGTGTCGCTCTTACGACGGTTGGTGGCAGAGGTGTTCGTTGGGATATTTGGACGAATGTTGTAAACTCTTCCCTGCCTCTAATGGCTCCGCAATCGGTTCTCCCACGCGGCTTTGATCAGAAAACGGGTGTTTTTCTTCCGTTTTTGCAGAGGGGCCGAAGAATTCCATGGCGCTCGGAGACAATTCCGTTCGGTTTACGTTGGGCATCTCGTGGCGCGAGGCAGATGGAAGTCACGAGTTCGATCCCTGTATTTCCAGCGTTTGTAGCAGAATCAACATGATTGGCAGTGTGAAGATGGCCAGTGATCTGCAGCTAGCCATTCGCAAAACGGTTTCTGGTAGTATTGGATATTCCAAAATGTAAAATAAGAATTACAGAGCAGTGAGTGGTCTCATTTTCTTGATCCGCCTGCTTTTATAATGATGGAGTTCCTTGGGATTTTAATCGAAACTCCTTTTAATTCATCACAACCATGTGACCATTGGTCGTTGTTTCCTGGAGTTGGAGAATGGTGGCTGACAGTGAAAGATGTATTGGACTCACTTTTCATATAATACATAAACAATTTTATATTTCAATTTCAGTGTTATAATTTCCATATATGTTTTAGTGTAAAATTTCCATATAGGTGGGATAATCCCACATTCACCGAGCGTATAAGCGATATTGGTGTTTATATACGTGTTGAGGTTTTACATGTTTCAACTACGAGCCGAAGGCTATGCACACTCATACAATCAATTGCGACTCAGCGCATGCACTCGACCCCTCCCCTCATGACTTGGATTTGGTTATGGGTTTAGCTTGTGGTTGTTGGCCTCGGTCCTGTGGTGATTGGTGTAGGTGATTGGGCTGAGCCAGGGGCTCGATGGAGTAAAAATCCCACAATTTTATTAAAAATAATAAAAATATAAACAATTTGTAAAAAGCCCACAATTTTATTAAAAATATAAACAATTTTATATTAAATATAAAATTGATATAGACTTTTTTATTGGGAGTAGAAAGCCCACAATTTTATTAATAATATAAACAATTTTATATTAAATATAAAATTGATATACACTTTTTATTTTCCCAATAAAATAAGCTATAATACGAACAATTTTATATTAAATATAAAATTGATACACACTTTTCTATTTGCCCAATAAAATAAGCTAGAATACAATAGGATTAGGGCATTTTGAATTTTTTTACAAAAATGGCAAAAGAGGGAAATAGATAGGACAACCATTAAGGTAGTTTAGGAAAAATAGGATTTCATATATTTTAGCATGCAAATGGCTAGATTGGGGTAATTTAGGGCTTTTTATAAAAATCGAGGTATATGATAACGATGAAAAATGGTGAATATAGTGAAGGCATAGGGAATCATAGCCAAAAAATGATATTGAAAGACAACTTTCGAGGGTGAAAAAATGAGTGCTAACAAGATGCATGCTCTGATTCTAAGTCAGAACCCGATAAGGGGAATGACAAAGGGAAGCATATGATTGATGCAGAGCCCATTGCCATTGTTAACACCACCAAGATCCATAAGGATGAGCCTGAAGATCCAGAGGAGGGGGATCGCCTCTTCCACTCATAGATGTGGGTGAAGGGTTCTCCGCTGCAGTTCATTGTCAAAAACAAGAGCTAAAAGAACCTCATTTTAGCAGATGTTGTGAATCAGCTAGGCCTACTAACCACAAAACACCTGCAATCATACACCATCGATGGGTGGCTTCACCTGCAGTCATACACCATAGGCCCATTTTTCGTTTACTCCCTTGTGGCATATTCGTTCGGTCAGGCGCATCGTGTCGCGCCGTGTGAGGTCGCCCAACCAGGAGCTATCGGGTCGAGCCATTTCGTTCGAGCGCGCCCATATCAGTTTTGCTAAGTTGTGACCACCTGGGTGCCTTATGCATGTTCGGGCAGCCTATTTTCTGTTTTCTCCCTTGTGGCATCGTTCGGTCGAGCGCGCAGTGTCGCGCCGTGTGAGGTCGCCCAACCAGACGCGTTCGATTCGGGCCATTTCTTTCAAGGGCGCCCGTATCAGTTTTGCTAGGTTGTGACCGCCAGGGTGCCTTGTGCACGTTCGGGCGGCCCATTTGCTATTTGGTCCCTTGTGGCATCATTCGGTCGGGCGCATCGTGTTGCGCCGTGCGAGGTGGTCGACTGGGCACATTTGGGTCAGGTTGTTTCATTCGAGGGCACCCATATCAGTTTTTCTAAGTTGTGATCGCCCGAGTGCCATGTGCATGTTCGGGTGGCCCGTTTTCCATTTTCTCCCTTGTGGTATCGTTCGGTCAGGCACGCCATGTTGTGCCATGTGAGGTCGCCCGACCAGGCGCATTCAGGTCAGGTCGTTTTTTTCAAGGGCACCTGTATCAGTTTTGCTAAGTTGTGACTACCCGGGTGCCTTGTGTATGTTTAGGCAGCCCGTTTGCTATTTTCTCCCTTGTGGCATATTCGTTTGGTCAGGCACGTCGTGTCGTGCCGTGTGAGTTCGCCTGACCGGGTGCGTTCGGATCAAGTCGTTTCGTTCGAGGCCGCCTGTATTAGTTTTGTTAAGTTGTGACCGCCCAAGTGCATTGTGCACATTCGGGCGGCCCGTTTGCCATTTTCTCCCTTGTGGCATCATTCGGTCAGACGCGTCATGTCGCACTGTGTGAGGTCGCTCGACCGGGCGGGTTCGGGTCGGGTCGGGTCGTTTCGTTCGAGGGCGCTCGTATCAGTTTTGCTAAGTTGTGACCATCCAGGTGCCTTGTGCACGTTTGGGTGGCCCATTTGTCATTTAATACCTTGTGGCATCGTTTGTTCGGGCGTGTCGTGTCGCGTTGTGTGAGGTCGCCCGACTGGGCGGGTTCTGGTCAAGTCGTTTTGTTCGAGGGTGCCCGTATCAGTTTTGCTAAGTTGTGACTGTCCGGGTGCCTTGTGCACATTCAGGTGGCCCGTTTTCTATTTTCTCCCTTGTGGCATCATTTGTTTGGGCGCGTCGTGTCATGCCATGTGAGGTCGCCCAACCGGGCGCGTTCGGGTCGGGTCGGGCTGTTTCGTTTGAGGGCGCCCATATCAGTTTTGCTAATTTGTGACCGCCCGAGTGCCTTGTGCATGTTTGGGTGGCCTATTTTCTGTTTTCTTCCTTGTGGCATCGTTCAGTTGGGCGCGCCGTGTCACGCCGTGTGAGGTCGCCCGACTGGGCGCGTTCAGGTCGGGCCAAGCTGTTTCGTTCGAGGGCGCCCGTATTAGTTTTGCTAAGTTGTGAGCGCCCGGGTGCCTTGTGCACATTTGAGCGGCCCGTTTTCCATTTTCTCCCTTGTGGCTTCGTTCGGTCGAGCGTGTCGTGTCGTGCCGTGTGAGGTCGCCCGACCGGGCGTGTTCGGGTCGGGTTGGGCCGTTTTGTTCGAGGGCACCCGTATCAGTTTTGCTAAGTTGTGACCACCCGGGTGCCTTGTGCATGTTTGAGTGGCCCGTTTTCCATTTGCTCCCTTGTGGCATCATTCGTTCGGGCGCGGCGCGTCGAGTCGTGTGAGGTCGCCTTACCGGGCGCGTTCGGGTTGAGTCGGGTCATTTCGTTCGAGGGCGCCCGTATCAGTTTTTCTAAGTTGTGATCGCCTGGGTGCCTTGTGCACATTCAGGCAGCCCGTTTTCCATTTTCTCCCCTGTGGCATCGTTCGGTCGGGCGCGCCGTGTCGCGCCGTGTGAGGTTGCCTAACCGGGCACATTCAGGTCAGGATGTTTCGTTCGAGGGTGCCTGTATTAGTTTTGCTAAGTTTTGACCACCCAGGTGCCTTGTGCACGTTTGGGTGGCCCGTTTTCAATTTTCTCCCTTGTGGCATCGTTCGGTCGGGCGTGCCGTACTGTGAGGTCGCCCAACCGGGTGCGTTCGGGTCGAGATGTTTCGTTCGAGGGCGCCCATATCAGTTTTGCTAAGTTGTGACCACCTGAGTGACTTGTGCCCGTTTGGGCAACCCGTTTTCCATTTTCTCCCTTGTGGAATCATTCGGTCGGGTGCGCCATGTCACGCCAGGTGAGGTCGCCCAACCGGGGCGTGTTCAGGTCGGGTCATTTCGTTCGAGGGCGCCGGTATTAGTTTTGCTAAGTTTTGACCACCCAAGTGCCTTGTGCACATTCAGGTGGCCCATTTTCCGTTTTCTCCCTTGTGGCATCGTTCAGTCGAGCACGCCGTACTATGAGGTCGCCCGACCGGGTGTGTTCGGGTTGGTTCGTTTCGTTCGAGGGCGCCTGTATCAGTTTCGCTAATTTGTGACCACCCGAGTGCCTTGTGTACGTTCGGGTGGCCCATTTTCCATTTTCTCCCTTGTGGCATCATTCGGTCAGGCGCGCCGTGTCACATTGTGTGAGGTCGCCCGACCGTGCGCGTTAGGGTCGGGTCGGGCCGTTTCGTTCGAGGGTGCCCGTATCAGTTTTGCTAAGTTGTGACCACCTGGGTGCCTTGTGTACGTTCGGGCAGCTCGTTCACTGTTTTCTCCCTTGTGGCATTGACGTTCGATCGGGCGCGTCGTCTCGCGCCGTGTGAGGTCGGTGCCCGACCGGGCGCGTTTCGATTAGGCCGTTTCGTTCGAGGGTGCCCATATCAGTTTTGCTAAGTTGTGATTGCCTGCGTCCCTTGTACATGTTCGGGTGGCTTGTTTTCCATTTTCTCCCTTGTGGCATCGTTCGGTCAGGCGCGTCGTGTCACGCCGTGCGAGGTCGCTAGACCGGGCGCGTTCAACTCGGGTCGTTTCGTTTGAGGGTGCCCGTATCAGTTTTGCTAAGTTGTGACCGCCCAAGTTCCTTGTGCACGTTTGGGCAGCTTGTTTTTTGTTTGCTCCCTTGTGGCATTGACATTTGTTTGGGCGCATCGTGTCGCGCAGTGTGAGGTCGGCACCCGACCGGGCACGTTCCTGTCGGGTTGTTTCGTTCGAGGGCGCCCATATTAGTTTTTCTAAGTTATGACCGCCCAAGTCCCTTGTGCATGTTTGGGTAGCCCATTTTCCATTTGCTCCCTTGTGGCATCATTCGGTCAGACATGCCGTGTCGCGTTGTGCGAGGTCGTCCGACCAGACGCCTTCGGGTCAGTTCGTTTCGTTCGAGGGTGCCCGTATCAGTTTTGCTAGGTTGTGACCACCTAGGTGCCTTGTGCACATTCAGGTGGCCCATTTTCCATTTTCTCCCTTGTGGCATCGTTCGGTCGAGCGCACCGTGTCCTGCCGTGTGAGGTCGCGCCTGGTAGGGTCGTTTCGTTCGAGGGCGCTCGTATCAGTTTTGATAAGTTGTGACCGCTTGGGTTCCTTGTGCATGTTCAGGTGGCCCGTTTTCCATTTTTTCCCTTGTGGCATCATTCAATATGGGGCGCCGTGTCACCCCGTGTGAGGTCGCCTGACTGGGCATGTTCGGGTCGAGTCTAGCCATTTCGTTTAAGGGCGCTCGTGTCAGTTTTGCTAAGTTGTGACTGCCCGGGTGCCTTGTGCATGTTAGGGTGGCCTCTTTTCCATTGGCTCCCTTGTGGCATCGTTCGGTCAGGCACGCCGTGTCACGCCGTGTGAGTTCTCCCAACTGGGCGTGTTCAGGTCAGGCTGTTTCGTTCGAGGGCGCTTGTATCAGTTTTGCTAAGTTCTGACCGCCCGGGTGCCTTATGCACATTTGGGTGGCCCGTTTTCCATTTGATCCCTTGTGGCATCGTTCAGTCGGGCGCGCCGTACTGTGAGTTCGCCTGACCGGGCGCGTTCGGGTCGGGCTGTTTAATTCGAGGGCGCCCGTATCAGTTTTGCTAAGTTGTGACCGCCCGAGTGCCTTATGTATGTTTGAGCGGCCCATTTGTCGTTTGCAGCCGCGTTGTTTAGTTTTTGTCCGAATGACCAATGAGAGCACAAGAACACCTATTTCTATAAAAGCACCTATAACTTCTCTTACTTTATTGTCATTTACCCATAACTAACCAATGAGAACACAAGAACACCTATTTATATAAAAGCACCTACAATACTTTTGTGGGTTTCACTAATATCCCTTTAGTTACTGTGTGCACAATAGCCTAGATCCTAAAGTGATCATTTAGCCTTGATCTAAGACAAGGCACTAACTCTGGCTTGTGCATAATTACAAAAGTGTTTTAAGTGTCTAAATTAGCAAGTATTATTGTTGGCATCACATAAAAAGGAAAATACACAAGCATCATGCCTCTTGCATGTCACAACTACATGTAGCCATTAAACAATTTTATGGTTCTAACAGGAATCCGTGAAAGCAATATGAAACAACGTGACAACACTTTCTGGATTTTTGTGCAAGGATCCCATTGTAGGCCACCATTTAGATTGTGGCTCCTCAATGTTGTGAACCCGCAAAACTTTTCCTCTGGCCCACAATCTTAATTGGATCCTTAGTGTCATAGCCTTGTAAACCTCATCTATGAGCAGTAGCAATCTGTACTCAACAAATGATTTAACAAATAGAACTTGTCCCTGTACTTTTTTTAGTCAATAGTAGGTTCACTGGAAATCCTACAATTAAAGATGATTCCCATAAGCTCAGTTTATAGTAGCTTTGTTGAAAATCATACAATTCAAGAGAATAATGGCATTCCATCTCAAAGAGAACAGTACAATTGCCTGAAATCTGAATACTCTGGTCAAGAGCACCTCACTATGTTATTCTGAAGGAGTATTGGTTATTCCTTCTCATATATATCTAGAGTTAATCTATATCATGACATATTGGGACCTACAATTGGGTTAATTCCACCTTGTTAGGAAGGCTAAAATGTGCACGAACAAAGATCAATGAAACTATCATCTTAACCCCTAACCCCTTAAACACTAATTCCCAACCCCTAACCCATTTAACCCCCTAAGACTCTAGTAAACCCCTAACCCATTTAACCCCTAAACCATAAACCTCTAAACCCCTAACCCCTAACCCCTTAAACCCTAAACCATTAAACCCTTAACCCTAACCCCTTAAACCCTTAACCCCTAAAACCTAACCCCATTAGCCCTGAACTTCTAACCCCTAAAATCCTTAACTGTTAAATCCCCTAACCCACTAAACCCTAAACCTATAACCCCTTAACTCCTAACCCATTTAACCCCCTAAACCATAAACCTCTAAACCCGTAACCCATTTAACCCCCTAAACCCTAAACCTATAGCCTCTAAATCCCTAACCCTTAACCCCCAATCCCCGGCTAAGCCCTCCAAATTTGAATTAGCTTTGAAGAAGTAATTGTTTTCTTACTTCTGTCTAATTCACTATATAATCAGATCATGAATGTGAGAAGGCTTCTGGTTGTAAGCATGGTTGTGGTATGTTGATGTTCAGACAAAAGCTACAACTTGTAGCCCTTGATCTGCTAGGGGCCGGTTACCTTGATATTAACGGTGGTGTATTCATACTCCTTCTAAATAACCAATAAAGGTTCAAGGAATTTGACCAATATATTGTCAGGTTTTATCTTATCCATCTCTGGGGCAAGCTTCTTTTCCACTAACTCCACTGCTTTTGATCTCAATTTTTCCAATTTCTTCCTTCTGTCATATGATACCTGAGCCTTTGTCTTTCTCTTCCCTTCTAATTCCGTAATAGTGTCATAGTGATGCCAGCCAACTTCTTTGGAAAGCCATCCTAGCACACAATACTAGGTTATGAGGGTATCATGTGTTTGTGGGTAATGCCATTATTACCACGTGTTTGTAGACTAATTAGTAAATTTTAGGAAAAACTTGCAAAATTTCTAATGATGATAATTGGTGGTAACTCATGTGATTATCACTAGCTTGGAATAATGAGATGAACACAAAAAAAGTGCTAGTTAAATACTTCATGTGGTTGAGTGGAAGTGTCACAACAAGTGTAAGAAATCAATAAGAAGATGCCGCTTATTTTAGAACATATGGAAGATGTTGGAATATTCATAACTTGGTCTAAGGGTATCCCTTGAATGAACAACTCTATGGAAAATGGTTGTGGAATCATAGAATTATCTCCATACACGAACATTATGAAAATTACTATAAGGTCTATTTAAGGATGATTCAAATAAGGAAGAAAATATTGGCAATCAACTAATGAAGTTGAATAATTATGGTAATAATGAAAGTAATTTTGAAGGAACCTATAAAGTATGATAAAAGTAATTATTCTAACTAAAAATATTATATTTATTAATATTTTTTATTACTTATAAATAATAAATACAATGAAAAATTACAATGAATATTATAAGTAATGATTTTTATATCCAAAAATATTGATAAATTGTTTTTAAATAAAGTAAAATAAGTTTATTTTGTAAAATATTACAGTAGTTTACAATAAATATATAAAATAATTTAAATAAAATAAATTATTCACTAATGTTTGAGTGGGAAATTGTCATATGATTTCATGTCATAGTTTCAATCAATCACATAATTCCTTGGCCTACTTTCAATTAATGATATAAGTAATGATTTTTACAACAAAAAATATTGATAAATTGTTTTTAAATAAAATAAAATAAGTTTATTTTGTAAAATATTACGACAGTTTACAATAAATATATAAAACAATTTTAATTAAATTTACTAATGCATAATTAATCAATTCATACATGATCAATCAATTTACTCATGCATAATTAATTTACTAATGCATATTTTGTAAAATATTACAACAGTTTACAATAAATATATAAAACAATTTTAATTAAATTTACTAATGCATAATTAATCAATTCATACAATTTTAATTAAATTTAATAATACATAATTAATCAATTCATACATGATCAATTCAATTTAGATGATAAAGCTTATTTTATTTCATTTCTTTAAAAAAAATGTTATGACAATTCATGGAATTACGGGAAAATACCCTCAAAATAAAATCTTTAATTTCAAAGTAGTTGAGAGAGTTAGTTACTTATCCCTTAGAGATTAAAAAATCTCAGTTTGGGAAAAGAAGATAAGAGAGGCAAGAGAGGAATGAGAGGAATGAGAGGAATGAGGAAACTGAAAAGGAGAGAGAAGTCTTGAGCAGGACACTGCCAAGGTGAACCAGGACACTACAAAGGGGTGTTCTTGAGTTGGATAAGCACGAATTGAAGCCCTAAAGTTTAGAAGTTCTTGGTTGGACTAGGACTCTTGAGGCCTAAGAAAAAAAATAATTCCTACTAACTACTTTGGAAATAAAATAGGTTTGGGGGGATATTTGGACGTAATTTCCAATTCTCACAATTAGGGTGGAGGAGTCTACATCCCAATTAATTCCTTGTTTGGTCAAACTCATGTAGACCAGTGCATTTTAATTTTCAAACTAACAGTAGCTTTGTTCTCGAGGAAATGTAAATATTTTTAAGTTAAAATCATGAATAGATAAGTAAAGTTTATTTTTAAAGAAAAAAAATGTTTGGCATATATCATATTTTTTTCTATGCAACAAGACAAAATTTGGCAGGTCTGTAAATATGTTTTTACAGGAAAAATCATTAAAATTATCAATATCAAATATAATGATAGATAGGTCCCAATAATTTTAATAGCTATAATTCTACTTCAATTTTGATAAGAGTGGTTAGCCTCTTGTTGTCAACTGACCCGTCAAGAAGTAATCCTATTCCCCATAGATAGTTTTCCCTCAGTGCCAAAGAGGTGGATTCGCCGATGCCAGAAAGGAGGTCTAGGGCCACCTTTTCACCCAACACATGACTAAAACATATAAATGTATAAGTTGTGGATAAAAAAAAATGATGTAATGAATATAAATTACTGTAAACTGAGAAAAATGATTCTTTTTCAGTGTAAGGGTTTTCATCTACACACAAAAACATCATTAATTAAGGCTACACTCAAACAAGGATATGATTGAAGATTTGGAAAAATAACCCTTCCTAGATCTGATAAATACTTAGTAGATGAAAACAATCCTATACACAGTAACCGAAATGTAACAAAACAACATATTATTTTAATAGAAGCCTACAATAACACATATACATGAAAGTAGATATATTTAGAGTATACTTGAAATATCAAGCCTAATAGGTATTAGGTTAGACATAAGGCCCAACCAGTTACCCAGCAACCCACCATTTAGTCCCAAGCCTTGAGCATAAAAATTATTTACTTGAAACCCTCATCGGCTAGCGAGTTATTGTCAATATGGAACACCACTGAAATAAAATAAATAACTCATTGATTACAATACATCATGAAATTATTATTAAACTGTGAGAAGTGATATGATCATGGGTCAAGTACTACTCTAACCATTGTTTACGGTGTGAAGTTATTTTAATTTACTGTGGCTTATACAGGTTTAATTGAGCAAATTAGTTCATCTTATTATAATGAATAAAACACATAAACATAAGAAAATGAACTTAAAACGGCAAGAAGCACATGCAAGTAAATAAGAGAGAGACAGTCGCTATTGATAACAGAGTTCACCCCTCCATCTCTTTGGGGCTACATCTCTATATCTCCTTCAATTGGAATGCAGATCTTCTATACTCCTTCAAGGTAAGCCCCCTTACATTCAAGCACTATGGTCGATCATTAGCTAAGCATTATGGTTCTCAATAGCTAAACATTCTCTCCTTTCTTCACCCTTCTCATGGCTCACATAAGGAATATATATATTTTTCCCTCACCCACTCTCCAACAAAGAGAATTAATTACAAGATCAACAATTGTAGGGCCTAATTACAAGGAAGGAAAAACAAGATCCATGAAATTAGGATATCCAAATATCTCATGCTCATAATTTGGGAAAAGTCTCAAAACCACCTAAAGACTCTTCAACCACGCCCTTGATTCTCTCAACCTACAATTTAGAAAAATAGAGAATTGGTGTGAGGTGGTTTCTCACATAAAAAACAAATTTCCTTAATTACATTAAATGAATAATATGTGAGACAAATTTCCTCTAAAAAATATAAATCATTTATATCAAAAGTGAATAATAATGCATGAGTTTAATAAAGGCTCATAAAATTCATAATTAAATGCATGAGCATCTCATGAAAATCATTAATAATAATTTCACCCACTTAAGCAATTTGCCACCGAATTCAAATAAACATGGCACAAAAATCTCTTGAACACGTGTGAGGATCCTTTCAGATCACACCTCCCCATAAAGAAACTTTTGGTCTCCAAAAGTATCAGCTTCAATCCATAATCAACTGCATGCAAATGTCTCTGAAAGGCACATTCCCACATGACTCCTTCACTTGACGTAGTTCAGACGCAATGCAAACACCTGCAACTACTGCAACGCAGATGTCTAAAAAGGCACATCCCTTGAAGATTCATTCACCCAACATACTTCAGAATCAGGATGCAAAGCCAACACCTGCAACTGTTGCAATGCAAATGCCTGAAAAGGCACATCCCTTGAAGACTCCTTCACCCAACGTACTTCGAAAGGATGCAAAGCCCGCATCTGCCTAAAGTTGCAACACAAATGTCTGAAAAGGCACATCCCTTCAATATTCATTCACCTCGGTCCTTCAAAATCGGAATGCAAAAGCCCACATCTGCCTAAAGCTGCAACATGTAGCTGATGATACCTTTTTACATCTTTTGAAACACTTTCCAAGAGTTCATTGGTCAAGTTTAAAATGGCTTAGGCAAAATGCCTCATTTAACTTGATTACAAAGAAGCCAACAAGGCTTAATGCACAAAAATATGCCTCTCACTCTTCCTCACATAAGAGTGGCTAAAACAAGCCTTTTACATCATGACTTTCATGGTGGCAACTATGGCCTTTTACATGGCATTCAACAATTTACATGCCAATTTTTCGATGCTAAAATATGATGGCAACTAGGGCCCTTTTGCATGGAAATTACAATACAATTTAATGTGCCAAACATGTACACAAAGCAAAAGTACAAAATTTTCGAACCCCCCCTTTTACATAATGTGTACATAAACAAAGAGCACTAATGGTGGGAAAATAAAAATTCCACCCTTTTACTGAATATGTGCCAAATGCACTTGGAAGGTGAAAATAAGTCAAATCCCCCATTATAAAACATGTGCATCATAAAAGTGCCCCCCCCCCTTTAATTTATATACATAGGGCAAATAATGAGAAAATGGAATGGGTTTTAATAGTCTAAAAACTGAAATAAACAAAACCCACCATAATTAGGCCATGCGCCATAACATAGGGTGTCCAAAGTTTAAACCCAATTTTTTTTTTTACCATGTCTTCGACCCCACCATGTATCAGTTACTTGGTCAATGCAGATATTATTTGAAATTTTGATTTTTGTAGATCCTATCACAACATCAATGAGAACATCCACACTTCTTGAAAAGGAGCAATGGTCGATCCAAATGTTGGATGATGAAATGATTGAAATCCCATCGCCACCTGGTATCCATTTCAATGAATACATAAATGGAGAAATCCTCACAAGAAATTCACCTCAATCAGTGACTTTAGTAATCATTATCACTTTTGTTGCATTTGGCGTTGTATCTAAAGAAGCCATTCTTCTCCCTATTCACTGCCACCACGAATATTTACAATTGCCAAAACTGCCCCTAGATGTCTTAAAATGACAATGCGATCAACGTTGAAGTTTGGGGTGATGCTATCACTAAAACCCCCATAAACATTTAACAGAGCAGGGTGAGAACCGTCAAGAGCAATGTCTTTCTTGAAATTAAAGAGCCTCTTAAAGTAATCCTTGAATGCAATGTTCAAAGCTTGACTGGGAAAATAACGGATTACATTTGCAGTGTTTCCTCTCCACAATGCAACGATGCTTTCATCCTTCATTGTCTTAGCAAAAAAATCTGTGATCCCTTTGTAAGGTTTGGCGAGACATCCAATATCACCATCATCAAATCCATATTAGCCTCTTCCAAAGCCATATTTATTCCTAAGAAGAAGTAACCGCAGCTAGTCATATCCAAATAACACACCAGCCCCAACAATAGCACGAAGGATATTTGCACATGCATCCTTGAAGAGTGACTTGGTACCTTCGTTTTTGAAAATATGATTAAATGCATCCAATGAAATTTTGTACTTCAATTCCTCACAGGATTTCATCATCCTTCTTCTTCGTATAGTATCAATAGGATACGATACAAGACCAGCACCAATTGTAATATCCCAACCAAGAAGAAAAATTGAAGATCACTAGTCAAAACAACAAGCTTTAGAGAATCATACATTCCAAAGTATAAACCACGATACACTATAATTCCTGTACAGGAAATGTTGAACCCACGATAGGGATGGAAACTGCATGTTCACCTGTCACTTTCACGATATTGAGACATGGCAGTCTATTGGTGAAAATGGTTGAATTGACGCAGAAATCCTACAACAACTTAAAACAAACTGTGGTGAAGCACGATCCATCGAAGTCCACTTTTATTGATAAACCACGCCTCTGTTGACATGAACAACCTGAGCATTAATCCATGCTCCTTCGTCATTCGTCAAATACACAACTAGCAGCCACGTCCTCCAACAAATTACGCTATATATCAACGCAAATATCAACAACACTGAGTAGCAGTTTGATGGAGCTTCATACTCAACAATCAATGCAGATCTAGACACAACATAAATTTGGGTGGAAATGATCCTAAAAAATCTGCAGATGAGCACAACAACCTTCACGGAATGTGGAACAAAATCTGTGCACCCAATCCGATATTGTGAAGAACTTGTTGTAGTTCCTTAGAAGAGATGTACCCATCTTTTTTTTTATCAAACACTCTGATTGCTTCCATCAAATGATTAGGCGATTAAGGCAGCCCAAGGATGCGCGTTTCCGGAAAGGTTCATTTTCTTGTTCTTGGTCGACATTGTTGGCTGATAATGACCCCTGAGGCGGTGTAATATTCCCAATTAGTCATAAGATAATTGGAATATTAAATTTTGTTTCATTTCTTTGTTTAAAGAATAAGAGGGCAAAGGAGGTCCATAAGTCTCCTTAATAATGAATAAATCAATGCTAAATGTGAAAGAGACAAATCTTGGCAGCTTAATTTAAGCACCCTTGGTGTGAAAGGGGCTGGATCACTTTCACTGAGTCAACCTTGACCAAGACAACATCGCTGTCATGGAGGAGTAGCCATCAATAAGGGACAGCGTAGTTTTAGATGGAGATGCTTTGTGTGAATGTAGTGATCTTTTTGGATGGGCCTTAGGGCTTGCAAGCTCATATTTTATTTAAGGAAGAGGATGGAAGCCATATGGAGGTTGCTGATGTATATTATAGTTCTGAATATATGGTCTTTTTAGACATATATCTTTCTCTTTTTGTTTAGCTGAGATAGAGTGATGTTTAGCACGGGGTGTTCCTGATTGGGAATCCCACCTCTTCCATTGAGGAGCTCTTGGAGGAGTCTTGCACTACATTGTCCACTATATGGCTCAAGGCCAAGCTTCTTCTTTCAACTACAATGCAGATCTTGTTGAGGGTTTGGTTGTTTTTGCAGGTTGCAGCAAGTGGTGATTATATCTCTAGATCTAGGCCATATCATTGCTTATTTTAAGTGGAGGAGGCTTTCTTTTCATTGGGAGGATAGTATTGAAGGCCATTGAGCTTATTTTCAGATCTTGGCATTAGGCCAACCATATTTTGATCCCTACAATGCAATTTACTTTCATATCTGCATTATTTCTGTAGGAGGAGTTGCACGGTGGTTTGGCACACCATTTGGAGAGTTGATTTTCAAGTGATGGGGATCTGCCTTTCACTTTGAAGATCTATTGGAGGAGGCTCTTTCATTTATCATATTAGATCACCCACACTTTCCATATCTGTATATTTTAGTATATCTGCAGTCTTAGATCTCAGATCTACAACTTGTACTTGGTGTTTTGCTGAAAACCCTTGAGGGGTTCTTTAGAGGAGCTTGTATAGTGCATGGATCTGATATAGATCTATCTTTTGATGCACATATGAGCTCTATATCTGATGTATAATCATTTTTTGTAGTAAAGATAATAAAATAATGTTGTAAGGGTCTTCCAGCTTTACTACATAATTGCAACACCTCTTATTGAGGGATTTTTTTTATTGGAGGCTTGTATTTCCTGTTATGAATCTTATGGCCCATTTCTTATGTACATTTTTCTGCTGTAATAACATATGAAAGGTCTCGATATTGCCCACTTTCTTTATAAATAATGACTTTCAATATTGTTCCAACATTTTGCACTATATTCTTGCTTTTCCCATTTGGGAATATTACAGTGGTATCAGAGCATAATCTTGGCACAGCCTGTGCAATATAAAAGCCAATATGTCATCTAAAGAAGGAGAGCCTCTTACTGATAGAGAGAAGAGGTATCAAAGAAGAAGCCACATAAGATTTGATTATACAAATGACAAAGAAGACAAGGGTAAAACCCCTTTATCTGGAGGTGAAGATGAAGAGAAGGAGTTCCCTAAGATCCTTCATAGAGCCATGCAAGACATTACTAGAGAGATCAAAGAGATGAGGATGGAAAGATTCAAGGAATCCCCTAAAGGATTTCATCATGGAGAAGGCTCTGGAATGTCTCATCACTGGAATAATCAACCAATGCATCAACCACAAGTTTCCCAATGCTCTACCATGCCTACATTTTTGGTTGTGGGAAATGAAGGGTTTCAAGAGCAAGAATCCCTTGTAGACTATTTTATGGAGTATGAATCTCAAACTCAGAGGTTTAAATATCACTTGAGTTTTCAGGAGTTTTTTCAAATAAATGACAATAGAAGACCAAGGCATCATCATAGGAGTGGTGGATTCATTCAGAATCATGATCAACACCATACTATGGGCAGATTATTTTTACCCAATTTTGATGGGTCATCCAAGTGTACTGCCAAATCTTGGGTAGAAAAACTTAACATCTACTTTCAGTTGAACAAGGTTTTAGAAATGGAGGCCATTAAGATTGCAGTGCTACACCTTCAAGGTGAAGCACATGACTAGTGGTTCCATGGCTTGTCTACATTGGGTCATGCCAATGTAACTGCATATTCAGAGTTCACTAGAAGGCTGGTGGAAAGATTTGATAGAAGAGATCCTGAAGCACCATTCATGAGCCTTGCAAAGCTAAAACAATTAGGTAATGCAGAAACTTACATCTCTGAATTTTCAAGACTTTCTGTTATGGTTCTTGATTTGTCTGCAGCAAGAAGGGTGTACATGTTCATTGATGGGTTAGATGAACCTCTTCATGGGTTGGTTAAATATACCAAGCCCACTACCCTACATGATGCCATTGAAAGGACTAGAGACCTTCAAGATGCCTTGCCAAAAGCAAAGGCAACTTTTCAGCACAAGCCCTCTTTTCCATCAAAGGGAAAAGAAGAAAATTTTTCTCCTTCAAAGGAGAGTCAATATAAAAAACCTCTTGATGATTATGTCTAGAAAGACTTGAGGAGGAGAAATATTTGCTTCACTTGCAAGAATCATGGTCATCTAGACATAAATGTGCAGCTAGAAAAACACATTACATAGAGGTCTTCTCAGATGATGAGGAGGAGGAAGAAGAAGAACAAGGGAGGGGTCACAGTGCTGGAACAGCAGAAGATGATCCACCACCAACTGGAGGTGAGGAGGGAGCAATTGCTCCAATTAGAGGCACTCTTGCATCATTAAGAGTGATACCCAACTGTCATGAAGCTTCCACACAAGAAACAAAGATGAATTTTCACAGTGGAAGCATGGATATGATGATCCCATCTATTATGCACATGAGGATGATCCATGAGACATCATTATCTTGTGGTAAACCCCCTAGGAGACCACTTGATTCAGATTTGGTGAAAGATGTCTCACATTTTGATGCTCCTTTCATAGATCCAAGAAGTATGGGAGTATTAGAAGACCAAAATACAGCGCCGAGAGGCATGGGTGAGCCTAAGGAGGAGGGAGATATTATTCCACTATCAGCATTACCCACTCTCTCATCTCATACTGCACTGAGAGGAAATGCTGCAATATTGGAGGATTACACCATCAAGGGGCAAGGAGACCATTCCTTTTCTATGGAGACTCAGAAGATGATCTCACTTAGAGAGAAATCTTACATACATGATAGAAGATGGTGACCACACATGCATGCTTTGATTAAACCAAGGAGGTATTGGATGGATGATAACCTCCCATGGGAGACTAACTTTCAAAAGCCTCAATATTTACTTGAGCATGTGCATATGAAAGAAGGGCAGCAAGGAGGGGATAAAAACCTTCCATCATATACCTTTGGCATGGGATATTTCAAGGAGGATAGCAACCATATGATAGATTTTCTTTATGATAGATCATCAATGTTGTCACTATGGGAGATTGATCCATATTGTAAATCCCAACTGTTGGTGGATTATTCCAAGGATCTTCACAAATGCATGATACTTGATGACCACCTACATGAAGAGGGCTATTCAGTCCAAGAATGAGTCATCTATTATCATGGTAGGACCTTCTTATCTATATCCTCCAAGCTCAAGGGGAAGTTACTACAAAGAGCCTATGAAGAGTTATTTTTCAGCCATACATATTCCATGAGATTCTACAACATCTTCATGAGAAGCTACATTGGAAGGGATTTTAAGAGGAACTATATTAGAATTTTCAAAGATGCATGAACCATGTGGAGTCGGGAAAGCAACATAACTCTATAAAGGAGTTAATTTAGCCACCTATTGCTTCTTTTGAGAGGGGAGATAGATATATGCACCACTCCATTTCTTTAAGGAGGAATTTTGGTGAAAGATATGCTTGTGTACCTAATGATTTATTTGATGAAAATATGCATTATTTTACTATGTTTATGAAGGTCATAGATCCAAGAAGGAGCACTATACCATATAAACTTCATGGCCAACTTTGGGCCACAAAAATTTCTGAACATGGCCACTCCCTTGGAGGAAAAAGGGAGATTATTTTGTATCATGATGGGTGCACTCAAAAGGCACCAAAAATATCACACACTTTTAGCCATGGTGAGGTAACTTGGGCAACAAGTAAGTGGTGGGGAAACCACTTACCACATCATTATCTAAGGCAGCCAGGAGATTTACTGCACTAGTTCCACATGTGGGACTATGACCCACCTCCATGTATGCAAATTTCTCTTTGTCTGTACTTGATTTTGATCCCATACATTGATGATGTACTTATACTTTATATGGGAATGTTTAGAGGGAGGATGGGAGGTATGTATGTGCCCTATGGGATGGAGATTCTCCATGTTCACTATGCTACATTTTTCAAGGAGAACATTGGGTAGACCATGTTTGTTTCATTTGAACTATTGTCTCCATATGGGATGGATTATTTGCATTTCATGAGAGCTTTGGAGGAGAAATTCATGGAGGGATGGATTGGTGAACAATTAGCTTACGAGGGAAGCTTATCACATGTTGGTGTCACCAATGGAGGAAGGAAAGAGTTGCAGCACTCACCTTGTAATTTGCTTGAGGACAAGCAACATTTGGGCAGGGAGGACTGTAATATTCCCAATTAGTCATAAGCTAATTGGAATATTCAATTTTGATTGATTTATTTTTTTAAAGAATAAGAGGGAAAAGGAGGTCCATAATTCTCCTTAATAATGAATAAATCAATGCCAAATGTGAAAGAGATAAATCTTGGCAGCTTAATTTAAGCACCCTTGGTGTGAAAGGGGATGGCTTGCTTTGACTGGGTCAACCTTGACCAAATCAACAACGTTGTCATGGAGGAGTAGCCATCAATAAGGGACATCACAGTTTTAGATGGAGATGCTTTGTGTGAATGTAGTGATCTTTTTGGATGGGGCTTAGGGTTTTCAAGCTCATATTCTCTTTAAGGAAGAGGATGGAAGCCATATGGAGGTTGTTGATGTATATTATATTTCTGAATATATGGTCTGTTTAGACATATATCTTTCTCTTGATGTTTAGATGAGATAGAGTGTTGTTTAGCACAGGGTGTTCCTGATCGGGAATCCCACCTCTTCCATTGAGGAGCTCTTGGAGGAGTCTTGCACTACATTGTACACTATCTGGCTTAAGGCCAAGTTTATTCTTTCAACTACAATGTAGATCATGTTGAGGGTTTGGTTGTTTTTGCAGGTTGCAGCAAGTGGTGATTAGATCTCTAGATCTAGGCCATCTCATTGCTTATTTTCAGTGGAGGAGGCTTTCTTTCCATTGGGAGGAAAATATTGAAGGCCATTGAGCTTATATTCATATCTTGGCATCAGGCCAACCATATTTTGATCCCTACAGTGCAGTTTACTTCCAAATCTACATTATTTCTGTAGGAGGAGTTGCAAGGTGGTTTGGCACACCATTTGGAGAGTTTATTTTCAAGTGATGGGGATCTTCCTTTCACTTTGAAGATCTATTTGAGGAGGCTATTTTATTGATCATATCAGATCAGCCACACTTTCCAAATCTGTATTTTTCAGTAGATCTGCAGTATTAGATCTCATATCTACAACTTGTACTTGGTGTTTTGCTAAAAACCCTTGAGGGGTTATTTAGAGGAGCTTGTATAGTGCATGGATCTTATATAGATCTATATTTTGATGCACATATCAGCTCTAGATCTAATGTATAATCATTTTTTGTAGCAGAGCTAATCAAATAACGCTTTAAGGGTCTTCCAGCTTTACTACATGATTGCAGCACCTCTTATTGAGGGATTTTGTTTATTGGAGGCTTGTATTTCCTGTTATGCATCTTATGGTCCATTTCTTATGTACATTTTTCTATTGTGATAACACATGAAAGGTGTCCATATTGGCCTCTTGCTTTATAAATGATGATCTGCAATATTGTTCCAACATTTTGCACTATATTCTTGCTTTTCCCATTTGGGAATATTACAAGTGAAAGTCTGGTCGAGAGGTCGAAATCTGTGAGCATTATATGGCCATTGGACTAAATTAAAACATTCTTAGGCTTCAATTCTATGTACACCACACCCAGGCTGTGGAGATGTTCCAAGGCTCGCACAATCTCTGCTACATAAAACCTAATGGTGGATTTTGAAAACATCTTCTCAGCTTGGAGATTCCTGAGCACATTGAGATCTCCTCCAGGGAAATAATCCATAACCTAGGCAACAATCTTATCTGTCTCCACATGCCCCACCAATTCAGGTAAAAATGGATCTCGAAGCTCAAAAATTATTTCTCTTTTCTTGCACGCTCTCTTCAATCCATCTCTCTTTTTCTCCATGATAGGTTTTCTCATAGCCTTCGTGGCCAGTGCATGCAATGGCTTCACTGTAGATTCTGCAATGGCAATGATTAACAACATATACAGTAAAAAACTACATTGTTTTACACAATCCATGACTTGGGCATTCAAAGGAACTAAAATACTGCACTTTTCACAAAGGATCTCTCAATTTAAACTAGAGATTTTCACAAATTCAAAGGTGAGGAATTGGAAAATTTAGCTAACTCCAAATAACATGGGTAGAGATGAAACTCAAATTGATGATAAATTCCCCTCAATTATAGTTTCCAATGCAGGGGGAAGCAAGGACTAGCCTCCTCGTCACTTACCTTGTATCGAAAGTGAAGCTACGAGATGTGTGGTGTGTTAGATTCGATGCTTCAGTAAAAAAAGTGTATTCAGCACTGAAAATTTTGCAAATGAGAAAAAATAGACATTGCAAAAACCTCATGAACTGCTTACCAAACTAGCACCAAGCACTTTCTTCTCATAATCGTGCTTTTTGAATGGTGGATGGAGCCTCCTTCTTCACGAGCTCTTTCACCATATGTTTTCTTGACTTGTGGTGAATTTAGGGGTACAACTTCCAACACTTCTTCTCCCAATGGCCACTGATTTTGCAGAAACTGAAGAAATTGTGTCATTTCCCATTCAACCGTGTCTTCATCATAGGAAGATTCAAAAGGTTCTCATTCTTCTTGGTCTCACTTCTCATGAACACATGTCTTCTTAACCCACACTTTCTTTGTGTGATGCTTAACTACATCACGGTTAGAAGATCTATGGAAGCAATCATTTCTCTTATATGTAAAAGAAGAATTTGAATGACTGTTATACCTTCCTACCTTGTCCTTGAACTGATGGGGAATAGGTGGTTTGAATCCCTTCTTGGAATCAAGTGATGAAGAGGTGGCTTTCGCTTCAGCTACCTTCGAGCATTCTCCTTTCTCTTTTTTTCCATAACCCAAGCCTGCAAATGGTTGTCTTGGTACAACCTCCAATAGTTGGGTGACTCCTTGGCCATTTATGCCAAGTCCACCTCCTCTATACCCAATCTTCATGAGGATCTTCATGGAAATATTAGTTTCATATTGAGAGAGAACAGAACATGAAGTAAAATTATATACCTCGGTTTGAGATGCAGCCTCCATCGTCTCAACCTTCTGCAAATTAGACAATAACTCCTCTTTGGCTCATAGCATCTCTTGAAGCTCCTACTTATCCTTTCAGCTACCTGGAACAGTCTTCGCAATTCTGCACTGTCGGCTTCAATGCTATCATTTATCTCTTGCAACTCTTGCATTCTTTCAGCGTGCTTCGCTCCTCTGCCCATCCTGCAAAGCGGTCACCCACTCTGATACCAAAATTGATCCGATCACGGGTCAAGTGCTACTCTAACCATTGTTCACGGTATGAAGATCTTTTAATTGATTATGGCTTATACAGGTTTAATTGAGCACATTAGTTCATCTTATTATAATGCTTAAAACACATAAACATAAGTAAATGAACTTAAAACAACAAGAAGCACATGCAATTAAATAAGACAGAGACAATTGATATTGATAACGGAGTTCAACCCTCCATCTCTCTAGGGCTACATCTTCGAAGATGCTTCAATTGGAATGCATATCTTCTATATTCCTTCGTCAAAGTAAGCCCTCTTGCATTCAAGCGCTATGGCCGATCATTAGCTAAGCATTATGGCTCTCAATAGTTAAGAATTCTCTCCTTTCTTCCCCCTTCTCATGGCTCATATAAGAAATATATAGTGTTTTCCCTCACCGACTCTCCAACAAAGAGAATTAATTACAAGACCCACAATTGTAGGGTGTAATTACAAGGAAGGAAAAACAAGATCTATGAAAGTAGGATCTCCAACTATCTCAGGCTCATAATTTGGGAAAAGTCTCAAAACCACCTAAAGAATCTTCAACCATGCCCTTGATTCTCTCAACCTACAATTGAGAAAAATAGAGAATTGGTGTGAGGTGGTTTCTCACATAAAAACCAATTTCCATAATTACATTAAATGAATAATATGTGAGACAAATTTCCTCTCACAAGTATTAATCATTTATATCAAAAGTGAATAATAATGCATGAGTTTAATAAAGGCTCATAAAATGCATAATTAAATGCATGAGCATCTCATAAAAAGCATTAATCATAATTTCACCCACTTAAGCACTTCGTCACCAACTTCAAATCAACATGGCACAAAGCTCTTTCATGTGTGAAGATCCTTTCGAATCAAAAAGAAAACTTGGAAGGGGAACCTTACTTGAATAATCTTCTTTAAAATTTCAGGTTGGAGAAATCTACGTCATTCACAATAAAACATACTGAAGAGGGGATTATGTGAAAACCAACTAGCAAGCAAGGAAACAAATAAAGAAGAGCTCACTCATACCAATTGGAGACCGTTGTGGAGAAAACCCCATTCAAGCGAGAGTATTGTCGTTGGAACTTGCCACTCACACCCTATGGCAAACCCATCTGTTAATTAACAATATTGAGTTCACGGAAAGGAGTATAAAAAATTACCCAACCAGTACAAGAAAATGGTATACCTATCTCTCCTTAAGCATAGCTTCTGCCTACTCTAGTCGAGCTAGGGTTTGTTGGACCACGGATACGCTCTATCCGAGCGAGGCTCGAATGAGACCAAGGTTTGCCAGTGGGTACGAGGTGGTTACCCCAAAACTACCCCAAGGCATATCCACCATAGATCAAATGTTAATCCAATGGTGGATCTAAACCCAGTCATCGACTAGTTTAGTCACCACCTACTCATAAGAAGCCTCCAAAAACTTGTCCTATGCGACAGAGTTAAGGCATGTATTCTCAACTGGTTTGCTAACATTGAGAGTATAAGGGTCAAGATTAATACCTTAATAATTAACATTGTAACCATCACCCTAGGTCTGACTATTGGTAAACAAATATATAAATATGCATACATGTTTTAGTCAAGGTACATTAATAATATGAGAATGGCATTACCAACTTAATAGATATATGTATGGTGCACTTAGAAAGTTAAGCTAGAATGTGACTATTTTAATGGCTAGCAAAGGGTAAAGATAATAATCATTAAATTAAAAAAATAAAAATGAAAAATTGTTTTGGTATTGATAGGTATTACACTATATGTATAATTTAAATAATATCAAAATATAAGTCTTTGTTTTTGAAATTTTGATATATTTTTTTAACTTTCAAGAATATTATTTTTTTAGAATAGGAAATATATAAATAAATTAGTAATTGAACAATATAGAAAATTGATATTCCATTTATGATATGTCAAAATGGTTACCAAGTTATAAATTGGTTATTGTAATATTTAATTATCACATGTCTAAATTAAACAATACATTATCAATGGTTAAATATTTCATTTTTTAGAGGTTAATTTGTCAACATATAAAAATAATATACGGCTAGAGAAACTATAATTCAAGGGTATTTGAATTATCAAAATTATTTAGAAACTTCATTCATCATAGGACATACCAAAATGTACTCATCATTCAATTTGTGCACATAGATTTCAAATCCATGACCTTTTTATCACAAAATGTGATAACAAAACACCTTGTCACAAACTACTTTATACCTTATAGATGTTCAATTCTTATTTTAATTATATTTAATTAGTTAAATATATTATTATTTACTTTAATTATATTTAATTTAATTTATAAATAATTAACCTATTTGTATTTAATTTAATTTTTCAAATAAATTCTATATTTTAAAATGAGAAAAAAAAGAAATGTCTAAATGAATTTAATTAGTTATATTTAGTTTTATTTTTCAATTAATTAACCAATTTTAAAATAGGAAAAAGAAAGGAAATATCTAAATGAGTTTTGATGGTTATATTGAGATAAAATGAAAGAAAGAAAGGAAATATCGAAATGAGTTTGGATGGTTATAATGAGATCAGAGGTGTATGGTATATATTCAATATGTTTTTTATATAATTCTTAATCCTTTGTAATATAACAGTAGGTATATGTTAACTTCTAACCTATTAAATGTCACTATATTAAATGTTAATAAATGTATAGTAATGGATGTAGATGTTACAACAGCTTTATTTATGGAATAAAATTCACAAAATATGGTACTGTGACTTAATATTAATTAAACAGAATTGTGTGTCTCTCTTTATATCCCCGTTACTGTGGATTTGATATCAACCCCACGTACCCCACCTAAGTATATGTACTTGATTGCTATATTATTTGATATCCACCCACAAAACCTTCTCCTAAAATAATCGATCCATTTAGCCTCCGCATCTATGAAAGGAAACACAAACTAATGGCTAGTGTGTTTGAATGTGACCAAAGGTTCCATGAATTTAAAGACCCTACATTTTACTCAACAATAATATACTTTAGTACGTTGTAAATGATCTGTGCTATCGTTTCTTTCCATATAAAATGAAGATATTGTATCTGATTTTGCATCATGAGAGCAAATACATTGGATAATATTTGTGTTTAGGAAAAAATTATAGATATAACTTCACATGTGGATATAATAAGAGATAGCGATGGCAATGACAATGGTGCCTTAAGCGTAGTGTATATATGTTAGTTTGTAAATAGAATGTGAATCTTGATTATGTGATTTACCGTTGAAATGGAAGTTATTATTATTAATTTTTAAGGATGATGAGTAATATAATAAATAAAAATAAATAATAATTTAACAAAATTAAAAATGTTATGTAAAATTCTTTAGTTAGAAAGAAATGTGATATTTTTTTGGATTAGAAATCAATATGACTCTATGGATTTGCACAACTGATATTGGTTATTTTAATGTTGATAGTCAAGAACGATCATGATTTTTGTGATCATTATTATTTTTTTACGCAGAGTCTAACTAATAGACCAAATAGTTTTAAAATTTGGAATCCAACAATATAATCTAGAGCAAGATTGTTATTTCTTATTGTTTAAAATGTATTTTGAATGCATGAATGGATTCAATACCCTAAAAACCCCTAAGGTACTTGACCTTTGTAGATTAAACAACTGGATTCTTAAAAATCTTTACCTGATTTTGAGCAAAATTTACCAGGAAAAAAAGCTTTGAGGTACTTAGACCTTTGCCCATTAAACCAGTTAAACATATGATTCTTAAAAATATTTTAACAATTTTTAGGTAAAATTGACCAGGAAAAATACTCAAGAAAAATCCATTTTATCTATTGATTAGATTACACCTTATTTTTTATTATAAAATAAGTTCTTCTTGAACAACTTTCTATAAAACTCACCAACATGTTTGCCAATAACAACTTGCTACCAAATTGATAACCAAAAAACATAACTAAATGTTTTTAATCACACACTAGAACTATTTTATGGCTTTGAAAGAGAATTGCAAGTTGATAGGTTTCTTGAATCTTTTCATAACAAATACTTTGGGACTTTCCAGTGCACCTTGATTTTACTTTTATTTATTTATTTTAAAGATTAGTTTTGAGGAAATTGTTTCACATTAGTTTTGAGGAAAATGATATCAAGGTAGAACTTAAAATTTGTAATGTATCAAATTGCTTAATAACAAATATCAAAATTATTACAAAAATTACTAAAAAATAAAAGATAAATAATTTATTTATAAAAAATAAATGTATTTACATGGGAAAATTATATCATAATTTAGTTGTTAAATTAGTAGTGGCTCAATCATCACTAATTGTTATAAAAAAAAATCATACCACCTAAAATTATATGTTAGTAATAACCAGAAAAATTTCACTATAATTGCTCTAGTTGCGATATGGCTTCCCAACCATCCATCTTCCACTGTAATTCTGCGATGCGATCTTGATTGTTCACCTTCCACTTCATTTCTGCGATAAGATCTTAACCATCCATTGCTCTCGCTTCAGATCTGTGATATGATCTCGTCCGTCCATCCAACCTGCTTCATTTCTACGATCTAATCTCGACCATCCATTCCACCTTCACGCTTTTGTTTATTCTCTGAGACTAATATACTTCCATTGCGACCTGACAGTGGTTTCTTTCCATCAAAGGCCTATCGATACTCTGTTTCACCCAACACTCTAATTATTCGCCAGACTTTCTCTGATTTTCTTCAATTTCTTAATTTCTGAGACACGATCCACAAGTTCAACTGATAAGTCCTTGAAGTATCTAACCAAATTTTGATCCGGCCAAAAGCATGCAATTCAACTTGTGTTTAACCTGGACTTTGAGCAAGCTATTTCTCCGTCACGAATCTAATGTGAGATGCGAGAGACTAAAATAAAATAGAAACCACATTTTACAGGATTAACAACCACAGAAATTCAACCCCAAAACATAACTCACAGAGGTTCATTATGTAGATCATTTGATCATAGAATAGATCAATGTTCTTAATCGATCTCGTCTCTAGCTCAGGGATTCCAATTACAAATTCAATCAAAAAGGTTTCCTTACTACTACCAGACCTATAGGCAAAGCTTTATTCATCTAGAATATAACCTTTCTCATGGATTATAACAATAATTAACATCACATGTAAAAACTAATATGTAGAGGTCTAATTCCCACACAAAAATAGAGAATTTTCATCAAATCTCACAAACATACATAAGTTATACAAAGCTTCCACATAGCTTGCGTAGGCTTGATCTCATGCCTTCGGCCCTTTTGAGTCTTCGGCCTTAATTGACCTTTCTACACTTCCTATCACACCAACCTCACTCTATCTGCTTCCTATCTAATCCCCCCTCGAATGCCTCCAAGAGATATTTCAGCTCCATAAAATATGCATGAAACTTGTAACACCTAAGATCTTAAATGTTCTCACACATTCGAGAACAATCACAAATTAATCATCATTTTAATAAATTAAACATTTGAGAATATATCCCTTCATAAAATAAGCCTTCCCCTTAGGTTTCTTCAAAAATGAATTTATGGAGTAGTATGCTCCTGCATCACCAACGAAGGATAATGTATATATATATATATATATGTTTTGGTATTGATAGGTATTACACTATATGCATAATTTAATAATATAGAAAGTTAATTCTTTATTTTTGAAATTTTGATAGATATTTTTAACTTTGAAGAACATTAATTTTTTAGAATAGGAAATATATAAATAAATTAGTTGAAAAATATAGAAAATTGATATTCCATTTATGATATGTCAAAATGGTTACCTTTCATCAAAATTATTTAGAAATTCCACTTATCATAGGACATACCAATATGTACTCATCATTGGATTGGATTTGTGCACATAGATTTCAAATTCATAATCTTTTTATCACAAAATGTCTTAACAAAACACGAACTACTTTATACTTTATAGATATTCGAATCTTATTTTAATTATATTTAATTATTTAAATATATTATTATTTAATTTAATTTAATTTAATTTAATTTATAAATAATTAATCTACTTGTATTTAATTTTATTTTTCAAATAATTTCTGTATTTTAAAATGAGAAAAAGAAAGGAAATATCTAAATGAATTTAATTAGTTATATTTAGTTTTATTTTTCAAATAATTAACCAATTTTAAAATAGGAAAAAAAGGAAATATCTAAATAAGTTTATATATTGAGATAAAATAGGAGAAAGAAAGGAAATATCCAAATGAATTTGGATGGATATATTGAGATCAGAGGTGTATGGTATATATTCAATATATTTTTATATAATTTTTAGTTCTTTGTAGTAGGTATATGTTAACTTCTAATCTATTAAAGTGAATATATTAAATATTAATAAATGTATACTAGGTATATGTTAACTTCTAACCTATTAAAGTGAATATATTAAATATTAATAAATGTATAGTAATATCTGTGGAAAATACAACATTCTTATTTATGGAATAAAAATAACAAAATATGGTAATTTGTGACTTAATATTAATTAGACGGAATTGTCTCTCTCCTTATATCCCCATGTTACCGTAGATTTGATACCAACCCCACTTAAGTATATGTACTTGATCTGAGATCCACCCCAAAATCTTCTCTTAAAATAATTGATCCATTTAGCCCCGCATCTATGAAAGGAAACACATAAACTAATCGCTAGTTTGTTTGAATGTGACAAAAGGTTCCATGAATTTAAAGACCCCACATTTTAAAGACCCCACATTTGTGTTTATAGATTTAACTTTACATGCAGATATAATAAGAGATAGTGATGGCAATGAAAATGGTGTCTTAAGTGTAATAATTTATATACTGTAGTTTGTTAATAAAATGTGAATGTTGAGCAGTAGTAGCAGTAGCAGCAACAGGAGGTCTCACAATATTGGTTATTTGAATGTTGATGGTCGAGAACGATCATGATTTTTGTGACTATTATTATTTTTTAAGCAGAGTCTAACTAATAGACTAATGAGTTTTTTGGTTGGAATCCAACAATATAATCTAGATCAAGATTGCTATTTCTTATTGTTTAAAATGTATTTTGAATGCATGAATGGATTCAATACCCTAAAAAACCTTAAGGTACTTGACCTTTGTAGATTAAACAACTTGATTCCTAAAAATATTTCCTTGATTTTGAGCAAAATTGACCAAGAAAAAAACTTTCAGTACTTTGACCTTTGCACATTAAACCAGTTAAACATAAGATTCTTAAAAATATTTGAACAAATTTAGGCAAAATTGACCGAGAAAAATACTCAAGAAAAAGCCATTTTATCTATTGATTAGATTACAACCTATTTTTAATTATAAAATAAGTTCTTCTCGAACAACTTTCTATAAAACTCACCAACATGTTTGCCAATAACAACTTGCTACCAAATTGATAACCAAAAAGACATAACTAAATGCTTTTAATCACACAATAGAACTATTTTATGGCTTTGGAAGAGGATTGCAAGTTGATAGGTTTTCTTGAATCTTTTCCTAACCAATACTTTGTGCTTTCACAGTGCACTTTGATTTTACTTTTTTTAATTTTAAAGATTAGTTTTGAGGAAAATGATATCAAGGTAGAACTTAAAATTTGTAATGTATAAAATTGCTTAATAACAAATAGCAAAATTATTATAAAGAAATACTAAAATATAAAAGATAAATAATTTATTTATAAAAATTAAATTTATTTACATAAGAAAATGATATCATAATTTAGTTGTTAAATTAGCAGTGACTTAATTATCACTAATTATTCAAGAAAAACAACACCACCTAAAATTACTTGCAAGTAATAACCAAAAAATTTCACTCATAACAGATACCTCTAACCTCATAATTTGAAACGAAAAACTTTTATAAAAAATAAATCTAAAAATAATAATTTGAATCAAATAACTATAAAAATTAAATCTAAATAAAATTAATAAAAAATATTTCTTTCAACCATCTGAATCAAACCTAATTGAAATTCAAAACTTTTGCTATGCATTAAATAACTCATTAAAAGACAAACTCGCAGTTAACTAATTATAAAAGCATTCCTAGTGGATGATTGCGATCGAGTATCTATTTTGTCATATTACTCGAGACTTGTCATCTGTTTTCTCATACTGCTCCACACTTCTGCTTTACCGATATCATTACGTAACTTCCTTGAAAAGAGATGATGTCTAATGAACAAAATTAAATCAAAGTGATAACAACACGCTACTTTTCTCAGCGATAAAGGTATATTTTAAAAATTCAGAAACATGGAATCAAGGCAAAGGTTGCGTAAAATGAAATGAACAGAATCAGAATCCTACCCATTACCCAAATTTAGTGCATTTCACAACAAACAATCGCCTCCTATATGTCCCAAGTTCCATTCTCTATAGCACCCGGCTTGTTTTTTTTAGGTTAATTTAATCACCGGATTTAAAAAGCCATTCCGCTTTTGAGACATTGAAAATGTTGAATTATTGTGACACAACACTTGTCATTTATGTTGTGCTTCGGTAGCAGGACAAGCTGGCAATGACAATTCGTAGCAAACCTAGTAAAAGATAAGGAAAATGCGAATGTCATTATAGCAGGCACCTGTGTTTCATAAAGTTTAAGTCGCTTTTTGAAAAATAATGATGAAGAAGAATCAGAGAATTTTTTAATTGGTATAGGTATCCTTTAATAATATGATGAGTAGATTAATAAATAATAGCGAATAATAATAAAAAAAATATATTAATTAGGTCGATAGGTTTTCTCTTTTCAATTAATACAGTTGCTTTTTGGTCAACCAATTCATTTTGATAATGACACATGTTACTAGTAAGACGTGAGCAAAAAAGTAGCAAGTTCACATACTTCTCTAAATTTTTAGGAATTTTCCCTCATAAGTCATTTTTTTGAATTACTTGATCATAAAAATCATAAAATATAATAGTTCCAAAAATAAAATAATACTATACCTTTATCATAAAAATCATAAAAGATAACCGTTCAAAAAAACAAAGAAATATACCTTCATCATATATATATAAAGTTAAAAAAAGCATAAGAACATGATAACTTTTTACCAAAAATGACACTGAGTTTCCATTTCTAATTTGGGTAATATGATTTATGCATTATTGGTAATATGCTTTATTTGCTAATGCTTTGCTCTGTTCCTCACCATCGCCATCAGAACCAGCGATGGGATCAAGATCAGGGGTCATTACCATCGCCATCAGAACCAGCGATGGGATCAAGATCAGGGGTCATTGGGGGAGAGTGGCAGTGTGAGATTCATGTGCAATTACGGCCGAATCCTCCCTAGCCTCCACGAAAATAAGCTGCGTTATGAGGGTGGAGATACCCGAATCATGGCTGTGGCTCGCAATTTTTCTCACTCGCTTCTCATATCCAAGCTCTCCAAGCTCTGCGGGTATTTATCATATTACGATTTTGCATCTCTAAACCAGCAATGGGATCGAGATCAGGAGTCATTGGGGGAAAGTGGCAGTGTGAGATTCATGTGGAGTTACGGAAGCCGAATCCTCCCTAGCCTCCACGAAAATCAGCTGCGTTATGAGGGTGGAGATACCCGAATCATGGCTGTGGCTCGCAATTTTTCTCACTCGCTTCTCATATCCAAGCTCTCCAAGCTTACGATTTTGCATCTCTACAACTAAAAAATCTAAAATGGTATTTATTGGTTCCCTTTATTTTTGGGATCAGTTTACTTTTGGTCTTTTGGTCTTTTGTTAGTAACACAAGTTGCAGTGCATTATAACGTAAGCATGTGCTATATTGTGCATTTGCAATTAAAAACCTCGACATAGTGGACTCTTTTGACATGGTTTTTCTTTATGGTATAATAATTAAAGCATTTTATAATTGTATATATTCAGTGACAATCCCAATCTGTAAATTTGTTTCTTTGATATTCGGTGACAATCAAAATCTGTAATTTTTTTTTTTTTTTTCATATAATTAAAGCATTTTATAATTGTATATATTGTGTGACAATCCCAATCTGTAAATTTGTTTCTTTGATATTCGATGACAATCAAAATCTGTAAATTTTTTTTTTTTTTTAGCTTTTTCATGAGTGTTATTGAAAGTTTGCATTCTTTTTGTTGAAATTTAGTTTCTGCACCTGTTTTCTTAGTTACTTGATTCTTGGAAAATTATTTGGTGACGAAAATGGGTCAAGAGTTTTGTCGGGTGTAAATCTTACGTGGATCCATTTTTTATTTCGGGTTAATGACTAAAACGTATTTTTCGGTAAAGACTTTCTTTGGCCAGCCAAGTTATTGAAGGTGAATTTTACTCATTGGTTGTTTATAATGAAAAATTGTATTCGACTATTTGGGGCTCCATGTTGAGAAATTCATCTACTTTTATGGAATCAAATAACCCATGAATACACACATTATAAGTATTTTTTTGTCAATAACAAGTTGGCAAATCACTCGATCTTTTATTTGGTAACCATTGTCATCAGTAATATTATCTTTATCTATCATAGTGAGCAGCTGCTGCATTTTCAGAATAGTGAGAGACAATGCATCTCCTTGAATCCAGTGAATTCTCCTCTTCAAAGCATCCAATCACACCAATGGGCTAATACAATCATTTCTAAAAGAATTGCATGGAATGGACACACGAAGGAAACCAAAGCATCCAATGACAACAATGGGCTAATGCAATCATTTTTAAAAAAAATTACATGAAATGGACACACGAAGGAAACCAACAGAATATAATCAATGCAACTGAAAATTGTGTGGTCAATAAGCTTCAGTTACCATAATTTGCATGAATACCATTTCGAAATAGTATTATCATAATCTAGTAATTTGATTAAAATAATAATATTTATATTTTGGTTAGTTTAGGATTGTACGATCCCATAATATAAAATATATATTTATATGATTTTGTTCGTTCTACAGATTGGTGACGGAAAGAATGAAATACACGATGAATTTTAGTGTTGGCAATACCTTTTTAAAGGTTGAATTGTATAATCTTGATGTAATAATTACTCCACAGAAACCATAGGAGTACGCAATTTGATCCTTCCCTTAATATCTTAGATAGTTGTGTTTAGGCTTATGATGCAAATCAATTTTTTTTTAAGATATTGTTAAATATTTTTATTTATTTATTAATATATTGAATTAGATAATTTAGATGGATAATTAATTCTGAAGAGATACTGACAAGTTTTAAAAAATAGTGTATTATTTTATTTTGTTTTTAGATTATTATATTATTATTATTATCTAATAGTCATTATCTAATTATTTATATAGTTCACTGCAAGGCATAGACGCAGTACTCTCACATTTTAACAGTTGTTCATGGAGCAATATTGACAAATCCAGTGGCAACAATTTCCTTCAAAATGTTAGATAGGAAACATAGTTACGTAAAGTTACGTAATAATTGCTTTGTATATAATATAGTTTTTTTTTTAATTATATTATTAAAAATATAATATAATATTTTTAATGGTATCATTGTTTTTTTAAATGTGTTTGATTTTTAATATTTTGGTTTATTTCTTAGATTATTTCCTATTTCCAATTAAGTTAAATAATTAAAGAATAATAAAATGCCAAAAAAATAAAAAATAATTATGTGTGTAATCTTCTACATTAAAAAATAGGTAAATGTTTGGTTAAATTGGACAAATCTATCCAAGATTGTCAAACTCATGGACATAATATTTTATGTGTTATGTTGCATTATCATTTTGAGTAAAGTGATCTATGATGTACTATGAAAACCGAAGTGCACTCCCCTCAGATTTATAACCACCATTTTATTAAAAAAAATGTGATACACAACAATCACAAAAATCATTGATGTGAAGCTCAAAGACAATTGCATCATCCAAAATTCAATCTTCCAAACCAAAGTTCACTTATTATTTGCTTGATTATGAAAACCAAAATACAAATTTTTCAATTTAAAAATCCTATCGGCCTCTCTTTGGACCTTTTGGGACAACTGCTAGTAATAATTTATTTTAAATTTTTAATTGATAGTAACCAATAATAACTATTTCACTACTGATTTGACTATTAAGTTGCAATAGTTTAGGGCTTTGACTTGTCAATACAGTAAGAAAGCATTCACCATTTCATATCTCTTATTGATTAAGACTATTCAGTCTTTCTTTCCTTCCTCATACAAAGTATTCAAGTGATTTTTAGATTTTTGATTGGATTATTTATCATTTTAGACCCATCTTAAGTTTAGATCTATCAATTACAGAGTAATCAAGTGATCTTTAGATCTTTGATTGGATTATTTATCATTTTAGATCCATCTTAACTTTAGATCTATCAATCACAGAGTAATCAAGTGATCTTTAGATCTTTGATTGGATTATTTATCATTTTAGATCCATTTTAACTTTAGATCTATCAATCACAAAGAGGGATCAAATCTCTTTTCACTCTAAAAGAGTTTGTATGTCAAGAGATTTGATCCGGCTTGGTAAATCTAGAATTAAAATGGATCTAGGCTAGTTTAATTTCCCCTTTTAAATAGCCTATACTCCACATCAATACCATGGGCTCTCAATACCATGGATCATTTTTATTTTATTTTATATGGTTATTTTTATTTTGTTGTTTTTATATTTATATTTTATTATATTTTATTATATTTTATATTGATGGAGCTCAAATGTTCACATACTTTACAAATTTCTACCATACTGGGTTGGAGAGTGCAATGAATGGATGGTGATACAAGATCAATGTTTAATTATTTTTTATTATTAATTTTTTGTAAATATTGGTTGTTCTATTTTATAAGAATGGGTTGTTTAGCTTATTATTTGGTTGAAATGTGATATTTTTGCCTATTTAAAAGATAGAATTTTACATTTCCTTGATTTAAGTTTTCTTTTAAATTTATTAAAAGAATATGGTTTTGAGAATCTATCTATCTACTAGACTAGATCCATCTCAACCCTCAATCTATCAAGCATCAAGAGGGATGAAATATTTCAAGGTGTAAACCTCTTTTTTAGTGCAAAACATGAGAAAATGTTTGCAGATTTGGTCCCTCTGGATGCTTGATAGAACTGAGGTTAAGATGGATCTAGGTTGGTTTCATCATGAATAAATTGAATGATAAAAAATGATGAAATAAAAAATTTGAATACAAAGTGACAATGTAACAAATCTTGAATGATAGAAAATGTAAATAATAAGAATGTAGTCAATTACAAATTTTCTTAGTTGTGATCATTCTCAAACCTGTTATTTTTTCCATCCTTTCATATGGATCATATGAAACGGGTGGTTGAAATCGTATACCATTCAAATATTTAACTCGAGTTATTGTTGTAAACATCATACCTTGTCTTTCTTGCTCTCCAATATTAATAGTATCTATCTTCAATGCCAATCATTGTGGCTTATGGAGTGTTAAACCCCATGTAAGTTTCAATGGTATTTGTTTTCTATTACATTGTTTGAATGCAAAGTGACTAACAGTGTTGAATGGTGGAAAATGGGAATAATAAAAATGTAGTCAATTACAAATAGTTTATAGTTTCAAGAAGCAAACATTTCAAGTGAACATTTTATTTAAGATGAAAAATCAAGTATTTTATTTATGATTGAATTACTGTAGCACAAAAATCAATGCACATTGTCAATAATATTATTTTGCTTACATGAAATCAATGTAAAATATTAATCTAATTACTTTAAAATTAATGTACATCATATATCTAGTTACATCAAATAAAAAATCAACATCTATATTGAAATCAATGCTTCTAGTGCAAGAAATCAAATAGGATTGGAAATAAACATATACAGTGAAATCAATACATCTAGTGAAAGTAATAAAATAATATTATAGATCAACATCTACATTGAAATCAATGCAGCTAGTGCAAGCAATCAAATAGGATTAGAAATCAACATCTACACTTAAATCAATGCATCTAGTGCAAACAACCAAATAGCATTAGAAATCAACAACTACACTAAAATTAATGCATCCAGTGCAATCAATCAAATAAGATAAGGAATCAACATCTACATTGAAATCAATGCTTCTGTTTTAGTGAAAGGCCAAAATATTCATGCATTTATAAATCCAACTTCTTTTACCTTTTGCAAAAGTCTTAATTTTTCTTTCTCTATGGGTAATAGTGTTTAATATTATATAATAATAAATTATATTTTGTTTTTATATGTGTGTCTCTTTATTCTTCCCTCTCTCTTCCCCCACCATATATATTATATCGCCCTCCATCTCTGCTTCTATGTATCTCTATCTCACCCCCCTAAACTCTCTCTCTCTCTCTCTCTCTATATATATATATATATATATCCCTCCTTCCCTCTCTTTGTCTCTCTCTTCTTCCCTCTCTCCCCCTCCATCTATATCTCTATCTCCCTTCGTATCTCCCTCTTTGTATCTCTATCTCATCTCCCAAATACTCTCTCTCTCTCTCTCTCTCTCTCTCTCTCTCTATATATATATATATATATATATATATATCTTTCTGTCTTTCTTCTTACCTCCCTCTCTCTCACCCTCCAACTAAATCTCTCTCTCCCTCCATCTCTCTCACCCTCCAACTCAATCTCTCTCTCCCCCTCCCTATCTCCTTCTCTCTCTCAAGTCCTATCTATTTCCTTCCTCTCTCTCCTTTTCTCTCCTACCTCCCTTTATCTCTCC
This sequence comes from Pinus albicaulis, assembly GCA_034641835.2. NCBI lineage: Eukaryota > Viridiplantae > Streptophyta > Pinopsida > Pinales > Pinaceae > Pinus > Pinus albicaulis. The sequence continues at coordinate 1,379,169,645 of CM076580.1, read as the reverse complement.
CCCCATCTCTCTCTCTATCTCTATCTCTCTCTCAACCTTCCAACTCTGTCACTATATCCCTCCCTATATCCTCCCCTCTCTCACCTTCTCTCACCCCTCTATCTTTGTGTATCCCTCTCTCTCTCTCTTTACCTTCTCTCCCTCTCTCTCTCCTCTCCTTCTCTCTCTCTTCCCTCCTTTCCTCTCTTGCTCACTCTCTCTCCATCTCTCCCTTACCACTCCCTCTCTCTCTTTCCACCTCTATATGTGTGTGTGTGTGTGTGTGTGTCTTTGTTCTTTCATCTCTCTCCCTCTCCAACTCAATTAGTTTATCCCTCCCCCACTCCTCTCTCTTTATCTCCCACCTCCCTTTGTCTCTCGTCACCCCTTCTCTCTCTCTCTCTCTCTTCCCTCCAAATCTATCGCTATCTCCCTCCCTCTCTCCTTTTCTCTCTCCCTTTCTCCCCTCAAACTCTATCACTATATCCCTCCCTCTCTAATTCTCTCTCTCCCTCTCTCCCCCCACTATCTCTATGTCTCCCTCTCTCCCTTCTCCTTTTGTATCTCTCTCTCTCCATGTATTTATTCTTCTCTCCCTCTCTCCCCCCTACAACCCCATCTCTCCTCTCTCTCTCTCTCTCTCTCTCCTTCTGTTTGCCCGCCTCCCCCCCCCCCCTCTCTCTCTCTCCTTCTGTTTGCCCGCCTCCCCCCCTCCCTCTCTCTCTCTCTCTTACTCCACCTCTCCTTCTCTCTGCTCACCTCTCCCCCTCCCTCTCTCTCTCCCCTCCATCCATATGATCAAGAATTTCCACTCTGTGTAATCAATGATATATGTAAGGTATAAAATATTTCAAATTTAATTTTTTTTTTGTGAAATGAGTTATGGTTTGTGTGCATGTGGTATTGATAAGCCATGGTATTGGCCCATGGTATTATAAAAAAACCTATTTACAAGTTAATAATATCCATGTTAAAGTGGGGGTGAATATCCATGGTTAAGAATATTGTTATATTGTCAGTTTAGTGTAAGTAATAAGTTTTTATGTGCTTATTAATTAAATTTAAATATGGTTACAAAATCATTATTAGTCCTTGTCATTAGTTTAGAATTGACCAATGAAAATTATAATGATTAACTTTGAAAAAAAATAAGAAGGTATATTGCATCATTTGCATAATATAGTGCCATGTGGATAACCTCCTTACATATTTTAGGTAAATAATTATGGATATGGTTGCAATCTTCATGCATGATTTTTAGATATTTGTGTAGGGATGTTTTGTAGTTTATACTCAAGTAAATAGCTTATTTACCATAAATTACTTCCTTTCATAATTTAAGAAAGTATTTGCATAAAAAATGGATAAAAATAAGATGTAAATAAATATAGTTACCGGGATTTACTTCTCACATTTATGTTTTCCTTAGCTTGTAAATGTGTAGACTTACTAGTGGTTACTACCCACCAAAATTTATGCAAGCTTCTGCCTCGGAAAATTATTTACTTATCCACTTCACATCTGAGTTTATTAGTTCCTTCCAAAGCAAGACTATAGGATGATTTACTATTAATTCAACATTTACTAATGTAAGTTATAATTATTTATGCAAATTTTTCCAAAGCATAATTTCTAATTTATGTTGGAAAGACTAAGCTACCTGTAAAACAAAATTACAATATGACAAATTGAATTTTATTATTATTATTTTTTTTACTTTTAACTTTTTATTATTAATTCAACCTTACATGGGCAGTACAACATCTCCCCCATGATGGGATCTATATTACTTTTAACCTTTTATTATTTTTTAATTGAGATGACATATTAATGTTAAATGTTAAATGTTCATGTTTATGTTTACAAAAATTTACGAATACACATCTCCTCTTATATTGGGTTGTAGAGTTTCTCTCAGTGTAATAGACTTAAATTAAATTAAATTAAACATTTATCATATAATATAATTTCTCTATGAAGGGTAGTAATTTAATGTAGAGCACCCCCCTTCCCCCCCATGCTCGCTCCGACATCATGATCATTCATAAAATTAAATGGCATAGCATGAAAGCCACCGACCAAGGGGCTGGCTCGTGGGTCACCTCAGAGGCTCGCTCAAGTCCGAATTCCAGGCTTTAGCATCATGCAAAGTACCATGCACATACCAGACCACACAAAACAATTTCATGGTGGATGATAGAGGCATCGAATTTTTATACCAAAATGATGGCCCCTACTCATAGCGAGAAAATTATGGCTCAATCCTCCTGGGAAGTGACGACCATAACAATCCTTCACTGTAGGATCACTAGCACATTACACAATCCAAAAAAAATTTTTGAGTATCATGTTACATTCATATATAATTAATGGTGCACTTTGGCCATTGGCTATATAAAAACCAGTGATATCATAAAAATTGAGCAGACCAAGACTTTGTTATAGCTATATCTGTATCATGAAGAACTATATAGGAATCATATACCTTTGTGTTGATGAATTCAATTTGGTGCAAGTAATTTTTCTGTTTTTCGACCTTATAATAGGCTTCTTAGCATATCCAGTAAGCCTATTCTTAATCCAATTATGTTTCATTTGCATAAACTTGTGTTTGGTTGCGCTATTATGTGGCTTCTTTGGTTTGTGGATTGATGTAACTTTTGAAAATACTCTTATTCAAATTAGCCTCCTATCCATCCTTTTTTATCTATAAATTTTCTCTATCAACTCACATAAAACCCTCTCAATTTACCTCCCCAAAAAAAATCCCAATGGACTCTACTCTCACATAAATTTCCCTACTACTTCTACCCTCACGTCAATTCCCAATATCCTTTGGTCTCGCATCAATTCCTTCCCTACTAACATCTCTCTCACTCCTATTACTATAATTTCACATCTTGGATCTCCAAATCCCAAAACTATCATCTCTCCCATCCCTAGTGATTCCCCTCGTCATCAATCTCGAACCTCTAGACTTCTTTGTATCGCTATAACTCATGGAAGAAATGCAGTCTCTCAAAGTGGAAGTGGCAGAGGTCCTCCCTCGATCTCCTCTCAGACCCCTAGCCATATGAAATCGACCTCTTAGTTGCGAGCCCATGAACAGGAAAGGGAATGCATGGCTCATTGCGAGTAGTACACCCTTGAGCTTCTCCACCAAGAAATGTAAAGAATATAATCTTCTATGCACCAGGAACGTCGTTGTACTCCTGACCACCATGTTCATCATAAGACCAGGGACTAGGTCCCTAATCTAGGTACCACCACTCACACACAATTTTCAAGCTACATGCCAACAATCAATGTTTATTTTCACACAAAAATTCTTCTGGGGTGCATCATCATAGACAACAAAAATGCTCAACATGAGAATGATTACAAACTAGCATATTTGGAGGAGAAATTGGATGGAATGGATCACAAAATAATCATCCTCCTTATAAATTCCAACAACAACCCCATTCCTTGGGAGTGAGTTTGTCCCCTAGAAAGCCCCAAGTTGGACAACTTAGGAAAAAATTTGCTATGCAATCTTAATTTTTTGTTTTCAATTCTTGCAATGGGTTCAGTCGATCTATGTATTGTCATATTTTTTTTATTGATGCTATAGTTAGGAGAGATATATACAACCTCAACACTTTGAAGGGATTTACCTCTAGTCTGGTTTCCCATTGGGTGGGGAAAGAGAACTATTAATCATGTAATATTTTGCAGTCATAATACAAAGTTTCTAAATTATATATATGTGTGTGTGTGTGTGTGTGTGTGGTAATCCACTTTTTAACAATTGTTAAATGTTCCATACTACATTATAAACCCGTATAGAGTTATGTTAACCCAAATATATCAAATATAGAGAGATCAAATTTCCTGAAATGTAATTTTTCTTTTAAATGCAAAACTTGAATATAAAAAAAAAAACTCTGCATTTTGAAAGATTTGATCCCTCTTGGAACTTGATAGAAATGGAGTTAATGTGGATCCGATGATTTTATATATATTCCATGCTCATTCTGGAAGGAATTAAACATCTCCTTTATTTTGAGTAGCAAACTAATAAAACATTTTAACCATAAAAAAATACTATATATTTTTTTCTTATGCAATATATACATAGTTGACGTTGAAATATTTTACTAAACATGTCTATTGTTTTATTTATATCACACATTTTCCATGTTAAAATGTTAAATGTATAAAATAGGTTTGAAATATTTTACTCAACATACATATTCAAATATTTTATTATTGAAATATTTAATTTATAATTTATATTTAGGAAAAAATGTTATTAATATTTTTGAAATGTTGCATATCATCTCTATATTAAAATTGAAAAGAAAACATAATTGAAAAAGAACAAAACTAATCAAGTATGTTATGTTTTTTTAACTTCAAGCTAGGTCAAATAAAATTATTTATATTCGGCTACCTTGAAGTCAAATTTAATGTCCAGTTTCAAATTCAAACTTTACCATCACAATTTTTTTTTAATTCAAAATATGTTCATTTAAAAAAATACCATTTCTTCACAACATCCTTTAGCACATTCCAAAACATTCTTTGCAGTGAGTAGTTCCTCCTGGCTCATATAAATATGAATGTGCTCACTCTTCATAGACTCGATGTTGAGTATACGTGATTGCAAGGTAAGGGTTCGACGAAAGTCATTGATATGGGGTGTGTTATCACTCTCCCCAACTTCCTAGGCTGAAAATAGGATTGAAGAAAGGTAACCACAAACCAACTTTTAGCTAGGTAGCTAGCCCTACCTAACCAGAGGGGGCTCTCTCTATGTCACTTTTTTTTTAAATATTCGATTTTAAGGTTGAGTACAATATTTTAGGCTAGATATAAGTTAATATGTTTGAAATTTGTTTTATAATTTGTTTGCTGGATAAAAATAATGATGAATGAAACTAAAGATGATTTCAAAAATTGAATTGCAGAGAATATAATAAGGCAAGGTAGGTAGACTTATTGAGCACAATTAAGTTGTCATTGTGTATGTGATGATAGAAAAGGTAGGAGTCTGAAAGAGCATATAAAATGAATTCATTGTTCAGAAGCAATACAAATTTATGAAAATCTTAATAAACAAAACATAAAATTATTGATTTCTATTTATAAACTAGTAAGATTTTCATACAAAATTTGAAATGGAAGTGAAATAACAGAGAGGAAAGCACATGTACTTGGTATTGTAGTTTCTTTATCTCTTCTTCCTGAATTGACATATTTTGCAATGCTTTAGTGAGTTGCTCAACTCCATCTGCAGTATTTGCTGTAGAAGGTTTGGTTGTAGGAATAAATGCAAGAGGAACTACTTCTAAAGGAACTTTAGATGTTTTTGTTGTTTGTTCCTTTTCCTTTATAATTTTCTTGATTTATGATTCCATTTGTTTTATTTGAGCATTATGTTCCATAATAAGCTTCATCATTTTTTCTTTCTGGGATTCAGCCTCTTTAATGTCTTTTGCCAGAGGATCTTTTGTGTCTAGAATCTTCAATTTCTTCCTTAATGCTGCTATGTCAGCATTTTTCTTTTTGATGATATTTTATGCTGCATTGACATTGGAAGGATCATATCCAACTTTGATCACCAATTCTTCCAGATTTTTTATTCTTGTGTCTTTAGCCAATGAAGAAAATTTCTCTATTTTCAGTTGTGATTGGATATTAGCCAAAGAAACTTGCAATTTTGACAAACCCATAGCAGTATTAGTGAGAGTGGATGAAATCATCTCACCAGTTTGTTTATGTAACTCCATTTGATCTATTGGATGTATGTCCTTAGTATCAAATTCAAATGCAGTCTTTTTGTAATCTATTGCTGACTTTGGATGTAGAATTTGTGCTTGAAGAAAAGAAAACTGCATTTTCCCTTTCTCTGAATCAAAAGATGAGAGCAACCTGCTTTCAGAGCTGGGAGTTTTCTTCAAAAACTGATTGTATGTGTTGGTATTCAACATTTCATTCTTCAAATTTATCTCCCTAAAGGTATCAAAGATAGTATTCTCTTTTTCCCCTGTAACAACTGTACTAGGTTGAATGACTTGATGTTGATCTTGAGAAGCTGTTGGAGTAGTAGGAGTAGAAGTATTTTTACCACCTACCTGTGTGGAAGGAGGTGTCTCTTTGGTAATAATAACAACATATTGCTTTGAATACTTGGTAGGATTGAATTTTGGATTGAGATTTGTCTTCTTTCTGTAATGGGTTTTGAATTATTTGTTGGATGGGTCAGTCATTGGATATGAATGATCTTCTCTAATCCTTTTTCTTGCTCTCTCCTTTGCAATAGGAGTCTGCAATGCTGATGTAGACAAAGTTTGTTCTTTAGCTTCCTGTAAAGTACCCTCAGTCCATTCAAGTTGATTCATATATCTCTTAATTTTATGGTCTGTGTGTATGAAAATAAGGTGTAGATTTGTTCTCTACCCTTATTTTAGAAATAACACCAACTATGTCAAATGACCATGTGAAACTGAGGTTGAATTGCATCTCTTTTAGCAATTTTTCTGCTTCTTCCCCTGCTGCCCTACTATTACAGATAAAAGGTCCTATCAATGTTTTGATTTTGAATTGGGACTTCTTTCTAGCAGACACAAAATGTACTTCATCAACATTAAGCATTTTTCTAATGTATTCTAATGCAAAAATTCTCATTGGGAGGAATTTTGGAAATTTGTAAGGGGCAAGCTCACAACCATAGATTCTGAGTTATGTGTACTTCTGATAGAGATACCAATCTCCCATTATAGCTTGATCTGATAGTTGCAACACTTTTCGGAATTCTTCACTGATCCTGGGCTCTGTAATATTTTTTAGTAGACTGAGTGTTGGATGTATAAACAATGCTATAAATTGCTTATATGAATATTCCTTTTTTTCCTTCATCACTAATGTAGTCCAGAAAATAACTAATTGTTGATTTCCCTCCTCATCCAGTTTCTGTAATGAAAAATTGAATTTGTATCCCTGAGAATATAAAAATAGATAAACTAACCCATAGGCATATTTGAATACCTCTTCAATTGGGAATTTAACAAACTACTCATGAATGGAATCTACAATGTATTGACTGAAATTGAATATGATGGAGGGTTTGGAATCTGTGGAGAAAATGGACATGAATCCTATGATGGCTTCATCTACCCATTGATGTGAGTAATAACCAAGAAGGTAAGATATAACTGTGATGATTGTTTTGGCTCTTTCAAGGAAAATGGATGATGGAAATGGATGATTATTCTTGGGTAATGGAGTATTTTCAGTCATAAACAGCTCAAGGGTTTTAGTCATTTTTGCAAAATCCAATTTCTAATATATTTTCAATCAGTTCTTCTTGAGAAAATGGAGTGGAATTCTCTATGACGCGGGCTTGCATCATTTGTTCTATAGTTTGGGCAGTTATGGTTACTAAAATATCTCCTGTGGGAGCGATAATAGCTCTTTGGTTGGGTACATACCAGGCTTGGCATTTTCTGACAAATTCTGGGGCATTGTGGGTGTGAGGAAAGATATAATGAGGCAAGTTTAAATCCTACGGCCCAATATCATTAGATTTATCAAGAAATTTATCTTTTAGCCAACAATACATATCAAATAGTTCAAGCTCACAAAGGGTTTCATGAATATTATGATCTCTGTCTGCTAATGGTATATGATGGAAGTAAATCTGAGGATGAAGTAGCAGACTTACTGGTTCTTCCGGTCCTTTTTTCTTTGGAGGCATGAGTGGCTCTATTTTAATGGCGAAGGCACATTTTTTGATGGAAAAATGGAGATCGAAACTAAGAGAAGGCTCTTCAAATTGGAAAAAATGTTGACAACTGCAAAGAATGCTTTAAACAGTGGTCAGATTTCTGTTCTAGAGTTCTAGAGATCTCTGTGAATTTGTAATTATCCTGTACAGAGCAGAGTGAATAAAAAAATTAAGGTTTAAACAAGTTATTTAGGATGAGTTTATAAACATTTTGGCTTAATTCCCGTTGAAATAGGCGCAGGTACTTTAGCTTTAACGATTAGCATTGAATTTTGATCACTAACAATTATATGAGCGCAGGAATTCATTTGATTGGAAAGTGGCACAGTCCATGTGGTATGACACGAATGGCAGGTGGAGAATGTGGTTTTCATCCGACGGATAAGCGAAATTTGAGAGGGGTCCATCGATTGTAAGTGGTTTTATGAGAGGGGGGTGCGAAATCACGGGGGGTTGCCACATAGCGGTGGGGTCGGATTATAAAACCACCCATTTCGGACCCCCCCCAATGTTAAGTTTAAGATGATGAGGGGGGGTCTAAATCATGTGCGGGCCGTTGGATTAGATCATGGTGCAGTGGATGAATGTTGAGATGGGTGGTAGTTAATATAAAACGATGGTTAATGAATGGTGAGGTAGGAGGGATAATAAAGGCGATATGATTTGGATAAGTGACAGGGTAGTGATATGTAACGTGTCAAATGGGTAATGGAGGATGACGCGTAGGATGATTCCTATGTTCATGCGAATGATATTTCAAATTTTTGAAGAATAAACAATTATAAAGCATGCATTCTGAAATCAATTTCTCAGCAATGATTTTACTTTCTTCGTGAATACAACAACAGATTATGAGATTTCTGTGACATGCATATTTTTATTCAAACTGTAAAAACAACCTTGCTCCTTAACCGGACTTTGTGAATAGAACGGAAGACAAACAACTTTATTTGATAATGGAAATGTAAAGATTTTCCATAAGCAGTTAAAAACCTAGAATTGACCTATATGAGATGAAAAACCTGACTTTAGACCTCTAAATGGTGATGAAATAATGTGAAGGAGTAGCATACCAAGATAAGACTTCTTCAGTGACCAAAATTATTGTTGAAAACTAACTGAAAAAAGAAAAACATTTTGATTAATGATATGATGAAAAACTCTCAAAATTATTTTTTGATCACTGATAAACTGACTCTAATAGGGTGAAGGGACATCTATCCAACCAAAGTCCAATCATTTTAATTTTAGCAGTGATTATTGAATTATATAAAAAAATATATTGAAATTGATTTATTTTTTTAATTCATGGTCGCTTCCAAAATACCCCACTTCATAGAATTTTTAAGATGAGAAAGAAAATGACATGGGAGAGATAATAACCATTTTTTTTTAATTTCCTAAATATTAATACTAACATTTACCCCTAAAGGTGCAAAAGTACACCGAAGAAATAGAATATTTGGGAAATAGAAGTGCAAAATCCACTGAGGTTCTCGCTGGAATTCTCCCTTTGGTTCCACTTGCAATACAAACCAATCAATCACATGAGCAACATATTGGACATATCTCTTAAGCAATGAAACATGAAAAACATCATGGGATTTCACTGTTGGCCGAAATACAAGCATGTAGGTCATTGGTCCAATCCTCTCAAGGATTTCAAAAGTCCTACAATACCGCGGTGCCAAATTGGCACATGACCTCATCATCAAGGAGCTCCTCCTGAGCTTGATGCACAAGTATACATGCTCCCCAATCTGAAAATCCTTGAACTATTTATATCGATATGTATAAATCTTTTTCCTTTCCTATGTTTCATTTAAATTCTTGTTGATAACCTGCATATCTTGCTCCATCTCAGCCAACCTATCTGGTCCAATCAACACATTGTTCACTAGATCACTCCGGCTAATTGGAGTATTACAACTCTGCCCCATAAAGAACCTCAAATGGAATCATCTTCAAGGACTCCTAATATCCATTTTTATATGAAATATCCAACAATGGAATATAATATTTCCACTTTCTTTGTTGATGCATGATGTACATCCTAAACATATCCCCAAGAATCCCGTTAACCCTCTCTGTCTATCCATCTATCTGCAGATGATAAGTTGTACCTAAAGGAAACTTTGTCCCAAATTATACAAACAATTCCTTACAAAACTTGGAAGTGAGCTTGGCATCTTTGTCTAATATGATATTCTTGGGAACACCATGCAATATCACTATCTGCCTGATGAATATCTGAGCTACCTCACTAGTTGAATTCATAGATTTCACCATAATGAAGTAAGCTACCTTTCTCAACCTGGCAACCACAACCATGATGGAACTATGCTTCTTCGATGTTTTTGGAAAACCTATAATGAATTCCATGGAAATTACCTCCCATTTCCATTCTAGAATAAAAATAGGTTACAATAGACCAACTGTATGCTTACACTCTTCTTTCACCTGCTAATAGTCCAAGCATATTAAAAAAAAATCAACCACCTCTTTCTTCAAGTTTTTCCAATGATAGAACTTCTTAATAGTTTTCAAAGTAATATGGTATCTTAGGTTGCCTGAATACAGCTTGACATGAAACTCCCTAAATATAAGCTTCTTAATATCACTATTCTCCAGCATATAGATCATGTTCCTGAATTTTACCAAGCCATATATTATGAGGTGATCCTCCTCATCCCTATCACCTTCACCCCGTTGCTGCAATCTCTACTTCAACTGCTGATACCTCTCATCATGTTGCCTTGCATGCAAGATCCACTCTTGTAAATCTATCCCTTAAGAGCTTAAAACTTAAATATGATTCACAAGCACTCTTCTATTAAGAGCATCTACAACCATGTTCTCCTTGCCCTTGATGTATCTGACCTCAAAGTAAAACTCACTAAGGGTAGCCAACCATCTAGCTTGTCTCGCATTCAGGGTTGGTCAAAATAGTACCTCGACCCACTATGATCAGTCATCGAGACGAACCTCCTACCAAGAAGATAATGCCTCCACATCTTCAATGGATGAATGATAATTTCAAACTCAAGATCATGAGTCACATAGTTCAGCTCGTCCTCATTCAAATTCCTTGACTCATTGAATACCACCTTCCCTCCCTACATCAAGACTCCACCAAGTCCTTCCTTAAAAGCATTTGTACATACCACGAACTGCTTATTAGGATCTGAAATATTTAAGACTGGAGCATTTGTAAGCAAATCCTTGAACTACTCAAAACTAGTTGGACACTCTTAAGTCCATTTAAAAAAAATTTCCATTTCTCTGCAAAGATGTGATAGGATACCCAATATTTGAGAAGTTACCGATGAACCTTCTGTAGTAACCTTCTAGTCCCATGAATTATATGACCTCATCCACATTCTTTGGAGTTGGCCACTCCATGATAACTTTAATCTTTTCCGGGTCCACTGCTATCCCTTCCTTGGAAACAACATGTCCCAAGTAATGAATCCAATTTTGAAAGAAATTTCACTTGCCAAGATTGGCATACAACTAATGATCTCTCAATAATCTTAACATTTCTACCATGTGCTCTACATTTTCTTTCTCATTCTTGGAGTATATCAATATTTCATCGATAAACATTATCACAAACTTGTCTAGGTTAGGACGCAACACATTGTTCATAAAACACAATAAGGTGGTCAGAGCATTGGTAAGACCGAAAGGAACCACCACAAACTCATAATTCCCATACCTGGTATGCATTGTGGTCTTGTATATATCTTATTCTTTGATGCGCACTTAAGGATATCTCGATCTCAAATAAATCTTCAAAAACATTGTTTCTCCCTTTAACTGATCAAATAGTTCATCAATCCATAAAAAAGGATATATGTTCTTAATAGTCACCTTGTTCATCTACATGTAATTAATGCACAATATCAGAGTACCATCCTTCTTATCGACAAAAAATAATGTTTCGCCCCAAGGCAACACACTTGGCCTTATATATCCCTTATAAGGCATTTCCTTAAGTTGCAACTTCAATTCCACCAACTCTGGAGTGCTCATCTGGTAACGTGACTTAGATGTTGGTGTTGATTCGGGCATCAACTCAATATAAAAATCCATCTCTCTATGAGGAGGCAACTCTGGAATCTCTGCAGGAAACACATCCTGAAACTATTGTAAAACAAGATACCTCTTCAATACTTCATCATCCTCATCTTCCTTCCCTTTGTCACTAGAAACATGAACTGTAAAAAATACACATCCCTTTCTGAAACTATGCCTTTCCTACATAGTTGTAACCATTCTCATTAATATAGGCTTCTTATTTCCGTGCAAAATTATCCTTTCTGCATCATGATCGAGGAAGTCAATAGCCTTGTCATTGTAATGTACCTTAGTCTTGTGAATGAACAACCAATCCATGACCAAAAACATACTATATGATCCCAAAGGAAGGATATTTAGATGTGCTAATGTAGGCATACCATTTATCTCAAATGAAAAGTGTCTCACCTAATTATGAACTCTTCTCTTGGTCCCTATAGCCAACTTCACCAACCAAGATTATGCATGCACTTCTTTATTCAAGCAACACATTTCCACCAGGTCACTACTGATATAACTATAATTATATCTATGATCAATTAAAATGGAAACAACTTGATTATGAATCTTACTTTTCATCTCGATAATGGATGCATGGTAATATTACTGCCTTTTATCCACTATGTTATGAAACCAAATCACAAAATAGAAGAAAAGAGAGATCAACGACTTATAAATGAGCCTCTTCAAGGGGGAAACCTCCTTTACATTACATAAATGGAAAATTATTGGATGATACAAATGAAAAAACCTCCTTTATATATAGGATTCCATGGGTTCACAATATAATCCTAGCCGACCTAACAATAATAATGTAACGGCACAACGATAAAAATAGTGGTCTTTTATGGGGCACAATAATAACGATATGGGGACTACAGGGGTACAACAATAACAATAAGGGGGCTACACTAACAATAATAAGGGACTACACTAGTAATATAGGGACCTAACATGCCCCCGTCCTTCAAAAGAGTGTTTTCCTCAACACTTGAGTCGTTTTGGATGCTTATGTATAAAATTATCATCCTCTCATGTGGAATATTCAGTGGGTAAGTTCTTCCATTTGATGAGATACTCTGAAATTGATCGATTTCATAGCTGACGAGTTCTTGTTTCTATGATGACTTTAGGTTCCAATATGATATTTCCTTCCTCATCAAGTTCTGAAAATATTGTTTGAATTGGAATTTTGTCACCTATAACCTTCCTTAAGCATGAAACATGGAAAACTAGGTGCACTCGAGAAGATGCAGGAAGCTCCAATTTGTATGCTATAGTACCAATATTTTGCAACACCTTGTAAGTACCATAGTACTTTGATGATAATTTATTATCCTTCTTAGCTTGCTTCAGGGACATTTTTTTGTACGGTTGTAGCCGTAAAAATACCCAATTGCCTACATCAAACCTTTTCTCACTGTGATGTGTGATCTGCCTATTGTTTCATTCGATTATTTGCCAAATTTAGGTTATCCTTTAAAAGTTGGAGATCTCGTTGTTGATGCTTGATGTGATCTTCCACTACTTGAACCTTAGAATTTTCTCTTAAAGATGATGTGATGGATGGTGGATGATATCCCTAAAGCACCATAAATGGGGTCATTTTTGTTGCAGTGTGGAAGGAAGTGTTATACCACCATTCAACCAGAGGTAACTACTTTACCCATTGTTTTTTCTTATCAGATACAAAGAAACGAATATATCCTTCCAAAAATTTGTTCATTATCTCAATTTTCCCATTAAAATGAGGATGATAAGATGAGCTATGAGCTAGTTGAGTACCAAAACAAGAAAATAATTCCATCCAAAAATTTCCAGTGAAAATGAATCTCTGTCACTTACAATAATCTTTTGGTTTCCATGTAGCTTTTGGATTGTTTCGATAAATGTAGTATCAATTGTAATCGCTTTAAATGGATGATATAATGCACAAAAGTGTGCATACTTGGTAAGTCTATCAAATACCACGATGATGACATTATTTTCTTTGAACTTAGGTAAACCTGTGATAAAATCCATTGAAACCTCCTACCAACATTGACTTGGAATGATAAAGGTTGTAGAAAAACCGGGGTCTTAATTGTCTCAACTTTATTTTACTGGAAAACCAAACATTCCGCCACAAATTTTGAATATAATATTTAAGGCCATCCAAAAAATTTATTTCTTCACCCTGTGGTAAGTTTTTAAAAATCCCGAGTGTCCTCCTAGGGGAGAGGTGTGCAATTCCAAATAATCTTTTGTTTTAGTTGGGAATTATTGTAAATATATAAGCGATATTTGTACCATAAGGAATCATTTTTCCCACTAAATCTATCATATGTACTGGGACCTTGCTAAAACTTTTGAAGGAGTGTCCACACTTCTTTTTCATTCTTCCATTCCTCCCTTGCTTCTATTATCCAATCTGGTTGCAAAATAGAAATGGCACAAAGAAATACTTCCACATCCTCATCCTTTCTTGAGAGTGCATCTGCAACAACATTTAACTTCCCTTTTTGTAGATGATTTCAAATTCATAACCCAACATCTTTGTGATCCATTTTCTCTTCTTTTCTGAAGATATTATTTGTTCCAAAAAGTATTTAAGACTATCATGATGATTTTTTACCTTGAAGTGTCTTCCCATTAGGTAAGGTCGCCATTTCTTTAGTGCATGTAGTATTGCCAACAGTTCCTTCTCATAAATAGCTTTCTGTAAATACTTTCCTTTCACTAGATGGATTTCAAAAGCAATGGGTCTTCCTTCTTGCATTAAAACATCACCAATTCTTGTTCCTAAGGCATCACATTCCACAATAAAGGTGTTCGTAAAGTCTGGCGTAGCTAAGACCGGTGCTTGGCACATTTCCTCTTTAAGATGTTCAAAGGCCTTAGTTGCTTCAGGAGTCCATGAAAATTCATCTTTCTTCAATAATGTTGTTAGAGGTGTTGCTATTCTCCTATAATTCTTAACAAATTGCGATAATACCCTGTTAACCCTACAAATCCTCGCAACTTCTTTATGGTTGTGGGGGCACTTTCTATTCCTTAACGACTTTAATTTTGTTAGGGTCTACCTAAACACCCTCCTGAGATACAATATGACCCAGATATTCCAACTCTTGTACTCCAAAGAAACATTTGGAGGTTTTTGCATATAATTGTTTCTCCTCCAATAGTTTGAGAACCCTATCAACATGTTGAACACGATCCTTCCAATACCTATTATAGATTAGTATATCATCAAAAAATACTAACAAAACTCTTATAAGGAATGGTTTGAAAATGGAATTCATCAACCCTTGAAATGTAGAAGGTGCATTGGTAAGGCCAAAAGGCATGAAAAATATTCATAACGACCCTCATGATTTCTAAATGTTGTTTTAAGAATGTCTTCAGTCTTCATTCTAATTTGATGATATCTTGAATGAAGATCCAACTTGGTGAATTAAATTTCTCCATGTAAGCATCCAATAATTCATCAATCATAGGAATGGGAAATTTATCTTTAATAGTGAGCTTATTGAGCTCCCTATAATCTGGACAGACGCATTCAAGATCCATACTTCTTGTGCACCAATACTACTGCAGTAGATAAATAACTTTAAATTGGTTGAATTATACCAACCTCTAGCATTTTTGCAATCATAGGTTCATTTTTTCTCTTTTGGACATAAGGATATCTGTAAGGCTTGATGTTTAGAGGAACACTTCCTGGAACCAAATGAATTGCATGATCATGATCACGAATAGGTGGGAGTCCATTGGGAGTTCCAAAAACCTCAGAATGATTGTCCAGGACTTTTTGGAGATCTGGAGAAATAGATGATTTTTATGTTGGAACTTCTCGTGAGCATAATTGTGCAATTACGCCTCATTGTTCTTTCTTCAGAAGCTTTATGATGCAAGAGCATTAGGCTCAGAAAATTATTTGTATTTTAATAGACATAGGGGTCTTGTGTTTTCAAGGAAGTTGGTTTCCTATGTATTAATTTTAATGTTTTGAGTGAAGTAAGAGAGATATTTAGAATATTGGATTAATTAATTATTGAAAGGAATTTTGTAAATGTTCTCGAAAGAGAATATGAGATATTTAGGCTAGTTGAGAGTTCATAGGGATTTAGAGATTTGAGAATTAAATTGTAAATCCTAAATTAGAATTAGGTTCATGATTTTGTGGATGAGAGAGGATCCTTAGGGATTATTTGAGGCAAATGAGGACTTAGAAGATATTCAAGATTTTGTTGAGAAGATGGAGGATTTGAACCTAAATTGGTTCAAAATCTTTTATATAAAATGATAAGCTTCAAGGAGAGTGATTAAGTTTTAGACAGATAGAGTTTGGATTGGAAGCCTACGAGCCAAAGAGTGAGTGAAAAGGCCACTGATTAGAAAATCAGGCCAGAGAGAAGAACCCTGTGTAAATATTTGTTTATATATACTTGATTTCTGAGTTATAATTAGTGGATAAATCAGAGGATTTGCATGAACAGGGTATTTGAATGGTGTGCATTGATTAAATGATTGATATGAGAATTAGTGTTTCTGCATAATATATGTATGTAGGAATAATTTAGCATAATTAAATCATAGGATAGACAAGAAACCATCAATCACAGAATGGATCGATGGTGACAATGGAACAACGTGCAGAAAGGTATGGATATTGGGTTTAAAAATCCAATTGAATAGTGAAATCATGGACAAAATGGAAGAAGATGAATTCAAAAAAAAAATGCGAGGTCAACATTCATGTTACAATTCTACATGAATACCGAATGTCAAAGATTAGTCATCAATTCACATTGGACGCAGATCCATGGCTCGATTCCTCTTGGATCAATGCCTATACACAGAACTTGGCCTTCAATTAATACGCTTGTGTAGAAGTAAATGAAATCAGGCGGAATGTAAGATCAAAAGCAAGAAGGTAAGAAATTTGTTTCTATTGTGGTATGTATGAGGGTAATTATTGGTTAAAATTAAAGACTGTGTATACACCTGAGAAGGAGTTAATTGCGCAAATCAAATTGCTGAGAGATCTCTATAAGAAGCAACAATATTATAAATTATTCACTATTACCTCCGGCACTAATTTCTTAATTGAAATCTGGTCTCATCTTATGAAGGACTAAAAAGGAAGTCGGTTATGTATTGAATGAAGAAAGAGACTGTGACTTGACAATAGTAAGTGAACCATGATACGATGGAACAGAGAGACCGTGGAACGATTTTATAAAATAATTAGTGATTTTCGCAAAGAACTGGAATAGTGAACGGGTTTAGGAAAACCACCAAGGTTTTATCGCACATCTTTGAAAGGGGTGAGTGGTAATCCTTGAATGAATGCGATTGTGTTTAGGTACTGACACGTCAAAGGCAAAAACCACCTATTTCACATGATTTGAAAACTCTAACCATTGCGCATGGTGAAATGCGATAAATTGATAACCATCGGATCAAATAGAAATAAAGGGTGGAGATTTGAATCAAATGAAGCATCGATAAATGTGATATTGGTGCTGAAGGTAAGTCATAAGGTTTATTTCTATTTCAGGAGTGATAACACAGCGTTAGGGAATAATAAAATTACACTAATTTGGTGTGGTAATTAAATGCATTTATGTCGAATCTTATTTGATTAAATTACGAGGGTATAAGAGTAAGCTCGAAAGAGAAATGCTTCCGCATAAATATAAAAGGATAAAATGTTTTGATAAAACAAATGGAGATGCTTGGGCATAAATGAGACACACATTTTTATGCGTACTTGTGAGTAAAGGCATCTTAGGCTGCGTCATGTGGTATCAGAGCTAGAAAAGCTCTTTTGAAGATTAATTTGTTTTTATTTGGACAGAATGCATGCATGATGAAGGAAGTAAGGGAAGCTTAGATTTTAAATCTGATTGACAGCAGTTGTAGATTGATAAACGTATACAATGAAAGCATGATAGTCTAAAATTATGAGGAAATTCAGATCTGCAGAATCTGGATTAAAAAGCAAATGTGCTTTGAAGATTTACAAAGTTATGTTTTGAAATATGTGACTACAAGTACAATGGTGATGGTAGAAAGGAAAAGGAGATCAGATTTGAATTTGATAGAAATCATGCACTTGAAAATAAAGTGTAGCAAAATATTGGAAGAATTTACAGAAGCAAGTACAAATAAGTGATGAAACAAGATCACATAGAGATCTTGAAGGTGAGGTGTTGCGTGTTATTTTAGTCTAATTTAAAGATTATGTTTGCAAAAGTTAGGTTGCAAACAGTTGAGGAGAATCTTAGCAAGAAGATCACAACCTTAAGAGCAGTGATGAAGGAAACCAGTAAAGGTTTCTAAGTGAAAGAAGAATGTGGCAGAACCTTGAAGAATGCCAACAGAGGTTGGATAAAAAAATGACAGTTGTGTTCTTAAAAGGGTGCAGATGAGTTGAAGCCTAGAAGGAGTAGAGAGGAATGCTCAAGAGGTTCCAGAGAATAGAGAACCAGTGCTTGCCAAAAGACCAAGTCCAGAGAGGGGATTGGTGAGGTAAGTGGAAGCAGGGAGGACTTGCTGTTGCAGATGCTTTAGTACAGCTCATGATGAATGAGTTAGGAACTCATGAAGATAGAAATGGAGAAGAAGATGAATACTGATAGTCATAGTAGAAATAGCAGAGGTTCTGAGAGATACCACAACAGAATAAAAGTGAAGAAAGAAGATTCCAAGGAAAATGGCATACAAAGACAGTTAAGTAAGGAAGAGTATGAGAGAGAGAAAGCTGAGATAGCAGTCCAACTTGAAGTGTTGTTGGATTTGTTATAGAGGAATGAGGAAGACCAGAGGTGTGGTTTTCTTGTAAGAAGAAATATAAGGTGGCATAAGCTACAAATGAAGAAAGAGCAAATGATAAATGCTCGGCTAAGGGAAAAATCACTCAAAATAAATGAGTATTTGGGAAAAGACTTGAAGACTGAAACTTCAAATGAGACCAAGAGGTCTCATGATTTTAAATCTGATAATTTGTATATGTTTATAGGTAGAACATGTGAATAAGGAAAAATTGCTGATATTGTCATAAAGGAAGGAGAAGATGGGAAAACCAGATCTCAAGTAAATGTCCATACACAGTTGGGGAAAAGTTTTACTTTTCAACATATTGAAAGCAGAGGAATTTTATCTCATGATGATGCCCAAAAGCAGGAAGAAGTGGAGAAGGATATCAAGAAACAAATTGAAAGGCTTAAGGGGATTGAAGAGAAGACCATTGAAGAATTTCTGAGTCATATAGAGTATTTGGAACAGCAGGAGGATTTGGTGATTAAATCATCAAATGAGACCATAATGTCTTATGGTTTTAAAACTAATAAGCTATGTGTGAATGCAGGTATTGCAGAAGACAAACCATCTTATGGAACTGTATTGAGTAAGGCTGAAAGTTTTCAAGAAAAATATGATGATGATTTTCTTTCAGATGAAAATTGAGTTGAGTTATTGCAACAAAAGGAGTTCATAAATTCCTTGTTTTGTGAAAGAAATTGTTTCAGTGGAGGTGTGACAATTATGTCTGATGATGAGGAATTTTTTATTGGTAATGACAAAGAGAAATTGATTTTCTTAAATGGCCAAAGGAAGAGTGATGGAAAGACAACTAAAACTATCACAGAGATGGAGGATCAAAATTCTATTCTAATGAAGAATGAAGAGGTAATATCGCCAAGAAACTTAACTTGTGACAAAGAAGAAGATAGTGAGGATTGTACATTTTTTCAAATGAGATGACAGATTTGTGGCATGAGTTAAGTATTTTAGAGAAGAGGCTAGAAAAACAAAGAATAAGTGTTCAGGTTGTAAAGTCAGAGCTGGATGAAAATGAAAACATTCATTATTATGAATCAGAGCAAAGAGACATCCTTGAAATGCATGATATGGAAGAGAGACTAGCTGACAGTCTCGAGAATTATTTAGAGAAGTTGAATCAACATACTGATGTGCTGATAGAGGAAGAAATTTCAGAACAACAAATTGAAATGTTGCCAGAGGAAGAAGAGACACACAGGTCTTATGATTTTGATTTTAATGATTTTTTTATAATTACATGTTTTGTTGCAGATGCTGGAGAAAATTTGATACAAGTGAGAAGTCAAGTAAAGAAGGAAGAAGAAGAATCTATGGAATATCTAATCCATGGAACAAAGATATTAGAGTGTTGGAAAGAATGCTAGAAAATCGGGATTTTAAGCAAGAAGGAGATAACAATAAACAAGAGGGTAAGGATGAAAGGGTGGTAGTAAAAATAAAAGTTCAGCAATCAAAAGATGAAAGTAATCGGTAGTCAGAAGATCTATTAGACAAAGAAATTGAATTTATAGGAAGGATAATGATGAAAGTGTCCAAGAAGAATACAGCAGCAGGAAATCAAAGAAGCAGTAGCAAGAGGAAGACAAGAACATACTGTGAAAGTATAGCTAGTGGGAAGATGCAGAATAAAGTGTGGAGACCCGAAGAAAACCAACAAATAACAACAACAATAGACAACAAATTATAGAACAAGGTATGGGATCTAGGAAGGAAAAGATTAAAAGCACATGATCAGGAGATCATGATTATTTTCAACCTTGGGAGCCTGATGCAAGAGCATTAGGCTCAGAAAATTCTTTGTATTTTAATAGACATAGGGGTCTTGTTTTATCAAGGAAGTTAGTTTCCTATGTATTAATTTTAATGTTTTGAGTGAATTAAGAGAGATATTTAGAATATTGGATTAATTAATTATTGAGAGGAATTTTGTAAATGTTCTCGAAAGAGAATATGAGAGATTTAGGCTAGTTGAGAGTTCATATGGATTTAGATATTTGAGAATTAAATTGTAAATCCCAAATTAGAATTAGGTTCATGATTTTGTGGATGAGAGAGGATCCTTAGGGATTAGTTGAGGCAAATGAGGACTTAGAAGATATTCAGGATTTTGTTGAGAATATGGAGGATTTGAACCTAAATTCGTTCAGAATATTTTGTATAAAATGACAAACTTCAAGGAGAGAGATTCAGTTTTAGACAGATAGAGTTTGGATTGGAAGCCTATGGGCTAGAGAGTGAGTGAAAAGGCCACTGATTAGAAAATCAAGCCAAAGAGAAGAACCCTGTGTAAATATTTGTTTATATATACTCGATTTCTGAGTTATAATTAGTGAATAAATCAGAGGATTTGCATGAACAGAGTATTTGAATGGTGTGCATTGATTGAATGATTGATATGAGAATTAGTGTTTCTGCATAATATATGTATGTAGGAAGAATCTGGAATAATTAAATCAAAGGATAGACAAGCAACCATCGATCACAAAATGGATCGATGGTGACAATGGAACAGTGTGCAGAAAGGTATGGATATTGGGTTTAAAAATCCAATTGAATAGTGAAATTATGGACAGAATGGAAGAAGATGAATTCAAAAAAAAATGTGAGGTCAACATTCATGTTACAATTCTACATGAATACCAAATGTCAAAGATCAGTCATCGATTCACATTGGACACATATCCATGGCTCGATTCCTCTTGGATCAATGCTTATACACAGAACTTGGCCTCCAATTAATACACTTGTGTAGAAGTAAATGAAATCAGATGGAATGTAATATCAAAAGTGAGAAGGTAAGAAATCTATTTCTATTGTGGTATGTATGAGGGTAATTATTGGTTAAACTTAAAGACTGTGTATACACCTGAGAAGAATTCAATTGCGCGAATCAAATTTCTGAAAGATCTCTATTATAAGCAACAATATTATAAATTCTTCACTGTTACCTCCAGCATTAATTTCTTAATTGAAAGCTGGTATCATCTTATGAAGGACTAAAAAGGAAGCTGGTTATGTATTGAATGAATAAGGAGACTGTGAATTGACAATAGTAAGTGAACCATGATACGATGGCACAAAGAAACCATGGAACGGTTTTATAAAATAATCAGTGGTTTTCGCAAAGAACTGGAATGGTGAACACGTTTAGGAAAACCACCAAGGTTTTATCGCACATATTTGAAAGAGGTAAGTGGTAATCCTTGAATGAATGCGATTGTGTTTAGGTAGTGACACGTCAAAGGAAAAAACTACCTATTTCGCATGAGTTGAAAACTCTAACCATTTCACATGGTGAAATGCGATAAATTGATAACCATCGGATCAAACAAAAATAAAGGGTGGAGATTTGAATCAAATGAAGCATCGATAAATGTAATATTGGTGCTGAAGGTAAGTCATAAGGTTTATTTCTATTTCAGGAGTGATAACACAGCGTTAGAGAATAATGAAATTACACTAAGTTGGTGTGGTATTTAAATGCGTTTATGTCGAATCTTATTTGATTGAAGTATGAGGGTATAAGGGTAAGCTCGAAAG
Source organism: Pinus albicaulis (assembly GCA_034641835.2). NCBI lineage: Eukaryota > Viridiplantae > Streptophyta > Pinopsida > Pinales > Pinaceae > Pinus > Pinus albicaulis. Next base: position 1,379,147,447 of record CM076580.1, on the reverse strand, counting down.
AGAAATGCTTCCGCATAAATATAAAAGGATAAAATGTTTTGATAAAACAAATGGAGATGCTTGGGCATAAATGAGACACACATTTTTATGCGTACTTGTGAGTAAAGGCAGCTTAGGCTGCGTCACTTTGTCATGACATCATAGATTATTATCTTTCCTGGCTTCCCTACGATACCCCGCAATTCAACTTCTTTTCCTTCTGAAAAAAAATTCAAGAAAAGTTCTTGGAAATTAAAAGCTACCATCCCCAAATATTGTAACAATTGTACTCCTAGTACAACATCAACACTACCCATTGGAATGGAGAGCATTAGAGTATTCAATACATATTTCCCCATGGTTAGCTTGATATTATGGCACTTTCCAGAGAAATTTAAAGTTCCTCCATTTGCAACCATCACTTGACACTCTAGTGCTCAGTATAGGAAGCAATTCAATTCCTTGGCTACCTTACAATGAATAAAATTATGGGTACTGCCTGAATCAATCAACACTATTACATTTTTCTACTTGACATGTCCTTTTACCTTGAGAGTTTGAGGAGTGGTAATTCTTGCCAATGCATTATACGATATGGTCGGATTCATTTCTTCTTTCTCTATGGTTGGTTCCTGGTGTATATCCTCTTCTTTTGAATTTTCTTGTTCATTTTCTTCCTCCTCTTCAAAATCTATGTAAAATAGTTTCTTCTCAGCACAACTATGACCTTTAGTGTATTTTCTATCACAACTGTAGAAAATCCCTTTTTCTCTTTTTTCTTCCAATTCTTGTGGTGTCAACCTTGTAGGTTGTGGAAGTCTAGGAGTAGAAACACTTCCATATTTATAGTTTTGAGTGGCAGGCTTCCTTGTTGCCATAATTTTTCTTTCAATATTTCTTGCCACCCCGAATGCCTTCTCCAATGAATCAGGTTCCCAAAGGTGAGCCTCATGTTAGATGATATCCTTTAAATTCCATATGAAGACATTAATCCTTTGTTCCTCTGGAATATTAGTTACCCTTATATTAAATTTTTTGAAGTCCTCAATGTGCTCCACCTTTGAACCCTTTTGTTTTAGATTTATCAATTGGCTAAAGAAGGTGTTTCTTTTTGTATCCTTGTAATGTGCTATCATTTCCTTTGTAAAAATTGACCAAGTGAAAAAAAAATTACGAGAGTAAAGCCATCGATGCCATACAAATGTATTGTGTTCTAAATATAAAGTTGCAATATGTACCTTTCGTGTGTTTTGCACATTATGGAGCTCAAAATATTGTTGCATTTGTAGTATCCCTGTTACGGGATCCTTGCCATCAAACTTCCTCATATCGATCTTTCGAATATGGTGGGTCTTCAATCCAACGCTAGAGTTTATGAAATCATGATTAACGTTTATTTTGTTCTCATCGTGAGTTTCCTCTACTACCTTTTCACCATTAGGAAAAAATTATTGTAGCAACTTTTTCAAACCTTCCTTCAAACCTTTCATGTCTACTTTTTGTTTTTCTTCTATACCATCGATCTTAGCTTCCATGCCATTCTTCAAACCATCCATGGCATTCTTCAGACCGTCCATGTTAGCTTCCACACCATTCATATTAGGTTCCATGCCATTCATCTTAGCTTCCATGCCTTTCTTCAAACCATCCATTTTAGCTTCTATTTCATTTTTGGTTACTTTTTGTGAGAGTGACATTTGTTGCACTTCGTCTCGTAATTTTGATATATCATGTTGCACTTCTTCCTCTTCATGCATCATAGTAGAAGTTTATAATGAATTAATGGGTGTGGAATATTTTTGGGGGGGAATTTTAGAACCCAATACTGATATCTATGTTTCAATATGCCCTTGCAATCACTTCAAACTGATTTTTCAAGAAAACGTTATGAAATTTAAAAAAACAATACACACCTTTTTCTTGCTTTTGAGGTGCTCGCTATTGATCATGTTGTATATCTGTGATCTCCGATTCCCTTTATTTTAACTTCGGACCTATATTAGCCCTTTGAGTCTAATTTTACAATGCCTCAGGTCAAACTTAATTTGGATTCTTCAAGGCAAAGTTATGCCCAATCTCCCACAATGGCCTAATTATAGACTAGTTCAGTAGAGTGAACTTGTACGACGTGCCACATGTCATTGTTTTGTATTTCAGTTTTGAAATCAATACACACAACACCATAGCTTGCACAATTTCAGGTGATGACTAGATCTTCTTTTGCAGGTGATGAGAGCTCAATGATGCTTGGTGGTGGCTGGACAATTTCAGTGACCTTCTAAGCTTCTTTACTTCTTTCCAAGACCTTTTTGGAATGTCTTGTCATTGGTTTCCTAGCCTGAAACATGAATCCTTCATCTTCACCCTCAAACTCCAACTTCTTAGTTTATTTGTCTTTCTTGAGCTTCTTTCCTCCCTCACCTATATCTTCAGCTTGGACTATGGGGGTTTCCTCAATATCAATAGCATGCAGAATGTCTTCTAAGTTACCATTAGCCACTGTTTGGCTTCTTGTAACCCTCTTGCTGCTATGTTTGCTCACTGCTGGCTTTTGTTTTGCAGGTGTAATAGCAAGTGTATCAACTTTTTGCAATGGCTTTGTCTCCATGATTACTGGTTCATTTTTCTCTGCCACTAAAGGCTCACTTTGCTCTACCACTGAAGGTGATGGTATACCTCTAGGTTTAGGATTTCTTTCAAGAGTGATGGCATCTACTTCAAAACCACTAACAAACAGGAAAGATAACCGGACTCTTCCTAATCTCTTTAACTCCTCTAAAACCATCAACTTGATTAAACCATGATGAAAGAGTGAGGTTTCATTTCCTTCAGATTTAGCTTGAAATTTTTCTGAAATTTTAGCTAAGCTATTGTATACGTAAAAAGGTAAATCAAGAGACCTATTACCAAAAAATTGTAGCAGAAGCCTGAAATGGTATGAGTAAGCCATGTGGTACCTCCCTTCACAAGTGAAGTATTTCTTAATGATAAGCAGCAGCTTTGAGAAGTTGTCTTTCATGTAGCTCCTTGGGATGGAATTTGTGAGATCAATCTCATTTTGCTCTAGCTTGATAAATTCCTTGCATTCATGCACGGTGAACTTGAAACCTTTAAACCATTTCTCTCCTCCTCTAGGAATTCCTATTGCTACTGCAATATTCTCTAGTGTTATAGTGAGGTTCAACATCCCCACCTTTGAATTTTTCCCACTGAAACTTATGGAAAACTCCTTAGAAACCTGCATATGGCATCCTTGCAATATTTGGCAAAACTGCAAACACCTTGTTCTTCTGAAAACTTCTAAGGCAGTTGGGTCTTCATTCAAAAAATTCATGTTTGATGGCTCATATCTGAGACAATGGCCTCCTTTTTTGGTCTTCCTCTTTGCAGCCATTGTGCTTTTATACCTTCTTTGCCTCGCTTGATCAATGACACCTGCAGTTTCTTGAAAATGCCAGCAACCAGCTTGGCTTGGTGAAACAACTCTCCAAAGGTCAATAACATGCAAATATGAAGCGGTGAATGACAAAGACTCAATTGGGAAATATTTTAAAGTTTCAATGACAACTCAAGCCTTCATCATGACTCATACATGCTAAAAAAAGAAGTGATGACCTCAGACATGACCATTGTACTTTGATTTAACCCTAACTAACTCGCATGACACTCACCCTAATAGTTCTAATCATTAACTGACACCTAGCACCAGATTTGAAAAGACAAATAGGAATACCTCTTTTCGTAGCATACTTAGTGTATTTCCTGGCAGTTTCGCTACGAAAGTATTAGCAGTTTCGTAACGAAAACTGCGTTTTTACTGTGCAATTCGCTATGAAAACAGGAAATCTTGGCTAAAATGACCTTTTCGGATTTATAAGCTTGGGAAATGGAATATGTCAGGAAATAATGACTGATGTGACATGAAAATACTTGAATGGGAGGGGGTTTGGACCTTAGGATAGGTTTATAAGAAAAAATTTAAATTTTTCCTTTACCAACTAATGACAAATGAACTCTATGACCATACCTTTGACAAATGAACCCCTAAGACTATGTCAAATGATGTTTCACTTTTTCTAAGTGATAAAAGTGGCTCCACTTGGGATGGTGTGCCCCTATGGTACACCAAAGAACCTGTAGTTCCAGTGCTATCCATCTTCTTTGAAAACAAAAACTCTGAAATTTTCCAAGATTTCATTCAAACTCTAATGGCCTTCATCTTGGGCTCAATCTTGATGATCAGCTTGTCTTTATTAGCAGAAAAAAATACTAAAATGGAATATATATACAATGGAATGAAAAATCAATATAACATAGGAGGAATAGTGCTTCAAAAACCTAACATTGACAGGCCCTCCAGCACAAGGTTGTCCATCCATCTCCTTCAGAATGTAAGTGTTACTTCCATGGAATGCAACTACTTTAAATGGACCTTTCCAAATATTCTCAAACTTACCATGTTTCCCATTTTCTTCAATCCTAGCCTCCCACTTCAAAACCACATCTTGGATTTGAAAGTTTTCCTCTTTGACCTTCCCGTCAAATGTCTTCTTGATTTTGTTTTGAGATTGTTGATTGCTATTATAGACTTCCTCCCTTTTCTCCTACAAGGCTATCAATTGATTAATCCTCCTCTGAATTGCATTTGGCTCCTATAATCCTTTCAGTAGGTTCATGAGAGGAACTCCCAAGGATGTAGGAAAAATTGCTTCAGCCCCATATACCAACTCATAAGGTGAAGTTCCAATCGATCTCTTTGTGCACACTTTATCAGCCCATAGAGCATACTTCAGTTTCAAATTCCATGACTTCTTATTTTCCTGCAACACCTTAATAATCCTCACAATGCTCTTGTTAGAAGATTCAACAAGACCATTACCTTATGGATAATATGCAGTAGAATGCCCAAGTGTAATGTGATATTGATGACAAAAAATGATTAGCTTCTTGGATTTGAATGTCTGTGCATTGTCAGTGATGATCTTCATAGGGTAGCCAAACCTAGATAATATATTATTTTCCAAAAATGAAATGATAACTGAATCATTTTCTTGCCTAGATGGGATTGCTTCAATCCACTTGGTGAAATAATGAGTTGTTGTCAGAATCTAACGATTCTGACCTGAAGACGATGGATGAATCTCACCAATAAAATCTAGCCCTCACTACTGAAATGGTGCCTCAACATAGATAGGCATCAAGGGTAAAGGAACAAGTTTTTTCTTACCATAAAAAATCTGGCATTCATGGCAGGCAACAATATTTTTGTAGACATATTTGAACATAGTATGCCAGTAATACCCTGCTCTGAGAATATTATTTTTTGTGGCCTTCCAATAATGATGACCTCCACAATCTCCTTTGTGAAACCCCTCAATCAATTTTTCAGCCTCCTCTTCTAGCAAACAATTCAAAAGAATACCATCGGTATCTTTCCAATAAAAATTTTTATCAATGATGCAACACCTCAAGGAATTTAACTTCACAAACCTTGCCTTAGACTTTGTCAATTCAGCAGGAGCTCTATGATGATGTAAGACAAAAACAATGTCTTTGTACCAGTCTGAAAGGATGTACTTCTCTTCAATGGGAATCAACTCTTCATCTTCATCTGATAATTCTGAAATTTCTACAATTAAATTCATATCAAGACAATCAAAATTTGACTGTGCCATCAGCTTTGCTAGCCCCTGACCTTTTACCAATTTTGTGGGTTTGATCTCTATATCATATTCCAGCAAGTTACCTATCCACTTCCCTCTCTTACCATCAGGGTGAGATTGAGTTAAGATGTCCTTCACAACAACATTAGGAACAAAAGCTATAACATGAGAATGCAGAATGTAAATTCTGAAATATTTGATGGCTTTGACCAAAGGATAGGCCTACTTCTCTAAGATTTTATACTTCAGCTCTGAATTAGATAAGGTCCTGCTAAAAAATGAAATGGGCTGCTCAGTACCTTGCTATCCTTTCTGCATCAACACTCCAACAATTGTATTTTCTGATGCAAATGTAAAAACCAGAAATTCTTTTGAAAAATCCGGGCTGATCAACACTGGTGCTTAAGTAAGTGCCTTCTTGATCTCCTCAAATGAGTGCTTTGCTTCTACTATCCACTTGATGTCAAATCCCTTCTTCAGCATCCTAGTTATGTCTTTTACAATCTCAACAAAATTAGGAATAAACCTCCTCACAAAATTCACCCTTCCAAGGAAAGACTGAATTTCCTTTATGCTTCTAGGCAGATCCACTTTCTGAATGGAATTGACCTTGCTTGGATCAATATTAATCCCATATTTAGAAATAATATGCCCAAGTAACTTCCCTGAAGTCAGAGAAAAAATTATTTTAGTGGGATTGAGAAAATTTCCAAACCTTCTAAAGTTCAGCAGAATATTTTCTAGGTGCTTCAAGTGATCTTCTTCTCTCCTTGAGAAAATTGTTATGTCATCCAGATAGACAACCACTAACTTATCCTTTTCCTCAACAAAAGCAATGTCCATTGCTCTTTGAAAAGTCACTCCTGCATTCATCAAACCAAAGGGCATCTTGGCATACATGAATGTTCCCCATGGTGTGGTAAAAGAAATTTTCCCCTAATCTTTTGGATGCACTAATATCTGATTGTAACCTGAAAAACCATCAAGCATAGACATTCTTTGGGAACCAACAATGTTCTACAGAATTTGGTCCATCTTTGGGAGAGGGTAATTGTCCTTCAAAGAGGCCTTGTTCAAGTTTCTGAAGTCAATGCAGATTCTGATTTCTCCACTCTTTTTCCTGACTGGAACCAAGTTTGCAAGCCAGTTTGAGAATCTAATTGGAACAATAATTTTGGCATCAAAAAGCTTCTTGATTTTCTTCTCAATCATAGGCATGAGAAGTGAATTAATCCTCCTCAACTTCTGCTTGAAAGGCTTTTCATTTTCTTTAATAGGAATGGTACGCTAAATGATAGTAGGATCATACTTCTTCAAATCAGCATAACTCCATGCAAAAACATCTATGAGTCTTTTCATCATCTCAATATATTTCTGCTTCATGGCAACTGAAAGAAACTTTGAAAGCTTAATAATTTTTGGCATTACTATTGTACCAAGGTTACAACTCTCTACCTCTTCTTCATCAGCTTGTATCCTAGGGGATTTGAACACATCATTCTGGTCAAAAATATTTTCAAGGGGTATGAGACCTTTGGGTATAAAATTATTCTTCAGCTGTAACACTTCAGAATTTCCCTTTGTTTCAGCAAGCATGTTTGATCTACTTGTGTGCTTTCAAACTCCTCTTTCAGTTCTATAATTTTTTTTACTTGCTAGTCATCCTAAAAAACTTTCCAATGGATAATATTATTATGGATAACAGGTCTATGGTGAACTTAAACCTCATATCTTTCGGTGGAATGTGCAGGGATAATAAATAGACTTGCAGAGACAACTAGGGAGTCAGCTACTGAGTTTTTGTCCCTAGTCTTCACAATAAATGAATATTCTTGAAAATTCTCTAACATCTCCATGATCAAATTTATGTGTGCCCTCATTCTCACATCCTTAGTTTGATATACACCCTCAAATTGCTTAATAAATAATTCAAAATCTCCACAAACAAAAATCTTTTGGGCACGCATTATTTTCAAAATTTCTAAACCCAAAAATAAAGTTCCATACTCAGCCATGTTATTTGTGCAATCAAAGTTCAGTTTATAAGAAAATAACTTACTTTCATCCTCTGGAGTTGTGATGCAAATTCCTGCTCCATCCCTCTCTCTTCTTGTTGATCCATCAAAATGTAACAACCACCAACCTTTTTCCTTCTCTTCATCAATTTTCTGATTTTCTATTTCCTGAATTTCTGTTTGTTGATTTTATGCTTTCTTTTCATCTTCTACTTCATCATTCAATTCATTGAAAAGTATAACAGGTCCTAATTCAGTATGAACAACATATATTGGAAACTTTTGAGGTTTGTCCTTACTACTTACCATATAAGCCATCCTTTTCTCTCTGTATAGTCTTCTTTTCTCACCAAAAACAAGAATGGTGGCATAAGTTAGGTCCATCTGCATGGTGCCTTTGATCTTTGTTTCCCATGACCTTGATAACAGCATGCCAAACTTAGGTGGAATTTCTGCTACCAAAATTTCCATTACCACTGCCTTGGCAAGGACTTGTGTAAGACCAACAACAACATCTTTTATTAAACCAATGCACTAAACTCTTTTTGAATCAAAAGAAAACAAGTCCATATATGGCCTAGTAATTTCCAATCCTATCCTTTCCATGATCACTTTGGGCATAATATTGTGAGAGGCCCCTGAATCCAACATGGCATTATGAAATGTCATGTCATGAATGCTAAGGCTAACATAAAAAGGAGGCACCTCTTCATTTTGCTCATCCTCTAATCTTGGTCCCAAGTATATGGTTGGATGATATTCTTGTACATTTAGAATATCAGCAGCTCCTGGTTGGGAATTCAACATTTTTACAATCTTACTTCTGTATTCATTCACCTTAAGAATTTCTCCAAAGGGGACTGGGATTTTGATCTTGGAGATCTCACTCTCCAAACTGAAAACAGAAGAAGATTTCTTTGTCTCTTTGATAGGAGGAGTAGGTGGTGTATCTATTCTAACTTCAACATCTTTAGGGGCATATCTCTTGGGCTATGTTTTGTTTGCAGTAATTGGAACATTTATGTTTCTAAGGTTGTATTGTTTCTGCATCTCAAAGATTGCATGTTGATATCCGTTAAGATAATAAGATGGTTCCTCACCCTTGTTTACATCATGATCTGACTCATCATGTTCCTCCTTAGTCAAAAACATCCCTGACATGTTTTCATCTAAGCAGTGAATTGAGTCTTCTTGTATTTTAGGCTGATCTTCTTCATCAACTAAATTTTGCTAAAAAGGAGGTCTTACTGGAGGATCAGGCTTATTTCTATTTTCCATTGGTCTCTGCTAATTTTGAGGTCTCTTGAATTGAGGATTTCTAAACTGAGGTTCATGTTGTGCAGGAGGAGCAGTAGCATTCCCAAGGGCAAGCCTATCCATCATTTTTTCCATTGTCTTCATCATGGAGTCAAAATTATCATCAGAGGTGGAAGGCTTATCTTCTTCTTTCAATTTAGTCTTTCCATATTGGACTTTTTAGCTGCTATCATATTGACCTCCACCTTCACAACATCATTTTGTATTTCAGCTAATGAAGGGGATTCTCTTTCTCTGAGCAGAATAGAAAATTCATAGTCAAAAGCCTCAACATATCTCAACTGAGCTTCTCTTGGAGGAGGCTTTAGATGGGCAGGGATGGAGTCATAAAATTTATTAAATCTCTTGGAGAAATTTTGGATAGTTTCATCAACAACTCTTTTCAAACTATTATACTTAGTGAGGGCTTGCACAAGGTTGGTTCTATTTCCCCACTTTTTCAAGAAGCTATCTTCAAATTCATTCCAATTATGCAGGCTTCCTGGTGTAAGGGCTTTGAACCACTTCCTGACCTCACCAGTAAAGCTCTGAGAAAATAATCTCATCTTGATATCCTCATGGTCAACCTCCTCCCTGTCTATGAAGGCATTGAACTAGTCTACATGCTCTTCAGCTATAATTTCCTCATCACTTCCCCAAGTTTTGATTCTAGCATAGTATTTGCTAGGAAGGGCATTAAGGACAGCTAGAAGAACAAGAGGGGCATACCTAGTAGGTGCAGTAGCAGGTGGAGGTGGTACATTTCCTGCCATGATGATTGGAACTATGGTGGTTTTAGGGACAACAGTAGTAGAGGAAGAGGAACTGTTAGGAGGAGGGTTGGTTGGTATTTTTTGTCCAGTAAAAATTGAACTCCAATCAGGTAGAGGGAAACCAAATTTACTTCTAATCAATATTTCAAATGGGTCTAGTTCCTTAAACCTATCCAAATATTCCCTTTCTAACAATAACTCAAATGTGACTACTTCCCAAAACTCTTCTTTATCTTTTTGAGTCGGTAAGGCAGAAGTATCAATACCTCTTATATGTAGGTCTAAGAAAATTTCAGTCAATTATTTTTCATTTTCAGACCTAAACAAGATTTCCTAAATTTTATCATCAAACCTTTTATCTTCAGGAATTCTTAAAACTTCAAAGGACAAGGCTTTTGTGTCTAATGGAGTGCCTGATATATTGCAGAACTACCTTGAATGCCTCTGGAAATTGTGTTTGGATTATCCACAATTTTAGGTGGAGCTAGGTCAGGATTACTCCTCGTATATCTCCTTTTTGAAGCCACCTTTGAACATGATAATTTTGAATTGAGTCACCAAGGTAGATGCAGCCTCAAAAAAATTTTGAGCTCCTGCTACCTTCAAGAGTTCAGCTTCAAAATTTCGAGAAAATTATATCTTCAGGCTCCTGGCAAACACACCAAAATGTTATCACAAAATTGCACCTGATTGGCTGCTGATTAGACAACTCTATGTGACTATTTCAAACCATCTTTTGACTAAAGCTTAGCCTCTTCAGTCTGAGAGGGCTCTCTCAAAGGGTTTTATGCTATTATATAATGATAGGACTAGATTGCTAACTCTATTTGAAAAATAACTTGATTTTTCTATATGTAGGTTGAAAAGAATGCAGGCTTGCAACCATAGGGCTTATGGAGTCAACAAATTAGTATATTCAGTGGCCAAGTTTCTTGACATGGAATTTGAGGCAGATGAGAGTCTTTAACAAAGGAAAATCACACATAGAACATAGGGCAACACAGTCATTTCATCAAGAAAGGAAGTCGGAGCATACACATGAATTCTAATTAATAAAGATGAAATCTACTACAAGTAGTACACATAAAGATATAGAGCACAAAAACATTAAAAACTCCATGATAATCTCAGGTTTGTTAAGAATAATTCCTTTGTATTACTAATATAAGTCAAATTACATAAAGTAGCAGTATGGTGCAAAAAAATCTCCAACCCTTTACTACTTCGATGATTTGCCTTTAAATAGACATTCTTACAGTAGGGATGATCTGCCTCTTGGCTAGATTCATCAAATTCTTCTTATGACACCTAATATTACTGAAAAACATGTCTTTTAACAAGAAAATGACAGCTACACCCTAAAGATGACTTTTCCTAATAGGACTCAAACTCCTATTTATTACATCAGACTACCTTATCTTTAAAACAGTTACATATCAATGACAACTAAGCATCACATTTTCAAATAGGCTATGACATAGCTCATCATACTTGACATATTAAAAACCCTCCTAATCATGTGGAACAAAACCCTATTTTTCAGGAGTACAAGACATTATCTTCAACGAAAGCTTTAGCTGATGAGCTGTCTCCATTGCATTGTCTTCAAGTCATAAATGCTTGGTGGTAAGGTCCCTTGACCTGTTGGATGTGTCCACCTGTCCAAAATTTCTTTTAAACTACTCAGAAACCTTCAAAAACAACTCGCTATGAAAACATGGCAGTTTCGTAGCGAGCTTTCGTAGCGTCCAAAAAATGGATTTTGCACTCAGAATTTCTGCTTCTTTGATGTTCCATGGTGACCATCATGACATGAAACCTCACCACCGTTAAAATCCCTCCTTGAAAACTGCAAAAAGTGTTGTTGGAAACAAATAAGCTGCTACAGAAATTTTCGTAGTGTTTTCCTGGCTTTAAGCTTAGGAAACGCTATGAAACTGTGAAAAACTGCAACATTTCTAGATTTTAACATTGTCCCAAAAAATTGACTTCCAGCTACAAAAACTTGGTCTTCAACATGCCATAAGATTTCTAAAACATAATCAAACTCAACTTAAGACTCTTGAGGTGTTTCCTCTTCATTAATGATGAGTTGAGCTATGGGCTCCTCATCCACAGTCATATTTAAACCCTTCTTCTCCAACTCCTCATGGATCAATTATAACTGCTCTTAGAGGTCTTTGACATGGTCCTTCAATTTTTTGTTCCTAGATTTCAAGTGCAGGTTCATTTTTTGGATATGCTTCACCTCTCCTCTCAATGGATGAGTCCATTTGATCAATTGTTGTGTGTTATCTAAGGTCTTTGACACACTATTAACCTGCTCTTCCCAAATTTCTTTCATTTTCTCAAACTACACCTTCTGAACATTATGTTTCCTTGCCTCTTTATTCAAGACTTCTATTTCATGATTTGCTAACTTCAACTGCTCCTTAAGGACCTCAATCTCTGCTTTTTCAATGATTTTCTCCTTTCCTTTCTTTTTCTTGATGACTAGATCTTCTTTTGCAAGTGATGAGAGGTAAATGATGCTTGGTGGTGGCTGGATAGTTTCAGTGACCTTATAAGCTTCTTTACTGCTTTCCAAGACCTTTCTGGCATGTCTTGTCATTGGTTTCCTAGCCTGAAACATGAATCCTGCATCTTCACCCTCAAACTCTAACTTCTTAGCTGATTTGGCTTTCTTGAGCTTCTTTCCTCCCTCATCTATATCTTCACCTTGGACTATGGGGGTTACCTCAATATCAATAGCATGCAGAATGTCTTCTAAGTTACCCTTAGCCACTTTTTGGCTTCTTGTAACCCTCTTGCTACCATGTTTGCTCACTGTTGTCTTTTGTTTTTCAGGTGTAACAGCAAGGGTATCAGCTTTCTGCAATGGCTCTATCTCCATGATTATTGGTTCATTTTGCTCTGCCACTAAAGGTAATGGTATACCTCTAGGTTTAGAATTTCTTTTAGGCATGATGGCATCTACTTCAAAACCACTAGCAAACAGGAAAGATGACCAGTCTCTGCCTAATCTCTTTAACTACTCTAAAACTAGCAACTTGATTAAACCATGATGAAAGAGTGAGGTTTCATTTCCTTCAGATTTAGCTTGAAATTGATCTACAATTTTAGCTAAGCTTTTGTATAAGTAAAAAGATAAATCAAGAGGCCTCTTACCAACAAAATGTAGCAGAAGCCTGAAATGGTATGAGTAAACTATGTGGTACCTCCCATCACAAGTGAAGTATTTCTGAATGATTAACAATAGCTTTGAGAATTTGTCCTTCATGTAGCTCCTTGGGATGGCATTTGTGAGATCAATCTCACTATGCTCTGGCTTGATAAATTCCTTGCATTCCTGCATGGTGAACTTGAAACCTTTGAACCATTGCTCTCCTCCTCTAGGAATTCTTGTTGTTACTGCAGTAGTATCTGGTGATATAGTGAGGTTCAACATCCCCAACTTTGAAGCTGTCCCATTGAAACTGATGGAAAACTCCTTAGAAACATGCATATGGCATCCTTGCAATCTTTGGCAAAACTGCAAACACCCTGTTCTTCTGAAAACTTCTAAGGCAGTTGGGTCTTCATTCAGCAAATTCATGTCTGATGGCTCATATCTGAGACGATAACCTCCTTTTTTGGTATTCCTCTTTGCAGCCATTGTGCTTTTATACCTTCTCTTCCCTCTTGATCAATGACACCTGCAATTGCTTGAAAATGCCAGCAACCAGCTTGGCTTGGTGAAACAACTCTCCAGAGATCAGTAGCATGCAAAGATGAAGCAGGGAATGACAAAGACTCAATTGGGAAAGATTTTAAATTTTCGATGACAACTCAAGCCTTCATCATGACTCATACATGCTAAAAACAGAAGTGATGACCTCAGACATGACCATTGTACTTTTGATTTAACCCTAACTAACTTGCATGACACTCACCCTAACAGTTCTAATCATTAACTGACAACTAGCACCTGATTTTAAAATACAAACATGAATACCTCTTTTCGTAGTGTACTTAGTGTATTTCCTAGCAAGTTCGATATGAAATTATCAGCAGTTTCGTAGCGAAAACTGCGTTTTTACTATGCAATTCGCTACGAAAATAAGAAATCTTGGCTAAAATGACCTTTTTGGATTTATAAGCTTGGGAAATGGAGTATGTCAGGAAATAATGACTGATGTGACATGAAAATACTTGAATGGGGGTGGGTTTGGACCTTAGGATAGGCTTATAAAAAAAATTAAAATTTTCCTTTACCAACTAATGACAAATGAACTCTATGACCATACCTTTAACAAATGAACCCCTAAGACTATGTCAAATGATGTTTCACTTTTTCTGAGTGATAACAGGGTCACAATATAATCTTAGCCGACCTAACAATAATAATGTAAGGGCACAACCATAACAATAGTGGTCTTTTATGGGGCATAATAATAAAAATATGGGGACTACAAGGGTAAAAAAATAACAATAAGGGGGCTACACTAATAATAATAAGGGACTACACTAGTAATATAGGGACCTAACACACTGCTACATAAATATGAGGAATAATATGCCCAACATCTCCAACTACATGTGCCTCCTAATCACTATAAATATGAGGCCTGCCACACTAGTGCGATGGAAACTCACTCCTACGATGATCTACACCCCAATTCCAACACCTCAAAAGCTTAATGCCATCGCCCTTATTCTGCATATCAAGCTGAAACCCATGTCCTCTTTTCACTACATTGAACTTCTTGTAAGGCACTACATTCTCCTTATCACGTGCATATTGAGGTCTTCCCCACTTTTTAGCCCACTTTCCTTTAGTCTTGTCACTACCTTTCTAGTCCCGCTTAGGCTTAGACTTGCACTTAGACTGCTCATAGCAATGCTTTAGCATCCAAATGACTTCCTCCAATGAATGAGGCTCATCATACTCAATCCAATCCTTGAATTCTAATGTAAATTCACTGATGAGCCTTTGGACCTTTGTATTCTCGTCCTTGAGGTAGGGCGCATACCTCAATAGTGCCATAAACGTGGTCATGTACTCTTCATATATCATGGAACACATATTCAACTCATATAATTCCTTGGCCTTTCAGTTATAATATCTTTCAGACAAGTACTTCTTCCTAAATATTCTTTTAAACTCATGCCAACACAACTCCTCTACCTTGATGCCTATGACACGCTTCACATATTCCCACCAGATATCTGCTTTTCCCTTAAGATTGAAGATAACTATCTTAGCTTTCATATTCTATGAATAATCATGCAATCTGGAGAAATTATTCATCCAAATTAGCCATGATTCTACATCTTTTGAATTCTTCACATTCCCATCAATAGTAGGAGTCTTGGATTTCTTGAACTCCTATAGAAAATAAATCTTCTCACTCCTCTTGTAAGGACACTAGTGATAATGAGGATGATGTCTCGCAGAACCAAAACTAGAATACTATCCATGAGTGCTAGCCATCATGTCAGGTGTATCAAAATATATTCCACCTCTGAATGTGTCATCCCTATCCAACCTGTGTCCTCCATGAGACCTGATGTCATATGACTCATTAGTATTTTCTTCATGTCCCTGAATGATCCTCAGTTGTCCCTACTTCTACAAATATGAAAGACTCTAAAGGATGAATGCAATAACGTATGCTTGATTTCCTTGAGCTCTAGAAAGAATTTCTTGTGCCTCAACCAATCTGCTATTATCTACCTTACAACTTCTAATTTTTTTTCCTTCAAACTTCTTAGTGTATCTTCTATATCAGGAGAGTACTATTCTCCTTGCTGCCTAATTAACCTATCCCATTCCATTGAATTCACATCAAGCCTATAAGGGGAGTCATGTGAATTGTAGTCCACCATTCTTATATTCATCTCTAATCTTCTCTCTCCTACAAACACGTCATTTTAGATAAACCAAATATAGACATAATCAAAATCATACCTTACTGTATTTTAGGGGAGGATATATTTTTTCCATAATCAATCCAAATTAGCACGATATAACTTCATAATCATATCAACTCATACATAAATAAGGTCATGATACCCATATCAATAATTATCTAACACACATACATGATAAACTCATAAAAAACTGACATGAATGCATAATAATTACATCTACCCTAAGGTCTAGTGCTACAACCTCGACTCTGATACAACTCTATAAATGCCTCCTCCCACATTTACCCAATTCTACAATCTCTCCAGGGTAAACATGAGTCGAGTGTCACTATGATATGAACTGACCTCCAAGTTCCAGTTGTGGAAGTGGGGCCTACAAAATAACAACAAAGTGACATTCCCTCTAAGACTACAGATCACTAGGGAGCCTAGCAACCACCCCAAGTGCTCAGTCCCCAATCTAGAATTTTTTTTCACATGTTTTACACCTAAACCACACCCTTGACACATTGTGCATGTGATTATGAGGCTTCAACCACACCCACAAGCCTGCCTACATGTAGTTATGACCCGAAATTCCATATTTCGTGCATGCAGTAGCGATATCTATGCCACTTTTCAGGAAATCCTCCAGACCACTGCCTAGAACCGAGTGTAACTTTTCAGTAACATAAATAACATGATAACAAGGCTAACCATTCAAAACTTGAACAATATCTTGACCAGAACATGCCTAGTACATGATAGACATTTCATCAAACATATGATAGACATATAAGGTACAGGTTATGATTGTATATATGATCATAAACTTTTGAACTTCATTTGAGAATCACCAATAAGGATCAATTCCCTCTCTAGCTAGCTGCAACAACAATTTTTAGCTCATGCATTCATAAACCATTCAATAACTTATCAAATCATGAAATAGACCCATAATTATAACACATCATATAACCAAGTATATAGCCAACATATAACCAGAATATAAACCATGAAAAATCATCCATAAGATTACCATAATAACCAGTACAAGTGATCATAGATCACAATAAGAAAATAACTCATATTAACATATGAAAATGCAAACCGAGTCGGGGACTTCCATGTACCACCCAACCATATATTGGCTGAACCAAAATATCTCTTTCAACCAATCAACCCCACACCATATTCCAAGCATGAATGTGGGATCATAAGGGTTAAACCGAAATAAAATTAACTAGGGATTCTAGATGCCAAACCATCGCAACCCTCAAACATAGTGATCTCACCTATACAGTCTAAAAATGACTAACATCAACCAAATCAGTCGATATCCCTATTGTCCAGGGATCTAAGAACTAGTAACTCAACCCACAACCTCCATGGAACCTGAGTTTTTCCAGGGCTCCAGAGAATTTGTCCCAATCCATAGGCTCCAGGGACTAGTAACTCAACCCACAACCTTCAAGGAACCCAAGTTGTTTCAGGGCTCCAGAGCATTTGTTCCAGCCCACAACTATAAGGAACCTGAGAACTAGTCAACAAAACCAAATGGGGAACCCACTACACCATGGCTATCCAAGAAATTGAAACATAAGTATGAAACCATTGTCACTCCATGCAATTCTCCATGTTAATGAAAACAAAAAACCAAGGAACCACATGCATATACCATGCATCCAAAAACCAACAAGGAAATCACACATGCAACCTATTACCTGCAAAGAATCCCTATTATAGTTTTCGATCAAGCTACATCCTTACACTTCCTTGCTTTCCTTTTCTTTCTTTTTCTCCAAATCCAAGTGAATGTTAGAGTGCTCCAAGAATGCTCTAAGTCTTCAAGAGTGTATGAGAGAAAGAATGGAAGGAGAGAGATAAAAATTAACTAACAAAAGCTAATCCAAAAGTTTTGCATTGATTCTTTGATGCTTTTTTATCATTGAGGTCTCCTTTTTATTCATTTTCCCTCTAATTTCCCTTACATGCATATGTGTGCCTTTTCACCTTCATTTTCTCCTATTTTCCTTTATTTTTATAATAAAATTTCATTTATTTCATCTTTGCCTTTGCCAATGCCTTTTCTAATTTCCATAGCCATTATTGATCCACAAGTGATCCCCACTATAATGTTTTTCCCACCATTCAACTTGCAATACGTGTCCCATGACCTTGACCTTATTTTATTTACATGGAAAATCAACGAGGGGTAGTTACACTATTAGCAATTAGTTGTTGATGAATAACCTTATTTTATTTACATGGAAAATCAACAAGGGGTAGTTACACTATTAGCAATTAGTTGTTGATGAAGAAGGAAGATGATATTTTCACTAATTAATTTGCACTTTGAGGATTGGTTCTAGAAATCTATTTCTTTTAATTTCAGTTATCACAATTTTTGAAAACTAGTTAATTCTTAATAGTGTCCCTTTGGGTATTACTAAATATATTATGTTGAGTGTTTTTAATAATTTACTGCGTTAAGATTACTCTTGAAATAATTTGTTTCTTTGTAAAAGATTGAAACAATATATTTCCTTCAAGAATATTTCGATGATGTTTTTTGCGAAGCCAAGAAATATGTATTTTTGAATTATTATTGTTAAATGAGTGGCTAGCTTTACAAATTCTCTAAATTATCTACTTCTCCAAAAAAATTATCACGTCTCCATTTTCTGTATATCTTATCATCAATAAAATTTTGATGAATTCTTTTATAGAATGTTTATAAAAATATATTTTTATTTAATAAATATTTGGAATATATCGTTTTATGCAATTTTTTATTAGTAACTTTAAATATAAGTAATTGTTTTGAATATTTATAAATATATCATTTCCTTGAATATATATTGAATATATTTTTGTAGGCAATTATTTGTTAGTAACTACACCGAAGGTGTTTACTTTTGAATCATTCCACCGCTCACCATAGTCGACCTTTTTATTTTTTGCTGTTGATTCAAGTAAACAATTGTCACATTGCCCACCGTTGGATCTGTATAATGATGGAGATGGAGAGTCAGGGAATGTCTACATGTTTCTCACTAAAACAACAAACTTTACAATTACTCTCTCTGCCATTTCATACCATAAAAGAATCCTGTCATGTTGCAAACTTAGAAGTCGGGGAATATCTGCAATTTCCCCACTTACTAAAGAAATAACTTACAGTTACTTTCTCTTCCATTGCCACAATTGTACTATAAATAGAGAAAAAATGGCTCGACACTTCATTTCACGGTCAACACAATTACACAGATAAAAATAGCCGAAAGATAGTACATCAACTGATATACCATTCTAAACAATTTCTGAATTTCAACCCTCATCCTTTCCGGTTGTAGCAATAACAGATCTAAGATTTCTTAATTGCAATGTCGTGATCAAGTGAAGACTAGGTGCACTAAGGAGGCCTTAGCTGAAGCAGTTTTACATACTAGAAATATTTGCAATCTTATGTGTGAGTAGGTATGTATACACAAACCATGTGGCTATACATAACATAGATCAGAGTGTTGTGTTGCATAGATATGATAATTTGTAGAAACATGCACGTTTGATTTTGAGTTTGGAGAATATAATTTGACAGGGTCGCATAAGCATAAGAATTCTCTGTGATTTGCTGATACTATATTGACTTCTTGGCTTCAACGAAATATTAGGAATTGTTCAAACCTAAGGACGTATGATTACATATTTCTCATCCTCATTGAATGTTGACAGAAAATTTGGGGTGCCATCTCTCTCATGTCATTCGGCATGTTTCTCATCTTCATTGAAGGTTGCCAAAAAAATTGGGGTGCCATCTCTGTCATGTCATTGGACAAATAGTTTAATGGGAGATGATTCAATTTAGTCCAACCTGCGCAGGTGCGGTAGCCAGCTTTCTCCCTTGTATCAATCTAATCATTGTCAGTTCATCTTATCGACTGTAACACGGGACAATCTTTATCTCAAGCCATAATTACGTTATATTTTCAAAGCAGCGAATCTTCGAAAATGATCAAACTCATATTTTAATAATATGCGCAATGTTTCATTGTTTTTTCTACTTGACAACTTTTAACAATAATAGGTTTAAGCACTTACATAGTTTAAACAATAAGAATTTTAGTATAATTTTGATAAAACAAAGTGGAATTTTTCGAAAATTTAGCTTTAAAAGCTTCAAGATTTTGGGTGATTTAAACATTTTTTTATAATGCTGAATTATTTTTTGCAATTAAAAAATGGTTGAAACACAAGTATAGTTTGTTTTATTGAATAATCTCTTACTCAATTCATGTAATTTTTGGAAAAATTACTAGTGACTTTTTTAGACAACTCTTAAGTTTAAGTGGTTTAATTCGAACATTTTCTAGATTTTTACAGTGTTGAATTCATTTATGCATTATACAATGCATTTAAACAAAAAAAATCACAATCTTGCTCAAAATTGTATTACAAATTCCAATTAAATAAAACATTTCTTCTATTATTTAAGTTAAACCAATATCAATTTATTATTTCCAATTAAAAACATAACAATAATATGTAATTTTCAACAAAATGTAATCTATCAATATACATAACTTGTTATAATATTATTATTTTTTATTAATAAATTAATTAATATTTAAAAAATAATAATAATAAAAACAACCATTTTTTTAAATAGTGAAAAAAACTAATTACACCGAAGGCATTTAATTTTGAATCATTGCATTAGCAAATATATATATTTGGCAAAAAAATGCATTAGCAGATATATTCATATAATATTGAACTATGCTTCTTTGATATATTTACATTAGCAGATTTTTGGGGTGCTACACTCCCAATCCTTAAATTTGGGACTCGCCCAATTGACATATTTTGGTGATAATTCATTCAGGATGTTGTATGCATAACCACAAGACAAAATTGCTACTTCAAGCACAACAATGAAAGACAAATCTTCCCAGATCTTGACGAGATGAACTACCTTTGGTGTATCTTTGCACCTTTAGGAGCAAATGCTAGTTCGTTGTTGATGAAGAAGGGAGGCGATCTTGTCAATAATTAATCTGCAATTGCAAGGATTTATTCTTTTCATTTAATTCTAGGCATCTCAAATTTTGACAGCTAATTAATTCTTAATAAGGTATGCCTAGATATTATTAAATATATCTTGAAAAATATTTTTAATAATTTATTGCCTCAAGGTTACTCTTGAAATAAATTTTTTTCTTTTCAAATGTTTGAAATAATTTATTTCCTTGAGAATATTTCCATAAAAAAATTTAATTCGCCGAGTTTACAAATTCCCTAAATTATCAGCCCCACCAAGCAATTATCACATCTCAATTTTATATATATTTGAAAAATGGATCTTGAATAGCATTTTTGTGAAAAATTTTAAGAGATAATTTGTTCTAAATATTTATAAATATATACTTTACTCTAATAAATATTTTGAATACATTGTTGTATGCAATTGTTTGTTAGTAATTTTGAATATATTTTGATTATTGCTAATGAAGAACACAAAAAATCTTGTCAATAATTAATATGTTTACAGGAGGATTGATTATGATGTTAGGTAGGTCATGCATACAACTATAAAATTTTCATATTTATGTCAAATATCCTTATGATATTCACTAAAATTGTATAATATTTGAAATTGAAATTATGGATGTGCAATTACTTTAATTATTTAACTATATTCACTATAAAAATTGAAACATTCATTATATTTATGTTGTAATTGTCCTTATTTAAATTAAAATGCATAATTGAAATCAATGTATTGAAAATCTCAGCTAAATTCTATATAACTTAATATTTTCTTAACCACTAAACTTACAAAATATTAAGGCAAATCGAAATTCCATAAAATATAGATTTAGTAGTTTACCAACCTATTACTTAATTTTTTTCCAACCCCTTTTATCTTACACTATTAGTTTTAAGCTTCAATTTCTTTATGAGAAAAATATATATATATATATATATATATATATATATATATATATATATATATAATTTTCAGCACATTAATATGATTGTTCAGAAAAATATTGTATAATTATTCTAATTTTTGGAAATGTGTTAAAATTTATTTAAATATTTTTTTATTGTATTATAATATTTTTATTTTTTGAAATGTAATTTTTAAATCTATAAAAAAAATTAGCATATTTAAAATTTTTGAAGTAATTTCATTGTATAGAGATGACAGTTAAAATTTAAAATCACAATTTAAATTTGTAGTTCCACAAAACCCTAACCAATAAATATTTCCCAAAAACCTAACTACTATACCTTCCATTACAAGACGGTATTTCTCGTACGTAATGTTCTAGAGATTCGATCAAGTGTTAGAGTTTATGCAAGAGAACAAGTTGTTGAATCTCGAACGCTCGGGGCCTCATCAACACCTTCTATTACAACTCGGTGACCACGTCAGGCTTCATTGGCATATTGTCCCTATTTTATCACTTGGGGATTTTAACAATTTTAAATATTGTTTTTTTTTATTAATTAATTATATCGTTTATCTTTATATATTTATATATATTTTTTATTTGTTTAGTTTTTTTTTATTTATTAATTTTTTTTTTTTTTAATTTTAAAAAGAGAAGTGTAAACTCTATGTTGAGTATAGATACAATTACACATCTCTTTTATACTAAGTTATACAATGTGCTTCTTAACTCAAATACAATTTTCTCTTTTTTTTTAAATAATATTATTATATAGTTAATTTATTTACAGGATGCATTTAAACTATTTTATTGAATTTTATTTTTTTATTTTTTTAAATAATATGTACCTAGGAGCAATGCACTAAATGTTGTATAGGTTGAGATATACACTGAAATATACAACATTTAGATCCAACAATGTATAGTGTTTAATACATTGTTATGGAGAGAATATTGTTTGCTTCTTCCTTTTTACATTTATCATATATTTCATCAAATATTTGTATATTTGGTATGATATTTGATGAATTTTTTATGATATAATATTTTATATTAATTCTACTTTATGTTTAAATTTTGTTTTGGTAGTTTTGTAATAATGATTTTTCTTTTCTTCAAAGTAAATATTTTCTCAGAACCTACAAATAGTTTAGAGGTTTGAAGAGTCTGGCGAGTAGGGTTTGGCCATAACTATTTATAGTCGATTCATTTTGGTGGCTCAGGTTTGGCCCCAACTATTTGTATTCACCTCCCTTTGGATCCAATGGCCCTTCTACCTCCTTCCATGAGCTCGCCTCCTCTTTTCCTTCACATTCTAGAACAAGGATTTTCCACAACATATATTGCTCCACATTTATCTTCTCTATGGTAACAAGCTCCTTCAAGACTACTCCATGGGCAACAATGATAACTAGTTTTTTCATAAGCAATACCCCCTCTAATGATATAGGTGTAGCTACAGTCTCGAGGGCTTTTGGTATTTCACATATAGATGTAGTGACAAAATGGAAACTTCATGGAACCCAAGCCACCAAGATCCAAATGGTTCAAGAAGTTCCAAATCCTTCCATAACCATAGGCAAGGAAGCTTTAGAACAATATGCTTTCTAAAAGCATAATGGCCTTAGATGGAATTTTAATAGCCTATATCTAAAACTCACAAATCTACACCAATGAATCTTGTGCACTTATAACCTATAAATCTAGGAAGAAACTTATATCTGCCCTTACCAAAAACGTTTGTTCATTATGGAGTTTGACATTGTAGATGATAGAGATTGGATTCTCAAATCTAATCCTTGATTTGGGGGATGGTATACCTGCATGAAACCTTGGACTCCAACCTTTTACCTTGCTTCATATTCCCTCTCCATCACTATAGTTTGGGTATATTTTCGTAACTTACCATTGAAATTTTGGATGTATAACTCTCTTGAGGATATAAGGGATGAATTGGGTAAAAATCATTTTAGTTGTGAGGAAAAAAAACATAAGTACATAACTACCTATGCCTACATTTGTGTAGATATGAACTTCAACAAAGGATTTTAAAAATAAAGATAAAACAAGTTGGCCAAAAAAGATTATACCTAGACTCAACTACTAAATTATGACAACTCATCCTTCAAATGTCGGGATTGCTTTGAAACAAGACACATAGTAGCCTCATGTACCAACAAAGCAAGGTGGAAAAGAAAAATCTAGAGAAATTTGACTTAGTGGGAGGGAGCCACAAAGTCTCACTGCCTAATAAATAAATATCCCCTAACTATCCAATAAGTCTCCTCTCAAGATGAGTATGTGCTTCTTTCTTTGAGTGTAAGCTTTGCACAACTGGAAAGGAAAAGCATCTATCTCCCTTCCTCTCTATTAAGGGAATCTAAATTATCCATCCTTGATTCAAAGGAGGAAGCATAATCTGTGTTGATCACTCCTTCAACCAAAGTAAACTAGACCAATCAAACGAAGGAATTGGAAGAAAATAAAGATATCTTTGAAATGTCATCATCCCCTTATTGAAAAATCAAATCATGATGGAGGGATACATTAAAAACCTACAATTGCACTACAAGCTTAGCAAGAGGAATGGATATAAGTTTTTTTTTTTAAATTCCATTATCCTTTGTATACATGACATTAATGATTTGGAATCACCATCATAATTAGTTTTAGGCACATATTGTTCTCTACACGTGGCTATGCTCTCATTTTATATGTCTTGATTGTTTGAAAGGAAACTTAGTTTAAACAAAAGAAACTTGGTTCTTGGAAACCTACTAATCTTGGAAAAGCCAGATGATTTCCTATCTCTCAAGATCTCACTTCCTCCTTGTAATTACACATTATACGAGTCAACCATAATTTTTTAATTTAATTCTCTAACCATTATGAAAAAATAATTTTTATACCAAAAAAATTTAATAATTTTATTTTTTAAATTGATTTTCTTATACAAGTAGTTAATGATTTTATTTTCTAAGTAAGACGTGTTCATTTGTAGCTATACAATTAGAACTTCGGCTCAAAAATCAAGAGTTGAGCCTAGGACCAAAAGCTAATATGAGAACTAAGGCTTGAGCTTGGGACCAAGCATTATGTTGAAGACGAGTAATTCAACACAAGGCATGATTCTCTATGTAAGTGATTAATAATTTTATTTTTTAAATTTCTTTGTCTATACAAGTAGCTAATGATTTTTTTTTTTTTTAATGTGAGATGTATTCATTTATTTTATAAACAACTAGGCCCCAATAACAAGACTTGTGCTAAAAATCAAGAGTTAAGCCTAGACCAAAAGCTAATGAGGACTAAGACTTGAGCTTGGGATGAAGAGTTGAGTTGAAGACCAATAATTCAGCTCAAGGCTAGAGCTTGAGTCCAAGCCTGTGGAAGACGCTTCGAATTAGAATCAAACATATAACATTTTTTTGTTCTTTTAAAATAAAAATTCTGACCTTTATTTCCTATTGAACCGTCAACACATATTTCAACATCATTAATAACATTTTTGCAATAAATTTTAACGAACAAATAATTTTTTCAACCATCTGTAATAGTCCTTTTGACTAATAAAAAAGCCAATATAATTGTTTAAAAAAAACGGTATGGAATTTAAAGCTTGAGATATGAAAATAATACATTTTCTATTAATTTCAATAGAAAAATTAGGCTTATCATATTTTTGTAGTTGTGGATTTTTCTATTTTATAATAATTATACAAATATTATGTGGTTTATAGTTCCTAAAGATAGGTGACCGCTACATCCACATCCATAGAATAATTGTACTAAGAAGATCTATCCAAAAAAATCACTAAATCCTAACTCCAAGAATATCGAGAGAATTGAACTTGTCACCTCTCAATAATAAAGGTGCTTTCATGATAACCCTTAAAACTACAAAAATAACTTAATATAAAAAGTGTTAATATAATAAACAATAAGTAACACAATAATCAACCTTAACATTAAAATTGCAAAACATAAAGTGTGAAACCTATTATCACAACGCTCTATAAATTGTTAGTGAAAAATTTGATTTATTTAACCATTAATAATGCACTAAACATCAAATATGTTGTAGCACAATATTTATATACATGGAAAAACCAAAGATAATTCATTGAAAAATAGCTAATACAAATTTGAGTTGTATGAAATGTCTACCCAATTGGACACGGAATAAACTAATAACAATAAATAAATAATATTTTTTTACTGCATTGATTCCAACTAAATTGGATTTAAGATATAAAATATCAAAATATGTAAATTATAAAACACATGGATTGAAATATGTAGATAAGTTTGGTTAAAAGGATCTTTGATCTACATTGTAATACATAACATACACCTACAAAGTTACAAAATAAGAAATAATTTAACTAACAAAGAAAATAAATTTTAATTAAAAAAAAACATATTACAATACAATTATATTACTTAAAATAGTTCTATCAAAATATCAAATTTAGTTGCAAATCTATTAAACCACATAAAAATAGCAAACTTTTTAACAATTCTTCTTTAAAAAAAATATTATAATAAATACATAAAAATGTAAATGTAATTAGATATCTATAAATACTGAAAAATAAATAAATAATAACAATTTTCTATTAATTAAAAAAATGTTAAAAGTTATTGTCAAAATTTTATACTTTGTGCAATTTGATACGATTAAAACTAAGAATATGAAACGAGCAAACAATGATTTGGAACATCAATGACAAACACACAATCTGGTGCAGCCTAGTTGTGTACACTTTACCGTGGGAAGTGAAATAACATGACATAGATTATCGGTATAAATTTAACGTAATGTGACACTTATGATTAATGCAAATTTAATAACACGTAAATCTAGATCAAGTTGTTCTTCCACACGATGGGATTTTATCACCTTTTACACTTATAAATATATAATGTTTTATATATATATGTGTGTGGTTGGGGGGTGGGGGCGGAATGTAAATCAAACAAGGGAGGTTGCATGGAAATTAGTCCCTGCCTTAAGGGGGGAGTGGGTTATTTAGCTGGGTTAGTGAATTGTGGGTTACATAAGTTATGAAACATAATGACTAGTACTAGCATGATGTGTGGAATTAAACCTCTTTAGTTTTATACACATTGATAGTAAGTTGCTTTGATGGTGATGCACTAAGATATTAGAATGAGTCAGAAGGTGTCGAGATGTGGACTCAACTTTGAACAAGGAAAATGATGCAATAGTCAGTGCAAAACCCCAAGATTGATCATGGGACCTCCACTTGGGCAATTTTTTAAAGGTATCGACTCTAGGAACTTTGCAGTTGGATTCTTGTGTGGATACATTACAATGTTGGACGATCCTTTTGTCACAAAGTGGAAATTCATATATTTTTGCAAGGTGTAGCAAGAAAAAACGGTGTCTGTTGACCGGTTGAGGTTATTTTTACGGATCGATATAATAATAAAATATTTTTTATAACACGGGGAAAAACATATATATACTTGTTATCTCGTCCAGACTTAGCGAATGAATAAATATGACGAGTATCAACATTGTGGCTAGATATATGAGCAATATTGATATGAAGAAATTACAACAAGCATCATGTCTAAAAAATGTATTTAAAGTTTGATATTATTTTTTTCGTATAATAAAGAATCAAGCACACAATCACACTAAGGGTAAGAAACCACACATTCAGAGAAAATGAAATATGTCTTCATGCCTTCGACAAAGACGACCACGTGGTAAGAGAAAATACAAACGGTAACAACACTAGTTTATCAAAACCACAACAAAAACAGTCATTTCAAGAAAATATCGAAGAAGAGATTCCTATGTGTTTGCTTGCCTTGGCATTTTCGCCTTCAGAGACGTCGAGAAAGCCTATCACAATTATAATTCTTATAATCCAAGAAAGGAAACTGAGAAGGATTTTCGTTGTGTGAACGTGTTGAGAGGAAGGAGGGAGACATGGGAAAGCTCTGGTTATTGGTCGGTAAGAGCATCAACCTATTGTAACTACTAGTTTTTTTATCAAAGGCTCTATATTTTAGCTTAAAAATAAAAGTGCTTTGAATTGAAATAAACCCAAACGACAGTGACCGACCCATCGCAAGAAATCCAATGCAACTCGTTTCGTTGAAAACCGAGTTCGAATGAAGGAGATATGGTCTGTTGAACGTCGTTCATAATAAGCAAATTTTTGTTAAAAAAATTGCAGAATAGGTACAGGTTGATGACATGGAAGCCTAGTCAGCATTCAAGGAATCTTCTTCAGTTTTAGTCGAATGGGACTGTGACAAGTGTCACTGTGGGATTTGTTAGTTTGGTTTGTGTAGGTAAAAATCACCCAATAACCTCCTAAAGTTGAATTTGGGTTTATGGATTTTTGTGCTGGAAATTATTATTTATTTTTAATTAATTAAGGTTATATATATATATATATATATATATATATATATATATATATATATATATATATAATTATATTATTTTACGAGATTTTAATCATATATTATATTATATATTAATATATATATTATCTATATTAATTATTTAATTAAATCCTTAATTAATTTTAAATCAACATATGATTTCAGCATTATATATATATATATATATTTCTAAGTAAGATTGATTCTATTATATGGTACATAAAATACAATTCGTAACGTTCCCGCCAGAGTTGCTATGCTAGCCAATTCCGGCAGGTATAGAGTTCAAAAACACAAGATTGGGACTACCCCAGTTGGGGAAACCAGTCCAGAGATTGCTGCCCCGAGTAGGGAAACAAGCATTTACCATAATTGTCCAAAAAAATATAGAACTGTGTAGGAACAAGAAAAACATAAGAACGGTAAAATGAAAACTAACTGAGGTAGGAAACCTCTTGATGCTAATTCTGGCGCGGCGAGTCATGCTACTAGCCGTATGGAGGTGGCTCTTCAACTGTGAAGCAGCCGTAGTCTTCAAAGGAGTCCTCTTCCTTCTTTGACTGCTGCACTATAGGCTCTGGCATTGAAGCAGAACGCACACCTGCAACAACATCCTTATCATATTATACTGAGCTATCACTCCCTTCGCTGTTGGAGGAATGCATAATAGGTTTGGTTGGCACGGCCTCCAATTTTTTGGAGTTCTGGGGGTAGGACAAGGAGATGGTGGACTTTCTTAGACGTTTCCAAGAGCCAGAACCAGCATAGTTGGACGAGACTTCCGGAAGACACACCAAAAGTGTGGCTAAGATGAGATGTTGGTCTAGAGCTTCAGTGGAGTCGAAATTGAGCCAGAATTCAGCAAGACTGTCCTCATGGAGGGGGGAGTGGCTTTCATTATGGAGGGAGATGGGAGGGCAAGAGGACTGGCCTCTACCGCGGCCTCTACGGCATCGCATCTTGTGACGCCAAGGAATGGCATTGTTGGTGAGCTCTGGAGAGGCGAGGAGGGATGCAAACTTGCGGGAGGAAATATGGAAGGAGGCCTCAAGCTGCAGAGGAGGCAGGGAATGGAAGTCAGGGTGCCTCGGACAGAGACCTGCAAATTGGATAGAGACTAACAATCTGTAGGAGAAGACAACGAGAATGTAATTGTAGGGTGCCATGAAATACCAGGATGGGCAGTAGGCCGAACGGGTGTAAATGCTCGAAGCGAGTGGGTTAATGCAGGCGTCGGGTGAGCAACTGCACCATTTAAGAGCATCTAGACTTAGGCCATGCGCAACCATGTGGCTGTGCTATGCGCCTTGCGGAGGAGCCGCCACGTCGATGTACCTAGGGATCACCCGCATCCGAGATTCAACATTTTATATTTTATTAAACCTATTTCAAATCAATTTTTATACATTGGCATTATACTTACCTATAGTCTGCATTAAAGGTTGGATTAATGTTTTCGTTGAAATATATTGAAATGGCATATATCATATACGTGCTATGGTTTATTGACTATGCAAAGTCCGCAAATATTCATAAACTATGGTTATATAAGATGGAAATTATTAAAGTTCAAAGACTATGCAAAGGTCGAAGCATTAAGGTTCGGGTGAATGTAATATATTTTGAATGTCACGTGCAAAACAACGATGAGTGGGTCGGAGGTCCAGGTTTTAACCCATGACCTCCCCACACAACAAAGTGTGTTCACCATTGGGCCATAGGCCCAAATTATTATAAACCTTTGCTACAATTTGGTATTTGAAATACACATTTAAGTCCGACGGTGGAACGGAGGGGCCAGCCCGCGGGCGAGCCCCTCACCATGTGACCAATACCTGTGACCATGTGCAAAGGGCTCCAGATTTAAGAGCGTGATTAGCGCTAACTCCAGTTTATTAATATTAATAACGCGCTTACCTTAAGACTAATGTGCAGTTTAACTTAGTGGCAGATTAGGCGAAGCGCCAATTTTGGCGGGAAGCTCCAGTTTTAGTGGAGTTAGCTGGCCAGATTCCAAAATTAGTGGAGAAATTGCATGAGAATTTTTTTTTGCCATAATTGAGGCAATTTTCAACCAAATTGGGTGCAGGAAGAGTCATTCTTAGCATATTTTGATGTTTTGGAGCCATTGGAATAGGTTGCAAAGGAAGAAGATGTCATATACACAGTTTTTTGTTGACTTGAATATTTTTTAAGCCAAGGGCCACCAGGAGGGAAGGACATGCCCAGAGCATCTTGTAACCAAATTGAGTAAACAAATAGTCGTTTATGATAGATTTAAATGTTTTAAACTCATTGGAATAGGTTCCAAAAGAATTTGATGCATGTAAACAAAATTTTGAGAAAATTTGAGCTAATATAGAGGCCCAAGCTATGGAGCTGGACCAAGGAGATGTAGCCTAGGAGGGATAAACTCCTTCATCAAAAATCTGTTTTATTTGATCATTTAGTGACGTTTGTTGTTATTTATGTTGTTGTTGTTCAACCATTTAAATTCATGTTTTATTCTTTCAAAAACACTCAAAGTCCAATTTTAATTACCTCTTTGACATACATAAGCAACAAGGGAGCCTGCACATCAAGCATAAGATCAGTAAATAAGTTTTATATCTGAAATTGAAATTAGCACAACAAAAATAACATTCAAAATTTAGATCAAATTGGTATCAGCGCACAAGGTTGCTAAGGTTATTTTCTTGTTAGTTTCTTGAAGTTTTGTGCAAGTTTAATGGTTGCAATTTTGTGATGCTGACAAGGTTAAAGTTGTAAAAAGGTGAAGGGAAATTTTTGGTTGCAAGTCCTGAGATTAGGACCAGAAGAAGGAGATCCGAAAGAGCATCATCCTCACCCAAAATTCCGCTCATAGATGCACTTGAAGAACCTCAATTTTTTTCTCAAGAAGCTGAGTTGATTGAAGAGGTACAAGCAACAGAAGTTGAGCTTGAATCCATAAACATTATGTCAGGTGTTGGAGAGACTCAAGGACATTCATAAGAAGAATATTTCAAGAGAGACTTCAAGGACATTCAGAGAATGGTTAAAATCATGTTTGATGCATTCACCGCAGAAAGAGCAGGAGAAGGTTCTAAGCCTCCACATGGAGAAGAAACTTCAGATGATAAGAAGGATGAAGAGAAGAGTTCAAAGGGTGGCAGAGGAAAGGCACATCCATCTCCACCATCTTCATCATCCTCATCATCCCCCTCTGCATCATCTTCTACTTCCACCACAAAGACCACTCACACTCACTCAAAGGCCACAAAAGGAAAGACTCCATTACTCAAATCGGACATTAAGTTTAAACTACCTATGTACAATGGCGAGGTAAATGCAGAGAGGCTTGACAATTGGATACGTAAATTGGAGGTGTATTGTAGAATTCAAAATCTTCATGAAGGCGACATAAAGATCCAGTTGGCTTCATTAAGGCTAGAAGGGGCAGCACTAGTTTGGTGGGAAGCAAAGACTCAAGAGGAAATGTGAATCCATGGTAAGATATCCATTTCTTGGATTGAGTTTATTTCATCCATAAAAATACAGTTTTATCCATTACCCTACATGCAACAAGCTATTATGAGTGGACAAAATTTTAAGCAGCTCAAGGGTCAAACATTTCAAGAGTATACCGAGGTGTTTAGAAAGAGAGATTTGTTGTTAGGGGTAAATTTGAATTCCCAAGACACACTCTTCAAATAGATTGGGGGTTTACATTCCTATTTGAAGTGTAGTATTCTTATGTTTAACCTAAGAGATTTAGATGAAGTTTGTGTACAAGCCACACACTTAGAGGCAAGGAGAAAACAAGGCATAGAGGAGAAAAGTGAAAGTGAGGGTAAATGGAAAGGAAAATTTTATGGAAGAGGAAAAATAAATAGCTCTATAAAAAGAGAGAAGGAAAAAATCACATGCAAGAACTATTCAAAGACTAGCCATGATGAAGACCAATGTTGGCAACTTCATCCAGAATTGAAACAAAATCGACTGAAAGCCAAAGAGAAAGGTAAAATTGTTGCTATAGCTGAACATGACTTAGGGTCAGATTCAGGAGATGAGACAAGGATTACAGCCATGGGTTTGAAAGGTAAACATGTTGCAAGCACTAGTTCTTCAAATATTTCAAATGATACTCATGATGAAGATATAAGAATATAACTTTTCCACATTAGATTTTTTCTAAACATACCAATATTGATACACTTTTTTATAGTGGGTCACAAGCTAACTTGATTTCTGAATATTTGGTTGAAAAACTAGGCTTTGAAACTATTAGACATCCAAAACCATATCCTTTAGGTTGGATATGAAATTATTCAAACTTTTAGGCTACAAGGAAGTTCTTACTAAGATTCACCATTCAAATGTTGGTTTATGGTTTCCAAAAGGTATATGGAAATGGCAAAGATACTTGATCAAGAGTCGACGCAAGTGCAAGGCAAAAGCAGCTAAAAATCGCCATGGTGACAGTGTGCAAGGAGAAAAAGTTTATAAGTTTCCTTTGATTGTTGACCAAGGTAGGAACAACATGGTTTCTCCAAGAATATATTGTTGTTCTGCAAATTCAGAAATACTGCAGCATGACGGTGTCAATGACAGCAAGAAAAGGTTGCAAGGATTAAGGAAAAATTTGACTTTTAATGAAACGCTCCAAATGATGAAATTGGAAAAATTTCAATGGATAGAGATTGAAGGGTGATGGAACAATCCCCTCATCCACATAATCAGTAATCAAGAGAGATTTTGGGGTCCAAAAGGCTTCTAGTGGGGAGGAATGATCAGAGGCTCAGTATTTTAGCTCAAAAATGAAAGTGCTCAGAATTGAATGAAACTAGAACAAAAGTGATCGTCTTGTCACAAGGAATCCAACGCAACTCGTTTCGTTGAAAACCGAGTTTGGATGAAGGAGTTATGGTCTGTTGATCGCCGTTCAGAATAGGAAAATTTCTATTAAAAAATTTGCAGAACAGGTTCATGTTGATGACATGGCAGCCCATTCAGCATTCAAGGAATCTTCTTCAGTTTTAGTCCAATTGTACTATGACAAGTGTCATTATGGGATTCGCCATTTTGGTTTTTGAAGGTAAAAATTGTCCAATAACCTCCTAAGGTTGAATTTGGGTTTATGGATTTTTTGCGTTGGAAACTATTATTTATTTTTAATTAATTAAGGTTATATATATATATATATGTGTGATTTTAATCATATATTATATTATATATTAATATATATATATATATTAATTATATTAATTAATTAATTTTAAATCAACATATGATTTCCACACTTTATATATTATTAAGCCTATTCCAAATCAATTTTTATACATTAACATTATATTTACCTATAGTCCACATTAAAGGTTGGATTAATGTTTTCGTCGGAATATATTGAAATGGCATATATCATATTGGTTATTCAATTTGTTCAGAAAAGAAACAAAGAAAAGGAAAACATCTTTTATTACTATGAAAAAGAACGATCCCAAATATATTAAATTCCAATTTCGGATAGGACCAATGCCTTTACCTGACTTTTGGAATGTGTGGTGGAATGGTCCTTTACCTTGCTCCCTTATGTCTTGTGTGCACCCAAGAGCGTCATATGTGAGCCTTCAGGGGCTATTATCCCTTATTAAAGCGTTGGACTGGGGAAAAGGCGGGGGAAGCATAGGTGGCTAGAGCATAGTCTATGGGATACGAGGAAAGAAGCTGGAATAGGAAGAGATGCTTACACTGGTGGATCCCGAAACCCCCAGATTATGATCCGGTTGGAGTAGAAGGTGGAAAAGAAGTTTCTCCATCAACAAAGGCAAGGATAGAGGTATAGGTGTCACCGGGGTAGAGCACCCTTCTCGGGGCATATATCATATATGTGTTATGGTTTATTGACTATCCAAAGTCCGAAAATATTCATAAAATATGGTTATATGTGATGGAAACTATTAAATTCCAAGCACTGTGCAAAGGTTGAAGCATTAAGGTTCGAATGAATGTAATATATTTCGAATGTCGCGTGAAAAACAACGATGAGTGGGGCGAAGGTCTGGGTTTGAAACTGTGACCTCCCCCACACTACAAAGCGCATTCACCATTGGGCCATAGGCCCAAATTATGATAAAAAATTGCTACCATTTGGTATTTGAAATGCTCATTTAAGTCTGATGGTGGAACGGAGGGGCCAGCCTGTGGGTGAGCCCCTCACCATGTGACCAATACCCGTGACCAAGTGTGAAAGGCTCCAAATTTAAGAGCATGATTAGTGCTAACTCCAGTTTAATAATATTAATAACATGCTTATCCTAAGAATAATGTGTAGTTTAACTTAGCAGTGAATTTGGCGGAGTGCCAATTTTGGCAGGCAGCTCCAGTTTTAGTGGAGTTAGCTAGCTAGATTCCAGAATTAGTGGAGAAATTGCATGAGAATTTTTTTTTTCCATAACTGAGGCAATTTTCTACCAAATTGGGTGCACGAAGGGTCATTCTTAGCATATTTTGATGTTTTGGAGCCATTGGAATAGATTGTAGAGGCAGAAGAGGTCATATACATAGGTTTTTGTTGAATTTAAGATTTTTGAAGCTTAGGGCCACCAGGAGGGAAGGCCATGCCCAACGCATCGGGTAACCAAATTGAGTAAAAATATAGTCGTTTCTGAATGATTTCAATGTTTTAAACTCATCGGAATAGGTTCTAAGAGAATTTGATGCATGTAAACAGCAATTTGAGAAAATTTGAGCTAAATAGAGGCCCAAGCTATAAAGATGGACCAAGGAGATGTAGCCCAGGAGGGGTGAAATCCTTCATCAAAACTATGTTTTAATGGATCAATTTATGATGTTTTCTGTTTTTTATGTTGTTGTTGTTCAACCATTTAAATTCATGCTTTATGCTTTCAAAAACACTCATAAAATCCAATTTCAGTTACCTCTTTGACATACATGAGCAACAAGGGAACCTGAAAATCAAGCATAAGATCAGTAAATAAATTTTATATCTGAAATTGAAATTAGCACAAAAAAACTAACATTCAAAATTTAGATCAAGTTGGTATCAGAGCACAAGGTTGCTAAGGTTATTTTCTTGGTAGTTTCTTGAAGTTTATGCAAGTTTAATGGTTGCAATTTTGTGATGTTGACAAGGTTAAATTTACAGAAATTTGAAGGGAAATTGTTGGTTGCAAGTTCTGAGATTAGGATGAGAAGAAGGAGATTTGAAAGAGCATCATCATCACCCAAATTCCACTCATAACTGCAATTGAAGAGCCTCAATTTTTGTCTCAAGAAGCTGAGTTGATTGAAGATGTACAAGAATCAGAAGTTGAGCTTGAATCCATAGCCATTATGTCTGTTGTTGGAGAGACTTAAGGACATTCAAAAGAAAAAGATGTCAAGAGAGACTTCAAGTACATTCAGAGAATGGTTAAAATCATGTTTGATGTATTCACTGCAGAAAGAGCATGAGAAGGTTCTAAGCATCCACATGGAGAAGGAACTTCAGATGGTAAGAAGGATGAAGAGAAGAGTTCAAAGGGCAGCAGAGGAAAGCCACCTCCATCTCCACCATATTCATCATCCTCATCATCCCCATCTACATCATCTTCCACTTCTACCATAAATACTACTCACACTCACTCAAAGGCCACAAAAGGGAAGACTCCATTACTCAAATTGGACGTTAAGTTTGAACTACCTATGTACAATGGCGAGGTAAATGTAGAAAGGCTTGAAAATTGGATACGTCGATTGGAGATGTATTGCAGAATTCAAAACCTTCATGAAGACGACATAAAGATCCAATTGGTTCATTAAGGCTAGAAGGAGTAGCACTAGTTTGGTGGTAAGAAAAGACTCAAGAGGAAATGTGAATCCATGGTAAGATATCCATTTCTTAGGTTGAGTTTATTTATTCTATTAAAATAAAATTTTATCCATTAGACTACATGAAAAAAGCTATTGTGAGTTCGCAAATTAAGCAGCTCAAGGGTCAAACAGTTCAAGAGTATACCCAGGTGTTTAGAAAGACAACTTTGTTGTTAGGGGTAAATTTGAATTCCCAAGACACACTCTTCAAATACATTGGGGGTTTACTTTCCTATCTGAAGCATACTATTCTTATGTTTAACCTAAGAAATTTAGATGAAGTTTGTGTACAAACCACACACTTAGAGGCAAGAAGAAAACAAGGCATAGAGGAGAAAAGTGAAAGTGAGGGTAAAGGGAAAGGAAAATTTTATGGAAGAGGAAAAAGAAATAGCTCTGTAAAAAGAGAGAAGGAAAAACTCACATGCAAGAATTGTTCAAAGACTGGCCATGATGAAGACCATTGTTGGCAACTTCATCTAGAATTGAAACCAAATAGACTGAAATCCAAAGAGAAAGGTAAAATTGTTGCTATAGCTGAACATGACTTAGGGTCAAATTTAGGAGATGAGACAAATATTACAACCATGGGTTTGAAAGGTAAACATGTTGCAAGCACTAGTTCTTCAAATAGTTCAAATGATATTCATGATGAAGATACAAGAATAGAACTTTTCCACATTAGAGTTTTCTCTAAACATACCAATATTGATACACTTTTTGATAGTGGGTCACAAACTAACTTGATTTTTGAATATTTGGTTAGGAATCTAGGCCTTGAAACTATTAGACATCCAAGACCATATCTTTTAGGTTGGATATGCAAGAATGCAAACTTGCAGTTTACAAGGAAGTGTTTACTAAGATTCACCATTAACTCAAACTTTCTTGATGAAGTTGAGCTTGATGTGGTTCCGCTTGAGATATTAGGTATATTACTGAGAATTCCTTATCTGTATGATAGGAGAGTTGTATTTCATCGCCATGAAAACGAGTATCACTTGTTTAAGGATGGTATTGAGTACATAATTAGAGCGCATAAGAAGAAGACAAGTTTGTCTCTTGTACATGCAAGTGAAATGAAGAGGATAATGAATGCAAGTCAAAACTTGACATTGTTGATGATCAAACGAAGAGATGTGTTGAATAAAACTTTTTAAAAGGATTTTTATGTTTTTAATGAGTTGTTTCAGGATGTTAACTGGTTGCCTTTGAAAGAAGGTGAAAAACATTTGCATCAGTCAACAATAGTGTTGAGCGGTGTTGGAAATAAGATGTCGGTGCAAGAGAGTGCAAAGGTCAAAGATAAAGTGACAAAGAAGCTTGGAAAATAAAGCATGGATTCCACAAATTTTGTTTTATGGTTTCCAAAAGGTACATGGGAATGATGAAGATACTTGGTCAAGAGTCGACGCAAGTATAAGGCAAAAGCAGCTAAAAATCGTCATGGTGACAGTGTGTAAGGTGAGAAATTTTCTAATTTTCCTTTGATTGTTGACCAAGGTAGGAACAAGATGGTTTCTACAAGAATAGATTGTTGTTCTGCAAATTCAAAAATATTGCAGCATGATAGTGTCAATGAAAACAAGAGAAGGTCACAAGAATCAAGGAAAAAGTTTACTTTTTATGAAAAGCTCCAAATGATGAAATTGGGAAAATTTCAATGGATAGAGTTTGGAAGAGTGACGGAACAATCCCCTCATCCACATAATTAGTAATCAAGAGAGATTTTGGGGACCAAAAGGCTTCTAGTTGGGAGGAATGATCAAAGGCTCAATATTTTAGCTTAAAAATGAAAGTGCTCATAATTGAATGAAATCAGAACGATAGTGATAGGGCCATTGCAAGGAATCCAACGCAACTCGTTTCGTTCAAAACCGAGTTCGTATGAATGAGTTATGGTCTACTGATCACCATTCAGAAGAGACAATTTTTTATTTAAAAAACTGCATAACAAGTACAGGCTGATGACATGATAGCCCAGTCAGCATCAAGGAATCTTCTTCAGTTTTATTCCAATGGGACCATGACAAGTGTCACTTCGGGATTCACCAGTTTGGTTCGTGAAAGAAAACATTGCTCGGTAAAGGTTGGATTAATGTTTTCGTTGGAATATATTGAAATGGCATATATCATATACATATTATGGTTTATTGACTATGAAAAGTCCGCAAATATTCATAAACTATGGTTATATACGATGGCAAATATTAAATTCTAAATATTATGAAAAGGTCGAAGAATTAAGGTTTAGGTGAATGTAATATATTTTGAATATCGGTCCGGGTTTGAACACGTGACTTTCACCACACTACAGAGCGCGTTCACCATTGGGCCATAGGCCCATATTATTATGAACCTTTGCTACGATTTGGTATTTGAAATACACATTTATGTCCGATGGTGGAACGGAGAGGCCAACCCACCGGCCAACTCCTCACCATGTGACCAATACCTGTGACCAAGTGCGAAAGGCTCTGGATTTAAAAGCGTGATTAGCACTAACTCAAGTTTATTAATATTAATAATGCGCTTCTCTTAAGACTAATGTGCAATTTAACTTAGTGGTGGATTTGGAAAAGTGAAAATTTTGGCAGGAAACTTCAATTTTAGTTGAGTTAGCTGGCTAGATTCCATAATTAGTGGAGAAATTGCATGAGAATTTTTTTTTCCATAAATGAGGCAATTTTCGACCAAATTGTGTGCCGGAAGAGTCATTCTTAGCATATTTTGATGTTTTTGAGCCATTGGAACAGGTTGAAGAGGTAGAAGATGTCATCTACATAGGTGTTTGTTGACTTGAATATTTTTGAAGGCCATGGCCACCAAGAGGGAAGGTCATGCCCATAGCATCTGGTAACCAAATTGAGTAAAAAAAAAGCCGTTTCTGATAGATTTCGATGTGTCAAACTCATTGTAATAGGTTCCAAGAGCATTTTATGCATGTAAACAACATTTTGAGCAAATTTGAGCTAATACAGAGGCCCAAGCTATGGAGCTGGACCAAGGAGATGTAGCCTAGGAGGGGTGTAATCCTTCATCAAAACTATGTTTAATTGATCAATTTGTTATGTTTTCTATTATTTATGTTGTTGTTGTTCAACCATTTAAATTCATGCTTTATGCTTTCAAAAACACTCATAAAATCCAGTTTTAATTACCTCTTTGACATACATAAGCAACAAGGGAACCTACACATCAAGCATAAGATCAGTAAATAAGTTATATCTGAAATTGAAATTAGCATAGTAAAACTAACATTTAAAATTCAGATCACTTTTACTAGTTCTTTTTATTCCTCGTTCAAGTAAGATTGATTCCTCAAGAGTAGGATCCACAAGGGATGCGTCCCAACACACCAACTTGCTTTCGTTCTTATAGCAGTCCCTTCAAAGCCCTAATGGTATAGATCAGGTAAATCCTTATTTTCTTTTTAGGTAGGTGGCCTCGAGTAGTGGGAGCTATTGATATCCATGAAAAAGGTTCCTCTTCCCTAGAATTTTTGCCTCGAGAGACGCCGAGAGAGCCTCACAATCAGAATTCTTATTTTCGCCTCCCAAAACAACAAGAGAGCCTATCACAATGGGAATTATTAGTAACAATAGCTTGGCAAGAAAATCTAAGAACAATTAAGCTACTAAGTCCATCACGTTTCAATTGAAAATGGAGTTTTTTTATCACAATCATTGAAGCCCCATTAGCTTTTGTTCTATCAAGTTCCCATTCGAAATCTCTTTAATAATAATAATAATAGGGGCTATAGAAAGGCGAGGTGAGAATCAAAACTTGGGTTTATCAGTAAAACTCCCATCCTATGTCCTTATGTCATTTCAAGTTATTGTCCTTTGACCAGTTCTTACCAGTAGTTGCGGAGATACCACCAATGCAACGATATGGAGATAGTGGCTTCCTGAAGCAAGCCTAAATAACTGAGTCAAATAAGGTCCAGAGGATTTTCGTGGCGTAGAAATGCAGGAAATTTAGAAGTGCGTGAAATTTATCACTAGCTACAGTTCCATTTACATATTCATCAAATGCAACCACGAACAATTTTATTACAATTTGTAATCTTCTTTTGATCTTTCGTATTGTTCCTGATGATTTGTAACTAAGCCAATTTATTTTGATTTTTTTTA
Source organism: Pinus albicaulis (assembly GCA_034641835.2). Taxonomy (NCBI): domain Eukaryota; kingdom Viridiplantae; phylum Streptophyta; class Pinopsida; order Pinales; family Pinaceae; genus Pinus; species Pinus albicaulis. The sequence goes on along the minus strand of CM076580.1, from coordinate 1,379,107,450 downwards.
TTTTTCGTATTGTTCCTGATGGTTTGTACCTAAGTTGGTTTATTTTATTTCAACATTTGTATAACTCTGGTGCAAGAATCGTCATAGACAAAATACATCATAATAGAGAATTATTGTATATCATAAAAGATCCGTCATAGATGGAGTTCAAGTTCCATAAATTGAAGATTTAGATGCAGATAAATATTGAATTCTATTATTTTCTCTTCTCGACTCACCTCTTTCGCCTCCCTGGACAACTCGTTCTCTCTCAATATTTCTGTCCATTTGTAAAATGGCCAGTATTGTTTACAATTCAAGAAATACCTACAAATACATAATGCATGTTTGTATTAGTAGTACTATAATTGAAATTGCATTGAAGATACCACAAGAAAAAATACAACAATTTAATGATAGAAAAAATACAAAGATTTAATGGATGAGGAAGATACAAATGTATATTTTGTATAAGTATTGATTTATAAATATTTATCATTCATATTTAAATAGGATTGCAGGACTTTAAATAGGATTGTAGGAATGTATTAAGGTAACCTTTTGGTACAAAAGAAATATTCAAGTAGAACGACAGTGAAGTTGGAAGGATACATTACAGAGTCAATTTCCATCGGCCCAAACCATAGTCATTTTCCATCGACCCCTACCAGCACTAGAGATCTGAGTTCTTTGAAACGAACCACCACAAACTGGAGGCTAAAATCTTCTGCTCCATCATGCATACTTGCTTGCGTATGAGCTCTCAAGCTGCAACGTTTAGTAGACATGTGTGAAGAGTTCTGTTGCATTTAGTATGAAGAGTTATGAAGATTTATGCAACATTTAGGAGGCAGGTATGAAGAGTAGCCGTATTAAGGTAGTGCTTTCTCAATAGTCGGTCAGTTTGCCACATTTAAATTCATTATACAACCACTTGTCCCACTGACTCATCAGTAAACAACTTTATAATATAAATAGTACACATGAAATATTTAATGTTCGGGAAAAGTTAATGAATTAATGTTAGTATTACTTCATTGGAGAGAAACTTGAAATAAATACATGCTATTACATGATCTTATTGTAAGATACTTCACCCTCTTGCCTAAGGAAGAGGCCAATAAGATGGTGAATTTAAAGTCATCTTTAAAATTTAGCTAAAACAATCCCATGAAATAACATTTTCAAATTTTGACTTCAAAATTTGGCTAAATAATAAAATCACCATGATATAACCCTTGCTTTTCCTAAAATTTTAATAGATAAAACATTGAACGATTACTATAGTCCCTGTAAGGTCCTTTGGGCAGGGACTTTGTATAGGTATTGATTTATACATATTTATCATCTGCCTTTAAATAGGATTGCGGGACTGTATTAAGGTAACCTTTCGGTAGAAAAGAAATTTTAAAGAAAAACACAGTGAACTTGGAAGGATACATTACAGAGTCGATTTCTATCGGCCCCTACTATAGTCATTTTCCATCAACCCCTACTAACACTAGAGATATGAGTTCTGAGTACTTTGAAATGGACCACCACAAAATGGAGGCTAAAATCTTCTGCTTCATCGTGCATACATGTTCACATATGAGTTCTATAGCTGCAACATTTAGAAGACATGTATGAAGAGTTATGATGCATTTAGTATGAAGAGTTCTGTTGCATTTAGTATGAAGAGTTATGTTTCATTTAGTATGAATAGTTCTGCTGCATTTAGTAAGAATAGTTTAGTTGCATTTAGTATGAAGAGTTATGAAGAGATGCAACATTTAGGAGACAGGTATGAAGAGTAGCCCAATTAAGGCGGTGCTTTCCCAACAGTCGGTCAGGTTTCCACATTTAAATTCAGTATACATGTTGCCAAATTTAAATTTAGTATACAACCACATGTCCCACTGGTTTAGTATACAACCACTTGTCCCACTAGCTCAACAGTAAACAAATTTATAATATAACTAGTATGCATGAAATATGTAACGTTTGAGAAAATTTAATGAATTAATGTTAACATTACTTCATTGGAGAGAAACTTTAAATAAATACGTGCTCTTACATGCTCTTATTGTAAGATACTTGCACCTCTTTCCATGGGAAGAGGCCAATAAGATGGTGAATTTAGTAGAAAAAAACATTGAACGATTACTATAGTCCTTTCCAGGCCCTTTGGGTAGGCACTTTGTATAAGTATTGATTTATACATATTTATCATCTGTGTTTAAATAGGATTGTAGTACTTTAAATAGGATTGTAGGAATGTATTAAGGTAACCTTTCGGTATAAAATAACGATTCAAGTAGAACGAAAATGAAGTTGGAAGGATTTGTTATAGATTCGGTTCCATTGCCCCCTACTACAGTCCTTTTCCATCAACCCCTACCAACACTAGAGATCTGAGTTCTGAGTTCTTTGAAATGGACCGCCACAAACTGGAGGCTAAAATCTTCTTCTTCATCGTGCATACATGCTTGCATATGAGTTCTGCAACTACAACATTTAAAAGACATGTATGAAGAGTTCTGTTGCATTTATTATGAAGAACCTGCTACATTTAGTATGAATAGTTATGAAGAGTTATGCAACATTTAGGAGGCAGGTATGAAGAGTAGCCCAATTAAGGCGATGTTTTCCAAACAGTCGGCCAGGTTGCCACATTTAAACTGAGTATACATGTTACCACATTTAAATTCAGCATACAACTACTTGTCCCACTGGCTCATCAGTAAAAAACTTTATAATATAACTAGTACACATGAAATATTTAATGTTCGAGAAAAGTTAATGAATTAATGTTAGCATTACTTCATTGGAGAGAAACTTGAAATAAATACATGCTCTTATTGTAAGATACTTGCACCTCTTGCCTCGAGAAGAGACCAATAAGATGTTGAACTTAAATTCATCTTCAAACTTTAGCTAAAACAATCACATAAAATAATATTTTCAAATTTTGACTTTAGACATTGGCTAAATAATAAAATCACCATGATATATCCTTGGTTTTTCTGAAATTTTAATAGAAAATAACATCGAACGATTACTATTGTCCCTGCAAGACCCTTTGGACAGGGACTAGAAAGATAAATTATATTATATATATATAACATAATTTTTGTATTTAATTTGTTAATAAAAAAAATAAAATTTAAACTTTTAATATAAATATTTTTAACTTAATATTTACATTTAATTCAATAATATATTGGGTTTTTTCAAATAATAAAGAGAAACCAAGATTAGACTTTGGAATTTTAATATGGATTGATAGAACAAATTATATGTATATTTAAATAATATTGAAAAATAACTCAGTGTTTTTGAAAATTTGATATATTTTTCTAATTTCCAAAAACATTATATTTTAGAATAGAAAATATATAAATAAATTGCTAGTTGAAAAATATTAGAAAAGCAATATTTCATTATAATATGTCAAAATGGTTGTCTTTATAAATGAGTTATTGTAATATTTGTTTATCTTATGTTTAAATTAAACAAGACATTATCATCCAATTTGAGGAAGGAGATGTTGGAAATACTACATGCACAAAAGAAATGGCGACCTTACCTAATGGGAAGACTCTTCAAGGTAAAAATTGATCATGATAGTAGGGTAAATGTCTTAACTTTTCAAGGGTTAGTTTGTCAACCAACAAGAATAATATGTGGCTTGAGAAATTATAATTCAAGGGTATTTGAATGATCAAAATAATTTAGAATGTTTACCCAAGAGGCACCAATATGTATTCATCATTGGATTTGTGCATATAGACTTCAAATCCATAATATGTTAACCACAAAGTGCCTTAACAAAACAACTAGTCACAAACTACTTTATATCTTTGAATATTCTATTCTTCATTTTAATTATATTTAATTGGATACATTTATTATTATGTACTTTAATTATATTTAATTTAATATATAAATAATTAACCTACCTTACAGTAAAATATTTACTTTAGTTGTACTTAATTTTATTTTCCAAATAATTACTATATTTTAAAATGAGATAAAGAAATAAATATTTAAATGAGTTTGGTTAGTTATATTTAATTTTGTTCTTCAAATAATTAACAAATTTTAAAATGAGAAAAAAAGGAAATATCTAAATTAATTTGGATAGTTATAATGAGATCAGAAATGTATGGTATATATTCAATATATTCAATATGTTTTATATAATTCTTAGTACTATAACAGGAGGTATATATTAACTTCTAACCTATTGAATGTTAATAAATGTATAGTAATTAAATGTCAATAAATATGCGGTAATAGATGTAGATGTTACACCATCCTTATTTATAGAATAAAAATGAGTGACAAAATACATTACCTTTGTAATAGATGTAGATGTTACACCATCCTTATTTATAGAATAAAAATGAGTGACAAAATATATTACCTTTGTGACTTAATATTAACTAGAAAAATTATGTGAATGTGACAAAGTAATAGCTAGTTTGTTTCAATGTGACAAAAAGTTCCATGAATTTAAAGACCCTGCATTCTACTCAATAATAATAATATCCTTTAGTACGTTGCGCTATCATTTCTTTCTATATAAAATGAAGATATTGTATCTGATTTTTGATGTTATCATGAGAGAAAATATATTGGATAATATATATATATATATATATATATATATATATATATATATATATATATATATATATATATATAGTTTCACAAGTGGATATAATAAGATATGGTCATGGCAATAGTGCCTTAAGCGTAGTATATATATATGGTAGTTTGTTATCAGAATGTGAATGTTAATTAGGTAAACACATTATATATGGCAGTTTGTTAATAGAATGTGAATGTGAATTATGTAAGTATATTATATAAAGTAGTTTGTTAATAGAATGTGAATGTTAATGGTGTGACTTATTGGCGAAATGGAAGTTATTATTATTATTATTTGTGATAATAGTAATATAATAAATAATAATTTAAATTAGTTAAAAATTTTAAAAATGTTATGTAAAACTATTTAATTAGAAGGAAATGTGATTTTTTTTAGTTAATATGAGAAATCTGTGTCAAATCTCTTTCTGTAAGTCAATATTCATGAATTTATGGACTCACACAACATATATTAAGTCTTTTAATGTTGATGGTTGAGTATGATCATGACTCTTGTGACCATTATTGCTTTTTAGGGGAGTCTAACTAATAAACCAAATAGTTTTTTTGGTTGAAATTAGACAAGATAATTTAGAGCAAGATTACTATTTCTTGTTGTTTAAAATGTATTTTGAATACATGAATGGATTCAACACCCTAAAAACCCCTGAGAGATTAAACAACTTGATTCTTAAAATCTTTACGTAATTATAAGAAAAACCCAACATCTTTCTTCTTAAAAATATTTATGTGATTTTTGAAAAAATGACCATGAAAAAAGCCCTTGAGGTACTTTGACCTTTGCACATTAAACAACTTAAACATATAATTCTTAAAAATCTTTAACCAAATTTTAGGCAAAATTGACCACGAAAAATACTCGAGAAAATACGAGTTTATCAATTAATTAGACTATGGCCTATTTTTTATTATAAAATAAATTCTTCTCTTACAACTTTCTATAGCTCACCAACATATTCTCCAATAATAACTTGCTACCAAATTGATAACCAAAAACAATAGAACTATTCTATTGTATGGAAGAGGAATGCGAGGAAATCTTAAAAATATTCTACCAAATTTTAGGCAAAATTGACTAGGAAAAATATTCGAGAAAATAGTAGTTTATTTATTAATTAGACTACACCCTATTTTTTATTATAAAATAAATTCTTCTCCTACAACTTTCTATAGAACTCAACAGCATATTCTTAGAGAACAACTTGCTACCAAATTGATAATCACACAATAGAACTATTCGATGGCTTTGGAAGAGGACAACTTGCTACCAAATTGATAATCACACAATAGAACTATTCGATGGCTTTGGAAGAGGAATGTCAGTTGATAGGTTTCTTGAATATGTTCATAACAAATACTTTGGGATTTGGCACAACACTTTGATTTTTTTTTGAAATTTTAAAGATTAGTTTTGAGGAAAAAGTTTAGTTGTGAGGAAAATGGTATTACGGTAAAACTTACAATTTGTAATGTATAAAATTGCTTAACAAATATAAGAATTACTACAAAGATATACTCAAAAATAAAAAAAAAATTAATAATTTATCATCACTAATTGTTATTCGAAAATATACACTGACTCATCATTATTATTAAAAAAAAACCAAACCACCTCAAATTACTTGCTAACCAAAAAAAACCTTTCATTCATAACAAATACCTCTAACACCATAGCTTAAATCTTGAAACTTTTATAAAAATTAAGTCTAAATAAAATTAATAACAATTACTTCTTTCAACTATCTAAGTTAAACCTAATTGAAATTCATAACTTTTGCTATGCATTAAATAACTCATTAAAAAACAAACTCACATTTAACAAATTATAGAAGCAATCCTAGTGGATTATTGCGATCGAGTGATATATTTTGTCATATTACTCGAGACTTGTGATTGCTATCGAATATCTGTTTTGTCATATTACTCCACACTTCTCCTGTACCAATATACAATACGCAACTTCCTTGAAAAGACCTGATGTATAATGACGGAAATTAAATTAAAGTGATAACAACACCATACTTTTCTCAGCAATAATGGTATATTTAAAAAAAAAACAGAAATATGGAATCAAGGCAAAGGTTGCGTAAAAAGAAATGAGCAGAATCAGAATCCTACCCATTACCCAAATTTAGGACATTTCACAACAAACATTCGTTTGTTTTTTTAGGTTAATTTAATCACCGGATTTAAAAAGCCATTGAAAATGCTGAAAGATTGTGACGCTTGACACTTATCATTTATGTTGTGCTTTCGGTGATATTGTTGTACCATGACAAGCTGACAATGACAATTCGTATCTAACATCCTTAAAGTAGACACCTGTATTTCACAAAGTTTAAATTGCTTTTTGAAAAATAATGATGACGTTGGAACAGTTTGACTTAAATTTGCATATGGTTCACTTGTAATGGACAGCTCACTGTCACATGCACGGATGGATCCATGGGGTGTTGCCCCAAAAAAATCTCCTCCATACCTCTCATTAAACCTAAAGAATAGGTCAAATACATTTGATATATTGGCTAAAAATATACGTTAAATAGTTTAATAAATCCGTCAAATAATCAAATTAATAAGTAAATGTAGGTTTTAAATACCAAGCCACGTAAGGATTAAAAGGTTTGAAGGTTTGAAGTATGATCTCTCCTAGGGTATTCAATCATTGGGACAAGTGGGGTGTGGGCAATTAATGTTGGACCGGCCTTCAAACATGCGCTTGCCAACTCACCACCTTCTCATGCTTGAATAGTAATGGGCCTCGGGGCAGGGGATCCTACGACAACGGTGAATGCAGTTAAGGGTGCGACGGACGTGAGCCACACCATTCAGTATCCGCAGGCGATGGTGAAGGTTGGTGCTCTGGATTTCACAGATGAGCAGAATTTGGCTCTCAAGCCTTGGCTTGAGCTTCGTCGGCAGGAGACGAGGTGGGTGCAAGTTCAGTGGGGTAGCAGTGGCGAGACTCTGGTAGCTGAGAGGAATCCTGGCAACGACAAGAGCGCGTTGCACCAGGAGGCGGGCAAAGGTGGTGGGGGTGAATTAGTTGTGGAGGGAGCGTCTCTGGACAGGTGGTTCTAGTGTTCAGCCCGGGCGCCAAAAGACAGTTCGCAGACTGCGCAGGAAGGGTTCTTCACTGGCCAAGCCCTAGGGTGGTTCTACCTTGGGCTGGCTGAGCACTCAAGCTCTCTTGTGATTCGCATCTACGGGTGGTGGCGCTTCCGTACCACATTTGACGGCATTGTTGCGGCTGGTGGTGGTATCGTGTCTCTCGTCCACGGTGCTTGGGACATGATCAGTGATAAATTCAGCTGAGGGTGCAGGGACGGTGCATGGGTTTTAGGGGTTGTTGGACCCAGAGCGACTTGGTGCTGCAGCCCAGCAAAGCGAGAGGGAGTGTTAGGCGACTTCATGCTGCGCGAGCGAGGTCAGGCACAACGTGGAGGTCTTGGTCGCGGCATGGAAAATCGCCAGGTACCCGGGGACTCAAGCTCACACTCATAATCTACTGAGAGTCAACATTCGGTGGCGGCCATGGCAGCTTCTCCAGCTCAATCACCAGGCCAAGTTGAGGCTCCGGCCACCATCGAAGAAATTTCTGCCCAACTCTAACAGATCGAGCTCAACCTAGACACCTTGCGTGAACAAAGGTATGATGATCGTAATGATTTGGTGGCCTACATTAATGTTGTTCAAAACCTGCATAATGAGACCCTTGAAGCTCTGGAGAGTCTGCGTCATCTTCTGAGGTGCTCTCACGACCACCTCCGAGCTCTAGAGGTCCAAGTGGACCATATTAGCTACCATATGCACAATCAAGGTCGTCTCTTCGCAGCTCCTCCGTCAGGTCCCCTGCACCCTCCCCCATGATGGCAATTCTGTTATGTTTGTTTTGTAATTTTGTACGACTAATAACCAAGAGCACTGAATGCCTTGACAAGCACCCAAGTCCTTCTAGGCACTGCATGCCTTTCGGGTTGCTTGAATGTAATACAACCATGTTGGCTCCTACTGTAAATTTTGTTTCTGATATGATAATATAATCTAGACTTTGACCGACAAAAAAAAAGGTTTGAAGTATGTCCTAAGACTATTTCTTTGTGCTTCTTTGTTAATAGCTAGTTTTTTTGGAGCTATAAAAGCACGTTAATGGCCAAGACGTGGTGGCTTGTGGGATTAGCTAAAAATCACTTTTAAGTGGTATGGTTTTTTTTTTTAAATAATGATGATGATTCATAGTGTTACACCAATTTTTGGTCATCTACACTGTTACTATTAGATAGACTAAAAAATTGCTTTCATTATGAAAAATAACTTAATAATCCATAATTTATTAATTTGTTTATGTTTTAAACAGGAAACCCCATGAGGAATAATTGAATAAATCTTTATTTGTTTGATTTTCCTCAAGGGATAATTAATTAAACCACTGTTTAATTAATATTCATGGTCATATTTAATTCAAAACAAGAAAATTAATTAGATAAATCATTATTTATCTTATTATTTTCTAGGAATAATTATTTAAAACATTATTTAAGTAATATTCCTTGCTAAATTTAACTAAATCATTTATAAATAATTGAATAAATCACTATTATTTAATTATTTAAAGAGATTTGACCAAATTCAAATCCCTTTTCCCTCTAACAAAAATAATAAAATATTCCATAAAAGATGGATCTAGATTTGGTTAATAGTATTCTAATTATGCACTAATATCTAAACTAACTTAATATTTTGTTATAAATAGAAGGGTTTTTCCATTCATTCACTACCTTTTATTGCCTAAAGATCACTTTGGATCTATACTTTTGGTCTGACTTTGATTCTCCATCATTGTCATATTTTTTTACTTTTTGCTTGTGAGCTCCCTTTGAGTTCCATTTTTGTTTGGGTTTTCTACACTATCAAGAGAGAGAGATCTTAGATCTGAAACGTTGAGGACATACAAGAACCCATCCCATCGAGGGGAACTGGTAACATCTTTGTTCCCTTCCCAGGTGTCATAATACAAAAAAATCTTTAAAAATTCTTGTCTTGTTCATTGGATGCATGGAGCAACTCTTGCTTTTTATTTGTTGTTTAATGTCTTTAACTGCATAGATCTGGATTTATGTAGCATTTATTTTGATCACTAATTGTAGATCTAAGGAAATTGACGGTCATTTGTGATGTTAGGGTTGTTTGTTATGCATAGCTAAAGTGAGATTTTTTCGTACGCTTGCAATTGGAATTCACACCAAAAACTCGCGACTCCACAAGGGTTTATAATTATGACCACTGTCGTTTTTTAAATCCCTGCATGACCAGCTGATTCAACCCCTAGGGTTTTTCTTCAGCTTCTTATTTTTCATTTCTTAATGTTTTTTTTTTTACCTTTAAAACCCAAAAAGAGTAAAAATTCTTACTTCGTGTGTTTCTGGGCCTATTACGCAGGTAACAAGTATCAGTCGCAGCAGAGACGACAATTTTTTTTTGAAATCTGCTCCCGAAACAACCGGAAGTGCAGGTCACACGTTTTGGGCCAAAACCTGTGACCTCAGCTCTCAGGTAGTGGAAACCAGCCAAAAAAATGCGACCTCAGCGGAAAACGGGTCAGAAACTGCAACTTATACTTTTTTTGGGAATTTTTCTATGATTTTTCTAGGTTTGTCTGGGCCATTATTCAGGGTTTTCTGATCTCCCTCTCCACTTGTCTTGGACCTGTAATTTCTCAGTTTTACTCGTCGAAGTAGAAACCAAGCCCCTTAGGGCTTCAGTACACTTACACCTTTTTAGGAGGAGTTTAGCTGAAGTAGGTCCTCTGAGATTGCAGTGTTTTTAGCCATTTTTCATATCTGAACCTGCAATTTCATATCCATTTCAAATCGGTTATTTATCCATCCAAAACACCTCTTTTCAGTTTTGTTTGGTCCTCCTTTAGGGTCCCCTCCATTTCCCTTCAGCTTGTAGCCTTTCACCACTCTTTTTGCAGCATTTTTCCTGCTGGACTTTTGTTGTTTTTTGCACCTATTTCCAGCAGATCTGACCTTTAGATCCCTGTCCCTCCCAACCTTAGATCCATTGGTCATTTTGTGTGTTTTGACTAGATTTTGCCCACCCATAGAATAGTTGTTGGGAAGCCATCCTCCTTGGGTTTAAATTGATGCATCTTTAGTTGTTTATGTTTCTGTCACATTCAATTTCCTTTACTTTCATATTCAGATTTATTTACAATTATACAACATTTTATTTCTTTTTTCTCTACACACGTCTGGGCTTAATTAAAATTAACACACTTATCACAATCATACACACCCTAAGCGAAGAGCATCTGGTTTACACCGTCAGACCAAGACTTACACATTGTAATCAATTGATCCTATACCTCCCTACCCTTGTTTACCTCTCTTCTTGAACATTGTAATCAATTGATACTGCACCTCCCTGCCCTTGTTTGTCTCTCTTCCTTTTGTGATTTGTGTATGCTTTCCATCATTGCGCCCCCAAGACGTTTATCCCGGAGACTCAAAGGCCTTCATCCTCAGTTTCTATTAGGAAGACTTACTCATCTGCATAGGGTTCGAGTTTGTCCTCCACCAAGTCCCCATTCTGACTCTGCTTCTGGTTCATCGGGTTCCCCTTTTAGTTCTATCCCTGGCTCTCCTTCACCTTTCACCTTCACCATGTCTGGTTCAGGACCTAACGCTGGTGGCATCCCCGACCCTAATGTTGGGAATGCTACTAAGGCGCCACAACAAGAAATATTCCGGTTGCTCCTTGCTTCCTTATATGGTGGGCCTAAGCCTTCCTGATTTGAGCCAGTTGATTAATGATCCCATACACCATGATCCTAGTTGGCTTGCTGTGCCAACCAAGCTCCCTTTAGACATCCCCAAGTTTGAAGGAATTCCTGGAGAGGATCCTACCAACCATGTTCATTCTTTCCACATGTGGTGTTTATCGAACCCCATCACTAATGACTATGTCCGTCTTTGGTTATTTCAGTGTATGCTTACTGGAGAAGATTCCAAGTGGTATGTCGACCAGGCCTCCTCCTCTCATACTACTTTTGCAACCCTTGCCAGGGATTTTTTGTCTTACTTCTAGCTTCCCCTTCACTATGACACTAGTATCGAACTCTTGACCTCTTTCTGTCAAACTTCTGCTACCCGCTTATCTGACCATGTCCAAAAATGGCAGAGAAGAAAGAGCCTATGTCGAGCCCCTACCTTCGAAGACCGTGTCTACATGGACTGGTTTCTTAGATCCATTTTTCCTATTATTGGAAAAGATGTCGCATCTCACTTCCCTCAGACTGAGGAAGCTCCCCTCCAGATTGCGTTAAAATATGACTTGATCTATGCACAGTCTGGTTATGTTTATACCATCTTACCTAATCTCCCTAAACTTGGTGGTGCCAATGCACCGGGGGAATCCCATGCTGCCGACGATATCGTTGGATCCCTTTCCCATCCGTACACTCATCCTCCTGTGGGTTATGGTTTCCCTCAAGGAGGGGCCAGCTCCTCCAGCAGCTTCCCCCCTCCCGGTAGCATGTAACTAGGATATTGCATGCCTCCTCCTTTTGCCCAACCTGTTTAGCCTAATGTTGCCCAACCTCCTTATTATTCATATATGCAGCCTAGTGCTCCAGCGCCTCCAACATTAGCACCTCAGCCTCCCTTTCCTTCTCAAACTCTGAAACAGCAGCCACCCCCCCCCTCAGGGTCAGGTGTATGCACAACAAAGTGCGACTAATCCTCCTACTTCCAAAAAGAAGAGGAAAATCAATCAAAAGCAATCTGCCCCAGGTAATCCAAAAAACAATCCCCAAGGAAATACACCTAACACTGCAAACCAGCAACATGGCACTCAACCCAAGCAGGACAAGCCTATTTTCACGAATAAGCCTTGTTCTTGTTGCAGTTTCTATGGTCACTATACCCATCCTTTTCATCTTTTACCTCAGATGCGTCAGATGTGGGAAGCTCAAGCAACATCCCGAAGACAGCAAGCCTGCCCTTCGGTTCCTCCTAATGTTGCACCCATCCAACCGGCTATGTTTACCAATCCTTTCCCTCAGCAAGGATATGTGGCTGCCCAACCCCCTAAAATTCAGGCACCCACTCAGCCTCCTCCATTTGGTACCTCTGATTACCAAATCCTCATGATGAACTCTGACCAACCCAATACCGCTCACCTCAACCTTCAGACTCGGTCTCGTCAGTACAACAAGCCCTCTGCTACGTTTGCTACCGAACCCCCGTCTTCAAGTCCCACAGAGCCTCTTTTGATACCCAATGGTCCTTTACAGATACCTCAGCCTAAGGAAGAGGTTCATACCAAGATCCCCAAGGGACCATTATGCCTAAACATTGCTTCTGGTAAAGCTTCCCACTCCTACAATATAGTAGATGACTTGGCGCAATCCCCTGCCTCCATGTCAATGATGAAAGTCTTTTAGTCACGCCCTTCACAATGAAAATATCTACTAAATTCCATGGGCATTGTGGATCCTTCAGATGATCGTTTTATTGTCTTCAATGTTAAGTAATCCAAACATCCCCCCTTCTTGCATCCATCACTTTCCAAATACCTGTCAAGATCTAGAATGCCAATGTCTCTCGTTGTATCATTGCCGAGGGGGAAACCACCTGCGTGATGTCCGATTCTATTTGGAAGAAGCTCGGATCACCTGAGTTAGCCCCTTCCACTATCACCCTCTGTGCGTAGGATGGCCTCTCTTCTCATCCCCTTGGCATGTTCTGCAATTGTCCTATTACTCTTGCGGGCAAGACTGTTTGTGTTGACGTTGAAGCCATTGATGCCCCCTTAGACTACAACATTCTATTGGGTCGTAACTACACTTATGCGATGTCTACTATCCCATCTGCGGTTCACCATCAGATGTTATTTCCTCATAACGGAAAGATCTTCACCATCAGTCAGTTGACATATTACGAATCAAAGTCTCAGACCTCCCCTGAGTCCATTATCTCTTCGATTGCCAATAAAAAAGTAGTCAAACCTCCGCCCAATGTCCCACCCAGAGTCTATAAATATTCCTCTTTTCTTGGTTCATTCCCTGCTCTCTCTCATCCTTTCTCTGACCCTAGCTAATCGAATGTTTGCATGATTCAATTGTCTTGGTCCGACCTCAAGCGGACTAGTTCGACTAGTCAGCAACCCTACCCTCCGCAACTTGCTCCTAGCACCTCGACTCAGCCTTCAGGACTCCCTCCTCAAGGCCCTTAATCTGTAGCTATTTTCCATGATCCTGTCTACCCTTCTAGAATTTTTTCCCTGGCCTTAACCCTCTCGGAGTCGTCTCGCCTGGCCATTACCCCTCCGGTCAGATACCGTTTCTTGCTCCCCCTCCTATAGTATTTTTGGTACCTGTTATATCTACCTTGTCTCTTTCTAACATGACCTTGGGGGTCCCAGTTTGGTACATTGATCCCCTAGCCACTATCATTCCTGGTCAATCCAAGCCTTATACAGTTTTGACCCCAGTCCAACCAGTCGCCATGACCCCTCCCTTTGCTTCTGTGTCTCAGCCACCTCAACAAGAACCTACTCCTGTTGCGAAATCCTTAGGTGAGGGGGGAAAGCCCACAAGAATTCACCTAAGGACAAGGTTTCCCAGACAACCCCTACTCCTCCTCAGCCTCCAAAGCATACCCCCTGTGTGCTCTGTGTGATGTTGTTGGTCATGCCACCCATAACTATCTTAAATTTCCTCATATCAAGCCCATGGTCCAAGTAGCATTTCCTAAGTCTAAGGTCCCTGTAGTCCCTGTTCCTTTACCGATGGCTAAGAAACCCAATACCATAAACACCAACCACCCCTATGCTTGGTGTGAGCTCCATGGCCACTATACCCACCTCTGCCCTCACGTCAAGCACTACCGCGCCTCTTTAAAAGTAGTTCGAGAATACCAACCGAACAGAACGAACTTGCCATTCCCTTACTTGTGCAATATTCTTCAGCCAAATATGAGGATACATATGCTCCCATTTACATTCCCCCTCCCAATGTTGAGATGACAGAGCCTTTAATCGCCATCTTGTACCTATCATCATCTATGAGATCCATGGTGGAAGACCCCTATGGTACTTCCCCTTCTGTTTCACCCGACCTCCCTTCAGTGATCACCCTGGGCTTAACATCAGTGGATCCCTCATCTACTTGTTCTTTCGTCACCCTCCGTGATGATGCGAATGTGAACCTTTCTTCTCATGATGATGGGTCAGGTAGCTTTACCACGTCATGTGGTATTTCTTCCACCAATCACCCCATCTACTATGATGACGACATCATGGAAACCTTTTCCACCCCTGACTTCATCTTTCCCTCCCATAAGAGGAATGTCACCATCCGTGTCTATGGTGACTTTCGTGACCTGAGTACAAACTTCCCCCAAGGTAGTTCCCCCACACCGTCCCATTTTCAGTGTGTGGGGGGTAGAATTTCTACCCATAACACTCCCTCTAGCAATGCTTCTTTGATTTCTACCTTGCGTTCAGGTTGCCATCATTGTCCATCATCCTCTCATTTATTGTCTTGTGGCACCTTTCAGATGGAGCCCCTGTCCACAGTTTTGGGCAAGTTGCTACTCCTGGAATCTAGCCTCAGCAGCCTGGGCCATTTTTACCCCCTTGCATTCACTTGTCCTCTCTAACGGCGTATGCATTGGTACTGCCACCAGCAACCAGGACGAATATGATGTAGTGATAGGTTTATTAGCTGATGCCCTTTCCCATCGCATCCTTCACATTCATATTCATTTAGATTCATTTCTTCTTGTCATGAAATTGAATGGTGTCTATCGTATGCATAATCATGTCCTTTTTAGAAGATATTTAAGAGTGAACCTTTTGATGCGTGAATTTGAAAGCATTACATTCAGTCATGTACATAAAGCACAAAATCACTATGTAGATAGCATTGTAAACAATATTCTAGATTGACATTTTTCACATGAATTTAACACAAGGTAATAAGAATAAACCATACAACGATTCATATCCATAATATGTATCGTTCAAAATGTTTTAGAGTCCACCGACTCTGATACATATGACATGCCCATAGCATGTTACAAAAAATCAAAACTGGGGGCACCTCATGCCCCTACATATAATCACTCTCTAGAGGATCCCGGGCCAATGGCTCGGCTCTGACAACTCGTAGATCGTGCATCCCCTGTCTGGCCATCGCCATATGCGGCATGACTCCTCGCCACTCTGAGGGTAGACCAATACATGGCTCTATGTACTGGTCCTCAAGGTCTTTCCAGATGCACTCTGAAACACTGGTTAGAAACCTCTCACATCTACGACGGATATCCTCTAGGAGGGCCACTGCATCCTCATTTGTGGTCCCCTCGATCCATTTGGTGCTGTAGCCCCTAATGCTGCAGGCTATCCCATATACCCGGTCGGTTTTATCAGTGCTATATCTTCATACCAAAAGTGAATGAATTAGTATCTCATACAATATTCGGAAAATTTAAAATGCACATAAAATATAAGAAACTTGTCACTTACCATCTGGCCCCCATGCTCCACCTGGCAGAAGTGGCAATTTCGGGTCCCCATGATAGTTCATCCCCCTATAGGGACAATCGTCTATGTACAGTGAAATCTTATCGCAATGTGCAAAGAACTCGGGTCGGAACACCCGTCTGATTGCCCCACCTCCCCCTCTACATAGTAGCCGACCCCAACAGCGCATCCTGGGCTCTCGTGGGCCCCCATCTTGGATCTGTATATGAGGCCGAAGTGTTAGAATATTCTCAAAGAAGAGCAAGCACACCACTGTGCCATATGCACGGTCATGGTTCACTTGTCACTTACATAGCGATAATTGTCGTTTCAACGATGACAACATTATTTGGGCCCACCCATAGTATTTCCCACTTAATACACTCTCAACAAGCATCATATGACCCCCAGTGATGTAGTGGAGTGCCTGGTTTCCCACGATACATGACACCGCTACGGCCACAACACGTGTCTGTAGCCTCTCTAGATCTCTGATTAGTATCTGTGTCCCTTTCACATGGAGACCCGGTCAACAGTGGTGCTCTACAAACTCCATAATGTTCTGCCCTTGCGGTAACACTAGCTGTGTGTTTCCCACCATCACTAGTGGTGGGAGACCAGTCAGGAAATATATATCTTGGACAATCAACTCGATCCAGTGCCCCTGCACTATAAAGATCTCATGATCCAGATCCCAATAGTTAACAATCCGGGCAAATAAGGTCTTTCCTGCTCTCATCAGAGGGTTCTCCACAAACTTCAAGACCCCAAACCTCGCCAATGCAGCACGGATTACCTGATCCTCCCGAATCTCAGACCATAATGTGTCCATGTCTCTCTCTCGCCAGTTGATCCTCAACTCTGCCATATCTGCACAAAACCATCATATTTTTTAGTGTACAGAAAGGAAAGACTGCATCATAACCATAAAATCCTAGCTCTCAGCCAAAATACAACACCAAAATCCCTCTCTCTGACAGGTCGCACTTTTCAAGCCATTCCTGGAACAGGTCATAGTTTTCTGCCTAAAACCTGCTACCCATGTCGTAGAAAATGCCCCAAAAAGTTCAACCCAGCCGTGAAGAAGAGCAGGGGTCTGTTCCTGAGCTCTAGGGGCCTAAATTGAAATTTTAATCCACTAAATTGAAAGAGTATGTTTAGTCCTCTTATCTACAACTGATGGATCTTGATTCCAACGGTCGGTTTGTCCACTATGATCTCCACAAGATTTAGGGTCTTTTCTCCTCTCCACATTCACCACAACTACACTTGCAAATTAATCCAATTGGAGGGAAAATGCCTTATTAAAGAGAAACCACATATTTTTTTTCACCAGCTGCGACCAACCGTAGCTCAGTTTGATAAACCATCAGCACCATTGGAAAGTTCTCACCGAGCTCTCAAATGAGTATCCTTTCATTTTTGGTGATTTGGTACTTCAACCAGACACATTTTTTCCAAGAAGGGTCACTTCACTTCTCCTCAAAATCGAATTTCTTCACTTGCAACACTTGTACTTGGGGCACCACCTTGCCTTCATACTTGTCCACACTCGTGTCTATTTTCATCATGAGTAACCATCTTGTACTCATGTTTTTATGGTCCCCACCGGGCCTCTTCTGTGTGGCAGCATCATCGAGTCACCCTTGTTTAGAGCATCTGAGTTTAGTCATCATCGCATTCATGGAGTCTATCCCAAGTTCCTTTTGTCTCCCGCCATAGTCCTCCATCATTCAGTGCCTTGTTCCTATCTCATGTCGCCTATTTTGGCCTTCAATTATACTGTCCCCTATCCCCTCCGGAGTCAAGTCAGTAGCTACCAGGTCATCTGTGCCCTTTATTCTCTAAGAAGGGAAGTCATTAGCCCGCTACTCAATACCCCCATTCCACCATCATCCCTGGTGTTAGTCTATCAATCACTCTACTATTATCCCTCATGCCTTAGTTGAGGATTCCTCATTGCCTCACCTATGGTGGACCTCCTTCTGTTGACATTAGCTTATTCATTCCAGGAGATAGGTCTAGAGGGTGGTTCACCTTGGTTCCAACTTCAACTCTTTTTCGGTGCCTTGGATCAGGCAAAGGGACCCTCTATTGCCCTTTTATTTTATTGTTTATCAGTTCCAGCTCTTTATGGCATGATCGAGATCTGTATGCTCGATGGTTCAGTGATGCAGCAAATTGTACTAGTGATTCTCAAGCATGTGTGAGATGTTTCAAACCTCATGAGGGGGTGGCCCTTTAGGTAACCCCCCACATACCTGGATGAATTCTCTACTATAGCCTTGGATGCAGCTCCATATATTTGATGGTTCTAGCCTCAGTCACTTGCAACACCTCTTTAGTTTTCATGTATCATTCAGATTTTTAGAGCGCTTTCCTATTTTACAAGGCCTCTTTGGTTATACTTATATCTCATGTACTCAGATATTATTGTATAAGTCCTAGCTATTTTCCCAGGCACAGTATGTATGTGGGATCCATTATCATGTTTTTATCTAGCCCATTTTTATGCCAGCATGTACTATATAGTTCAGTGCCTTGTTTGCTGGATGCATCATTCTTTGTACTTTGTTATCTTGGCGGCATAGGTATGCCTCCCCTGCCTCATGTAGAAAATTTACTCACTCATAAAAGAGACTTGTCACACCTGTAAATCTCGCCTCGTCAGGGTCTTGTCCTCCTGCACTTTATTCTACATTATATTTATCTCTCCCTAACTCCCCTTTCGGTGTCTAGTGATTGAGTTCTTATATTGTACTTCGATCACACGATTAGCTCCTAACGCTCGCACGCTGGGGGGAAATATGTTACACCAATTTTTGGTCATCTAACCTGTTACTATTAGATGGACTAAAGTACACCATGTAAGACCAATTTTACCATAGTAAAATTGCTTTCACTATGAAAAATAACTTAATAATCCATACTTTATTAAGTTGTTTTTGGTCTAAACAGGAAACCCCATGAGGAATAATTGAATAAATCCTTATTTGTTTGATTTTCCTCAAGGAATAATTAATTAAACCATTAATTAATTAGATAAATCATTATTTATCTTATTATTTTCTAGGAATAATTATTTAAAACATTATTCAAATAATATTCCTTGTTAAATTTGACTAAATCATTTATTAATAATTGAATAAATCACTATTTGTTTAATTATTACTCAACCACATTCTTAAAATAATAAATAAATTATTTATTTATTTATTATTTACAAATAAAGGGATTTGACCAAATTCAAATCCTTTTCCTTCCAAAAAAATAATAAAATATTTCATAAAAGTTGGATCTAGATTTAGTTAATAATATTTTAATGATGCACCAATATCTAGACTAACTCAATATTTTGTTATAAATAGAAGGGTTTTTCCATTCATTCACTACCTTTTGTTGCCTAAAGATCACTTTGGATCTATACTTTTGGTTTGACTTTGATCCTCCATCATTGTCATATTTTTCTACTTTTTTCTTGTGAGCTCCCTTTGAGTTGCATTTTTGTCTGGGTTTTCTGCACCATCAAGAGAGAGAGAGAGATCTTAGATATGAAGCATTTAGGACATACAAGAACCCATCCCATTGAGGGGGACTAGTAACATCTTTCCGTGTTCCCTTCCCAAGTGTCATAATACAAAAAAATATTTCAAAATTCTTGTCTTGTTCATTGGACGCATGGAGAAAATCTTGATTTTTATTTGTTGTTTAATGTCTTTAAATGCGTAGATCTGGATTTCTGTAGCATTTATTCTAATCACTAACTGCAGATCTAAGGAAATTGGCAGTCATATTTGATGTTAGGGTTGTTTTTTATGTACAGCTAAAGTGAGTTTTTTTCGTACGCTTGTGATTAGAATTCACACTAACACATAGATAATAACTAATAATAATTGGCTCACTACTAATTTGACAACTAAATTACATTAGATTTTTTGACCATGTAAATTTCAATAGTTTTTTAGACCATGTAAAAAGCATAATGAGTAAAAGGCTCCCTTCCAAGCCCGGGGCTTTGTGTTGTCATTAGAGGAAGCACTCATGGTTTCATATCTCTTATTGACCATAGTGATGACCATACATAATCTCCGTTGGCTATTCCCAGATTCATAAGGGCTCACTTGCCTTGTATCTAATAAAATCCAATCGACTAAACGGTCTAAATAAAGTTGGTTCCACTTTGTCACATTAGAAAATACTACAATCAATTTAATGTCATGGTTGACATATGTTTATTATAAATTCAAGTGGTATTAGTTTGAAATTTGGTGTTTTTTCCTTCTATCTATCTCTTTTTCAGAAAAAAAAAAAAGAACACTCATAGATTAATAAGAATGTTTTACATATTTATTTGATTTTTAACCAGGGAAACAAAATTTATAATAGGCGACCTTCTGATCAAGTATCAAGATCTTCTATGCCATCAAAAAAACCTACCTCCGAGTGAGGCAAACATTGCAAAAAAAAACAAAGACAATAGAACAAAGGAAAGGCTACAACACATGAAAAATCTAGAAGGAAAAAATAGGAAAAAAAGGAGAAAAATATTATAATTCGAACTTCCCTTGCCTGCAAATCGCACCACTGTGGAGAACCTCGAAGAACATGTACCCAAGAATCATGGGCACCTTGCAATTTGAAAGAGGTCAACTTTAGAATTTTTCTCGCAATAGACATGCTGGAAAGAGACCCCCAAAAAGGCAGACTTAAGCTCCATGATCAATTGAGCCTAGTTACAATGTGAGGGAACCTCGAAAGCATGTCGACCCTGAACCCACCGAATCACCGAGAGATAGTCCCCCACGATCATGATTTGGTCTAAATCCAACCATTTGGAGCATTAGAGGGCTCCCCATAATGCAAGCATCTCAGCTCGAAAAATGTTTCCAAAACCAACAAACCAAGATAATCTATGGTGAACAAAGGGTTCCAATTTGAGAAACACTACACAACCACAATCCCCACACAAGGAAGCACCATTAACGTAGCAGATCAGGAATCTACCTCCCAAATCAACAAACGAAGTAGATTTGGATGTGGCTTTTGGAGACCAGGGACTAAATTTCATAAACAATGTCACAATCCAGAGGGAGGCAGTTATTGGGTTGGGAGGAATGCCATCAAATTTAAATTTTTTTCGAGTTATCCAAATATCGCACAAGACATGTGGGGGGGTGCTCTATAATATTTGGCTTGGAGAGACCAGGATCTAATGTAGGCGTAAATGGAGGAGAGGTTAGTATGGAAATTGATACCAAGGAGGAGAGGGACCTCAATCCAAATGGTAATGACGAAGGGGAAATGTAGGAATAGATGGGAGAAGTACTCAAAGTCAATCTGACACAAGGAACATCTACCAAGCCCCATAAACACTTTTTTCAGCAATTTTTTCCGGTTTAAGATGCAGTTGTATTGGACCAAACAGGAGAAGCATTTGATTTTTAAAGATAATTCTCAAACCCATAAATTGGTGGTGCACCCCGTGAGGGGAAGAGTATGGATGCTGGAAGAAATATAGCCATACACCTCCTTGGCCTCAACCCACTCATTCAATATCCGCCCACCCCATACTAGTTGATCTAGATGCTAGGAGAACATGATGGCAACCCACATTTGTAAGAAGACAATGAAAATATTCCCATTCTGCAGCCAAGTTGTCTGGAATAAAAATATATCTAACATGAGGCCAAACTGGGGTAGCAAAAGGAGTGTGATTGTCCATTATGAGGCTGGCCAAATCATGAATTCCTTTTTGGTTAAGTATGTGAATCAAGGGCACCAATAGTACATGGCAACCCAACATACCATTAATGGCATCCCTACCAACAGCAATTTTCTTTCCATCGCCCTACAACCACCATGGATTGTTGCAGAGCCATGAAACAACATGTATGATACTGCCCCAGATATATGATGCATTGGAATTCGAGGGTCCCCTTTGTAATATTCCCAAATGGGAAAAGTAGGAATACAATGCATATACATGGAAATATTAGTGTCAACCGACACATCAAAAATGGAGACCAATAGGGATCCATAACATTATGTATAAGAACAACAAATTAATACAAAATAGTGAGGCACAAGTCATATGATATGAGGAAACAAGCCTCCCATAAGCAATCAATCCCAAAAATGAGATGCTACTACAATACAAAATGCTGGAGAGATGCTACAACGTATTCATATTGAGCATAAATTTAGCTGGAGATCATACAATAATTTAAATACAATGATATGTGCCTCAATAAATGTTATACAAATAGATCTAGGCCCTATGTCACCTTTCCAAGATAACCCAAGAGGGTTTTCAGAAAATACACAAAATATACAAATGTGAGCTATAGCCCTAGGGATGAAGGTTTGATGCAAAAACAAAAATGAGAAGATACGGCGGAAGCTGATGTATAATGATGTATCTCTTCTCCAATATATCCTCCGAATGAAAGGATGTCCCCTTCGGTGAAGAAATCACCTCCCATATCAGACACTGCAACCACCCCTACAACTCCTCCCTAAAATAACGCAGATCTAGACTGAAACTGTGTTGTAGGGAATAAAATCACCTTGGCCTGATGAAAAATATAGCAATAAAGCCCAATGGGCTTCTTTACTGGCCTCCCAATGAAAGGAAACCTTCCTCCACTACAAAAATAGTTCAGAAAACACCCAACACAATCCTCCACTATTGCACCCTGCAACACAACACAACTCTAAGCAGACACTGTGATGTTGAAGAAAGTTGTAGCTTGGCCAAATGCTGGAATGTAGAAATTTAGTGCAAATAATTCTCCTGAGTAGGCACTCGAAGTCCCCCGAAGATGAAGGTGGGATTCTCGCTCAAGAATACCCTTGTGATAAACAACACTACAATCTTAGCTAAATAGTTGAAGAGAGCCTCAAGTCTTAACAGACCATCAACAAAATAATAATCCAATCATGCTCACAATAGCTGTCATCCCCTTCCTTATATTCTTGGTGAGCTTCCTCACCTTGGGCCCCACTCATTAAAGCCACTACTTCCATGCATGGAGTCTCCCTACAAAACTGTATTGTCCCTCAATGAATGCCACTCCTTCCATACCAACGATGTTTGATTTGGTCAAGGTTGACCTAGTCTACATGTTCCAACCCCTTTTCACACATAAGGGTCTTCAATCTAGATTTTAGATGACCTCATTTCACATTAGGAGTGTTTTTATTCCTACTAAAGAGATTTCAGGGTCTACATACCCTCGTATTCTTCTACCTATGAAGCAAAATCAAAATTTAATATTCCAATTAGTTGTATGCTAATTTATGAATATTACAATCCTCCCCTCCCAAATTTTTCTTGTCCCCAAGCAACTGCAAGGACAGAACTGAAAAATGTGGGGAACAACTATTCCCATATGGAGCTCCATACAAAATGAATCACCCTCCAAAATGATAATTCATAGAAAAAATCCCCCCATCTACTCATGAGAGGCACCTTCCAAGTGCTCAAGTTACCCAAATGGCTCATCCAATAAGGAAACAAGAGATCCAATGTAGCAATCACTGATGGTCCAATGCTCTCCCTGAAATATGGAACATATGTAATGTGGAGAATATCATCTCTAATAAGAACATCCAATCCATGTGTCATCTATCCAACCATGCCCATAACAATGATAAGGATATCATCAACATATGGGTTCATAATTAGAGTTATACTAGCTACCATATATAAAACTGGAGAAGGATAATGATCCTTCAAGTGAAACCAACACAGTTTTACTCCAAACTGCCTCAGAATATGATATGATGAGTGGTTTCCCAACCACTTTCTTGCTGCCCCAATCCTCTCACATGCTTGGAGAAGGTGTATGATGTGAGGTGCACATTGATCACACTCTAAGAAAAATATCATCTCCCCATCATCTCCTAGGGAGTGGCCATCACCATCACTGCTTATGTTCCCAAATGGATCATGAGGTCTATAAGAAAGAATAACCCATCTTGGAGCAATAACCTGTACATGGATGGTAAAGAAATACAAGCACATAGTAAGTGAATCATGATGCACATAAACACAATCCTTACCATGTACCTTGAACAGGTTGATGAAGTGGCTCATAGATGAACCTCTTCTCATCCCCAATGAGGAAGGAAGTGGTTGTGTTAACTATATCAAAGAGTTATGTCCCTTCTCTAAATAATCCATGCCTCTCCTCATGTGGTGGTGCATCTCCTCTTTGATGTCTTTCCAAGTGAATCTCTCTATGATAGTATGGTATGTCCTCATGAAATCAGTGTGATTAGAGAGAAAATCCCCATGTGCTGCATGCGAATCCTTCTTCTTGTGCTTGGAGTTCCAAGTCAAGAAGATCATATCCTGGTAGTAGATTTCTCCATCCACCACTTCTGAATCATAGTGCAAAGTATGGGAGAAAATCAGCGCATACTCTCCCAAGAGTAACCAGAGCAACAATAGATCTTGCTGCCTCATTACACCTCCATCATACCAACCATGGGGTGAAAACATGATGATTGACATGATAAATTCCACACCACCCCAATGCAACCAAACTCCTTGCTGCCATATGATGCAAGTTTCATGCCATGTCCCAGCTACTAACACACCCTTAAAGATAGGATATGTTACATGATGGCCAAACTCTTTCAAGAGTAGCAAGCACAACCTTACCTCCTGCTGCCTTGTGTCATAGATCTACAAGTGGCTCACTAGCCTCTTTCTCATAAACATCACCCATCCAACCAATGGTGAGTGTCTACTGTCATGCTCTACATGGGTATTCCTCCAATGGAGAATACCATCCTCCCAAATCAAATCCATATCTCTACACTTCGTGGGATGTTGAAGTGCAGCCTCCTGGAGATCTCCATATGAAGACCACTCATCAATGACCATGTTGATTAGATAAGGATCCAAGTATACTAAAGGCAAAATATTCTCATTGAGTTGTAAAGTGCTCATCAAGAAGGATCCATCATAATAATGGGAGATAAGATGTCTCTCATTAACCATCTGCCTATCCCATGCTACATATGTAGAACGGTAATTGGAATGCTCCAATAATGGTTGGGCCCCCAACTCATCACTGCTGCTCAATGACAATGTTTCTGGTCTCCATGATGGTGCATTTGCTGTCTCATGCTCATGCACAATGCTGAACATATAGTTCTGCATTGGATTGTTTAGGACAATACTCATCCTAACCTCCAAAAATATGCACTCCAACCACAAGAGTTGTGTGCAGCCCATCAATGACATACTATGATGAATGTATATCTCCTCCTTGATCCTGTCAAGGGTCCTCTACACAGTGATAGTCTGCTGCTCCAAATCAACAGTGTATCTTGACCCTAGGTCATGCAATGGCATGTCCCCACAACCCTCCATAAGATGTGCTGAAATAATAGAGAGTGGAAACATTTGCATACCTATGTTTTGTTTGGGAACATATTGTACTGCTACTAGGGTTCCTCCCACCAATGTGATGACTTCCCCAAATACTAATGATGATGGCTACTCCTCTATGGCTACACCAGCACTGGTATAAGTCTCCTCCTCCTGATGCATCTCCAAAATAGTGCATGGGACTCTAAATGTCAAGAGATAAAGACCACTTTTCAAAGGTGCAAGTGTTATTTCTCCCGATGCAAGTACTCCTGCAGCAAGTGGTCATGAAGGTTACTTCTCCTTTGACTTATTTTTGTCAGAATTCTTGATCAGCCTTTGAGTAAAATCTGCGTATGTAGTCACTCTTACATGACTCAAATTGCTAAACCAACAAATGTTTTCTTCACCCTCAAGGTGTAGTGCTGCAATCTCAACAGCTTATCTTCCTACTACTATATGTAGCAGGAAGAATGAATCCAAATCCATTCCCTAAGCCCTCGCTATGCATGTGGATAACCCATCAGAGGTAGACAATATAAATCTATTGTGCTTTCTCCTTCCATAGCTGCAAGGTCTCCTCTCTTCTTTGAGATGAATGAACTGTGGGAGAGTTAGATTCTCCTTAAAAGCCCTTGATTGAGACTTGTACTCTGCAAGATACTCACTTAGAATCTCATGATCTAAGTTTCCTCCATCTCCATGTCTTTTATCTTCTTCTTCAAAAGTAAAGGGTATAGTATATTTCTTTGTATCTCTAGACAATACTAGTTCTTTCTTCTGCTGATAGGAAGTACATGGACCTTCCTCATATTGAAACCCTATGGTGATTACATTGCTTTTCTCCTTTTTTATTTGCTTGACCTCCTTGGTGAGGTCCCTCATAGATCTGAAAAGAGATGAGATAAAACTCATTCCTTACATCATTCTGATCTCTTTCTCCTTCTTCTTATTCTCCTGATAGCATAATGGCTGAGATCCACAGGCTAAGCCAAGATTATTATTTGATACCACTGTAATATTCCCAAATGGGAAAAGCAGGAATATGGTGCATATACATGGAAATAGTAGTTTCAATCAACACATCAAAAATGGAGACCAATAGGGATCCATAACATTATGTATAAGAACATAAAATCAATACGAAATAGTGAGTGTTATGAAACTAGCTCCAAAAATAGAAGAAAAGAGAGGTCAATGCCATAGAAATCAGCCACTTCTAGGGCTCAACCTGCAATACATTACATAAATGAACAATTATTGGATGATAAAAATGACCAAAACCTCCTTCTATATATAGGAGTCCATGGGCCCACAATATAATCCTAGCCGGCCTAACAATAACAATGTAAGGGCACAATAATAACAATATTGGGGTTGCACGGGTACAACAATAACAATAAGGGGGCTACACTAATAAAAATAAGGGACTAAACTAGTAATATAGGGACCTACATGCCCCTCTCCTTCAAAAAAGTGTTGTCCTCAATTCTTGAGTAGCTCTGGGTGCTTCTATATAAAATTCTCATCCTCCCATGTAGAATCTTTAGTGGGTAAGTTCTTCCACTTTACGAGATACTCTGAAATTGATTGATTTTGTAGTTGTCAAGTTGTTGTTTCCGTGACCGCTTCAGGTTCCAATATGATTTTTCCTTCCTCATCAATTTATGGCAATATTGTTTGAATTGGAATATTTTCACCTATAACCTTCTTTAAGCATGAAACATGGAAAACTGGATGCACTCGTGAAGAAGCAGGAAGCTCCAATTTGTATGCCATAGTACCAATATTTTGCAACACCTTGTAAGGACCATAGTACTTTGGAGATAATTTTTTATCCTTCTTAGCTTGCTTGAGGGGCATTTGTTTGTATGGTTGTAGCCGTAAAAATACACAGTCTCCTACATCAAAATTTCTCTCGCTGTGATGTTGATCTACCTGTTATTTGATTCGATTTTGTGCCAAATTTAGGTTATCCTTTAAGAGTTGGAGAACTTCTTTTTGATGTTCGATGTGATCTTCCACTCCTTGAACCTTAGAATTTTCTCTTAAAGATGAAGTAATGGACGGTGGATGATATCCACAAAGTGCCATAAATGGGGTCATTTTTGTTGCAGTATGGAAGGAAGTGTTATACCACCATTCAGCGAGAGGTAACCACTTGACCCATTATGTTTGTTTATCAGATACAAAACAACGAGGATATCCTTCCAAACATTTATTCACTATCTCAGTTTGACCATTGGATTGAGGATCATAAGATGAGCTATGAGGTAATTGAGTACCCAAACAAGAAAATAACTCCATCCAAAATTTTCCAGTAAAAATGGGATCTATGTCGCTCACAATAACCTTTGGGTTTCCGTGTAGCTTTTGAATTGTGTCCATAAATGTAGTAGCAACTGTACTTGCTTTAAATGGATGAGATAATGCACAAAAGTGTGCATACTTGGTAAGTCTATCAACTACCACCATGATGACACTCTTTCATTCAAAATTAGGTAAACCTATGATAAAATCCATTGAAATCTCCTCCCAACATTGACTTGGAATGGATAAATGTTGTAGAAGACCCGGGGTCTTAATTGTCTCAACTTTATTTTGTTGGAAAACCAAACATTCTGCCACAAAATTTTGAATATTAGATTTAAGGCCATCCCAAAAAAATTCTTTCTTCACCA
Organism: Pinus albicaulis; assembly: GCA_034641835.2. NCBI lineage: Eukaryota > Viridiplantae > Streptophyta > Pinopsida > Pinales > Pinaceae > Pinus > Pinus albicaulis. Next base: position 1,379,079,220 of record CM076580.1, on the reverse strand, counting down.
TGTGGTAAGTTTTTAAAAATCCTGAGTGTCCTCCTAAAGGAGAAGTGTGCAGTTCCAAAAGAATCTTTTGTTTTAGTTGGGAATTATTACAAATATATAAGCGATCTTTGTACCATAAGGAATCATTTTTCCAACTAAATGTATCAGATGTACTAGGATCTTGCTGCAACTTTTGAATGAGTGTCCACACTGTTATCACCCTAGTAATTTCTAAAGATTGTGGGCTTTTGGATTTTTTCAGTTTTAAGAAAACTAGGGATAACCACAAACCTACTTTGGAAATCTAGGATCTAGCCTTCCTAAATTTCAGAGAGGGTTCTCTCTTTATGATTTAACTTTGTTTTTGTTTAATATTTTAGGCTAGTTATGATAGTTCAATTTGGTTTTGGTTTTGAAATTTTTGGTGGAAAATAAGATTACTTGAAGACAAATTAAAGAGGGATCTACTAGTCCATTGGGCTATGGAGTTAAAGTATAGTAAGCATAACTAGAAGGCAAGGTCAGGAGGATGCTAATGTATTTAGGGCAAGGTAGATAACCCTCAGAGATTTGGATAGATTTTTTTGATGAGATGGCTTGCTTTCGGGATAAAGGGCAATGAAGGATCCTTTGATCCGGAAAAAGAGGAAGGAGGCAGGGGTCAAACGGGACTAGCAACAATTAAGAATTCCTAAATCCGGAAATCAGCAGAAAACATTTAAATGATTAAGGAGTTAAGACAGGGAGTTCTAACACTAGTCCTGAAGTAATACTCCTATTTAATCATTAAGATTGAAAAACATGTATGAAATGAATGGAACTTAGAATGTAAACAATGACAAGATAGATGCACTTTACTCTTCAAATTATTGCATGAATCCTGAATTATGAAGTCCAATTGGAAATTGTCTAGACTGCTGCTTTGAAATCAACACACATTGTGAGCCTCCAACGTACCAGCAAAATGTCTATAATGTTCTTAGCAATTTTATTCCACACTAAACACTTCATAAACAAAAGTATTTATACAAAATGTTTATTACAAATATCCGAGAGAAATCTAGGAATAACTCTAGGAAATAAAAATATCTTTACACATTAAGAGGGACAATTGCTTAACAACTTAGCAAGCTATCCTCTTATCTAGAAAAAATAGTGATATCTTATCTAACAAAAACTGTTTGTTTGAGTAGTTGTCCATGCTTGCTGGCACTTTGAAAATATCTTTTGAAAGATGAATTCATGGATACTCTTTCCACTTATACTCTTTGATTCTGCACTTTATCTCTCATACTCTTTCACGCTGTATATTTACCATTTCGCTGCTGTAAAAAGGAAATTACAGCAGATAAATCAGCTAGCCGTCATTTTTATTTCTAATATACTTTGACTTTGGCCTTTCACCCTGATACTCTTTTAAACTAATACTTTGACATTGAACTGCTGTAAAAAGAGATTTATTAGCAGTAAAAATTCAAAATCAAGTACTGTGTTATTTGTTTTCTTCTCAAACTGATTTCTTCATTTTCACTGTCTTTCACTGTTTGCCTCTTTGTTGCTATAATAAATCTGTGAAGGTCTGCCATTGTTCAACATCTGGAATCTTCATACTTTTCAACTTTCTGTAATTTTCATCTGCTTCAGTGTACTTGGAAAAATTTGGCTTAATCACAAATAAGTGTTTGATTCCATTCTGAAGGAAGAAAAAATCTTCAAGGTATTTAAGAACAACCTTCCCTGTAGGAGATCCCCGTGGCAGCTACTTTTTCACCTGTTATTTGGCATGATCTCTGATATTCTTATCATACTCTTTCTGGTCCATTAACTTGTCATTGAAAACATGTATGTCTGGGATACTAGCTTGTCTTAGCATGGTATACTTAGCTAAAAACTTGGTGATGGAAAAATTCATAGCATAACAATTTTCTTTCAAGTTATTCATCAAAGTTTTCTTTGTCAATACCTTTTTGATCTGCAATATAGCTTTTGTTCTGTCCTGTATCTTCAATTCCTCTAGCTCAGCACGTTCTTACTATTTAAGAAGGTAATTAGCCTCTGTGCCTATGCTGGTTTGTCTGCTAATTCTTTTGTAGTCTTTTGTATTTCATTTTGAGTTGCCAGAAGGAGGTTCATTTATTCATATATTATCTGAATCGATGGACATTGAATATGTATGGCCTCAATGATGTTGGTCCATAGATGATTTCTTATGTAAGAAATCTGTGTGGTAAAGCTCAAATCCTTCTGAATATTTTTGACTTGTTCTTCAAGCCTTTTGGCTTTTTATTCATAATTATTAGCATTAATTAATGCTGTTTTATTGGATGCCACCATAATCTGAATTTGTTTCTTCAAACTGTTGATTTCATTGGTTTTATATGTCATTTCGTCCATTTCTTTGACAATTTTCCTTGCATCATTTGTATGCTGCATCTGTGATGTTGAGGATTCTGTTTGGGAAGTAGTAACTAATTGTATTGACACTGCAGTTGCCAGTGGCTCTTTGGGTGCTAACTTCTCTCCCAATGTAAAAGGAACAACAACTGTAATTATAGGAATAATTGTGGGAATGGTGGAAGCTTCTGTTTCCTTCACAGTTTCCTTTTCTTTCATCAGTAAATCCAATTGGCTTTCCATGTCCTTGATTTGAGCAGTAAGCTTTATAATCAAATGCATCATGTCTTCTTTCTCTTTCTGTTGCTGAAGTATTTCTTTGCTCTGTGGGTGCTCACTCTGAGGAAGTTTTAATTGTTTCCTCAAAGCAGCAATGCCATCATTTTCCTTTTTTATTAATACTTCAGCAGCTTGTACATTAGATGGGTCCACTCCTCTTTGTAGAATCAAATATTCCAATGCTTTGATTCTAAGATCTTTTGCATATAAGGAGCCTTTATCAAGCTTCATCTGATCTTGCAAGGTGATGATAATATTTTTCAGATTGGTTACACACATAGCTTTTGTCACCACAGTGGAATATAGCATTTCTGAGCTATGCATGTGGAATTCTATCTGATCCAACTTATGTACATTTTCAATATCTACTTCAAATTCCTTCTTTTTATAGTTAGCCACTATTTTAGGAGTTGAAGTAGTAGGCTGTAAATAGGACATGATCATTTTATTTGAAGAATAATCAAATGCTGAAAGCAATCCATCTTGGTTTCCTAGCTTCTTCTTGAGGAATTGAGAATAAATCTCACTTTTAATCTCCTCATTCCTTTGTTTGATTTGTTTATATCTGTCCTTAATATCCAAATCCTTCTCTTCTGCTGTTTGAGAAGAAGAAGTTTCCATATTCACCTATTTTTCAATCACTTGGGTCTCTTTTCCTTTGGAGGCTGCTTGTTCTCTTTCAATTTCTGTCAATGTCTCCTTTATTATTGTAGTTGCCTCATCATTACTAACCTCTGGTTCATCTTCCACTTCAATAAGTTTTTCTTTGCCATTGGAACCAAATCTTAGCCTTTTATTGTAGATGAGTTTAAATTTTGTATCTGTGGTAGTTTCTGCTGTATAGGCACCCTCCTCTCTGGCTCTTTTGTTTGAAGTTTCTGGATCTTTAAGAGTTACCACAGTAAGTGTGGTACCTACCTTTTCTATTGGCTGTGTATTTGCAGTCAAATCAACCAATGTATTCTCTTGCCATTCTTCCTGATTAGCATAGTTTTCAATATTAGGTTTTGGTTCATGTATAAATGGAGGTAATTTGCACTTAACTCTGATACTACTCAATAGACCTTGGGGGTCATAATTCCAAGGAAAACTCGCTTGGAATTTCAATTCTGACAACCTGTTTTGTATCTCTTTCTCAACATCTCTGTTATTCACTATAAATGGACTAATCTGATTTTTTAGTTTAAACCGAGTCTTCTTTTTGGATGCCATGAAATTGATGGCATCAACATTCAACACCTGTCTTAAATATTCCAGAGCAAAGACTCTTAGAGTTAAAAACTTAGGTAACTTGTAGGGAAGAAAATTGGTTCCAAATATTCTTAGTTCAGTGTGCTTCTCATATAAGTACCAATCTCCCATTTTACATTGTTTTGACAGCTGTAATATTCTTTTCATCTCTTCATTTATTCTGGGTTGTTCTGACTTATGAAGTAAATTCATTGTTGGCCTGATAAATAAACCAGTGAAGTCTGTATAATTATATCCATTTCCTTCCTTTCTTAACAAATATGTCTAGAAAACAACGGATAGAGGCTGGCCCTCCACATTCATCTTCTGCAGTGCTATAGGAAAATGATTTTCTTGTGAAAATAAGAACAAATAGAATAAATAGGAGGAATATCTAAACACCCCTTCAGTGGGTAGCTTTGTCAACTGGTGGTGTATGGAATCAGCAATAAATCTGGAAAAATCAAAGACCACAGCAAGAGGCTCACCAGGGGATAGAGTGGATAAAAATCCAAGGATAGACTCATCAGTAAAGTATCCTAAGATGAAGGATAACATTGAAATAACATGTCTAGAACCCTCTGGGAATTTGGAAGTGGAATATGGAGGATTCAAATTTGGGATATCCACATGGCTGGGCATGAAGTTCTGGAAAATCATGAATCTTTTAGGGAAATCTATCCCTAAATATAATTGAGTCAGGGCTTCAATGGATAATAGCACTACCCTTGGGTCAAATTGTAACTGCAAAATTTCATTGATTGACTCAACAGTGATAGAAAAGATGATTTCCCTGTCATTATTTAAAATGGACCTTTGATTTGGGACATAATACTTCTGGCATAGTCTTATTAAGTCCTGACCATGATGTGTCACTGGGACAATATATTTAGGTAATTTTGTATCCCAGAGGGGCATTTCTTGTTTGTTTAAAAACTTCTCATGACACCAATTATGTACTTCTAATAGATTGAATTTTACTAGAGGATCTACAATTTTATAATCCAAGTCAACTAGAGGGGTAATATTTTCACTGGATAATGGAGGTTGAAGAGGATTTACAATGACCGTGGCCTTAGCAGAAATAACAGGAGTGGACTTTGGAACTTTTACTGCATCAGTTTTGGGGGGTTTTGACCCTCCAGGCTTAACAGGCTTTGATCCTGCAGCCTTAGGTGTGAATTGTTATTTTGTCATTTTGAATGAACTATAGCAAGATTATACAGTTTTCTATAGTGAATTTTTCTTCAACAGAGGGTAATTGAGCAATTTGATGGGCAAGGATGATAGCAGGGGGCAATTCAATGCTCAATTTTGGAATTTTAGGGCATAGGAAATAGCTTAAGACAGAAAACACAGGTTTTCTGAATGAATGGGACTATAAAAAGGGGTTTTAAGGTTTTCAATGAGTTTTAAAACCTTTTAAACTGTGGAATTTGTCTTTCAGGAGTCTCTGACTGAGAAATTGGTTTAGAAATGATATTTTCAGTAAATGGAAATTTCTAGAAAAAATGGCGAGGGATTGCCCTATTTTTCCAAGGTTTAGAACACAACAGATGGGCAATTTCAGTCTTTATATCCTAATTGGTTCGATTGGTGGTCGAAATCGTGAAATTTGCAGGTCAAATTCAGGAAAATACCTGATTTACAGGTATTTGGTTGCTTTGAGAAGGATTTTTGATGATTTGATGGTTCCTGCAATGCTGATGTAGAGAAATGGCTTCAAAATAGTCTTCAAACAAGGGTCGTTGGTTGAAATTGAGTTTAAAACGAGAAATCAGGGCTTCAAAACACAGCGAGATATTTTGATAACAACGGGAATGTATGTAACAGTTGGGTGTGACATATAACATAAATAAAAAATATAACAGTGGTTTTATCGTTTGTTATAAATCTTTAAAATATGTCATAAATGCGAGCCAAATCACGAGCAGGAGCAGTGTTTGTTTTGTGAACGCAGAAAACCATTAGTAGTTTTCACGCTGGGTTGGGGTGGTAAATGGTTTTCCCCCAATCGAACGCGATCGTATTGGGAGATGACACATCGCAGGAGGCTGTAAGCGAAAAACCGTCCTTTTCCCACTCGATTGGGCGTTCGGTGGTCGATTAGTTTGTGGATGCGAAAGTAGACGTCCACTGTTGGATCTGGAAAGAGCGAGCGAATGGTCGGGATGTGATGGGAAGATGTAGGGAAAAGTTATGGTGGGGCCCGGGCAGCTTTATGCAATGGTGCATTATAAATATAACAAACCTTTGTAAAAATAAGCTTTATAACCAAGATTTTAATATATAGAATGATTTATATATATGCGGGGTATAATGCAAAAGGTTTTATCAGGCAATGTTTATATATAAAGAGATTTTATATATATGGTTTAGAATGCATGTGAGGCAGGATGTGGAGTTAACCATGATTTAAACTAGGAAAAAGGGGACTTTAACCTGGGTTTAATTCTTATGCGGGGAAAATAACAATGTATTTACAAAGGCTTTGGGGGAATAAAGTTTAGTTTGAATTAAACTTTATAATAAGCGTGGAAGTATTTTATTTTATTATATAGTTTATTAAACCATGAGGGCTTAATAACTATAGTGGGGTGGGATATTTAAATATGGTTAGTTTTAGACCAAAGGGGGTGTTTTTGTGTTTTTAATTTAACATGTGGGTAATTAACTTTGGTCTAAAATCTTATAATAGTGGGTTTTTGGGAATATTAAAATACAAGGAGTTATAATAATAGGATGAGGTTACGTTTATAAGTAATTAATAAAATAAGTTAGAGGCTAATATGACTTAGGAAAATGAAAACACCAAAATATATTCAAATAAATAAGTAAAGGGAAGATGTAAAAAAGCAAAGCTTTATCATTTGTAATTTGACCACTTTCACTTAGAATATAATATTTTTGGAGGGCTTTTATGCTTTTATGAATGAAGGAAATTAGTCAAAGGGGATTTTCTTTTTTCATTAAGTAGAAAAGGTCTTTAATTATGAACTTTGAAGTGAAAATGGATGAATGTAGGGTTAAATGATGACAATTAGGGATTAACATAGAAATTCAACACTTTTAACTTAACAGTCATTGAGCCTTGGGTTTGGTCCCAACAGAAGTCAGAGAAATGATCTGAGTCTCTTTGACTGAAAGTCTAGAATGCAGAATAACTATAGGGGAGGGGAAATTAGTGTTTTTTTCCCGGTGAAAAGTATTTACATGATTTTCCCACTTCTTTCTACCTACCCAACCTTTAATCTAACATTTTTTATTCCATTTTGCAGGTGCATTTGAGCTAGCAACCTTGAACATTTTATTCTTTTGAAAGCAATAAAAACTATCTAAATCTACCTTATATCATCTGAGGGCTCAGATTAAACTGATGAGCTCCTCTTTATTCTCTACCTAACTACTAATTAGTCAGGATTAAACTGTCTGACTAATTTTTATTCACCATTCTACAACAATAAAATTTAAACATGACAAGTCAAGATTAAGCAATTCAACTCATCATGGATTATGGCATTTATTGACACTCTGCCATAATCAATAGTAACAAAGTAAAAAGTAGTGGCATTTGGACTTGCACACTTTGTATTTTTTTTTTTTTTTTTTGGGGCATATTATTTTTTCTAAGTCCTTTGATCATTCTTTTAGGACTTTTACCCTATTTTTGATTTTCTATTTTTTTATTTTTTACAAAATATGGGAAAACAACTTGTAGAAAGCAAAGTATGTACATATTTACAAGACTATCATAAGTCAATTCCAAATTATGAATCCTATACTTATAGGACTCTAACAACGGCTTCACATGGGGATGGCATTTCCTGGTGAAATGTCAAGAACTCTAAGATGAGTAGCCTTTCATTTGACCATGATGATTCTGTAACTGTCTTCTGATTTCTGCAAAAATTCATACTTATGATATTTTTCTCTTCAAAGCTCAGGGCCTTCACTTCAGGCTTCAAATTTTGAGAAAAAAATATCCAATCGAATCTACACACTTGCACTGAATATTTACAATGATGTAAAGAAAAAGTAACTGCGACTAACTATCTGTTAACTCAGAAGAAAAGTAGTGTTTAAGAATTCTACCATTAACTGGTCCATCTTGCACATCATTTCCATCTAAATATACGATGAAGAAAGCATTGTTACCCCTGTATCCATAAATTTCATAGGGACCTTTCCATAGAAAGTCAAACTTTCCATGCTTACCTTTTTCTTCTCTCCTGGAATCCCATTTTAACACCTTATCTCCAATGGCAAAGTCATCTTCTTTAATTCTTTTATCAAATATTTTCTTGATCTTTTCTTGAATAACTTGAGATTTTTCATATACTTCTTCCCTAGTCTATTGCAGATGAATAGTCTGATTTATCCTTCTCTGTATATCATTGAGATCTACTTGTGATTCTTGGATAATTTTCATTATTGGAACAACTAAAGATGATGGGAAAACTGCATCCATCCCATATACAATCTGATAAGGAGATGTTCCAATTGACTTCTTGGTAGTAAGTCTATCTGCCCATAAGGCATAGACTAACTTTTTATTCCAAGTTTTCTTATTTTATTCAAGTAGTTTTTTGATAACATTCACAAGGCTTTTGTTTGAAGACTCAGCTAGGCCATTACCCCGAGGGTAATAAGCAGTAGAGTGGCCTAGGGTAATATGGTACTTGTGACATAAGGCAATAATTTTCTTGGATTTAAAGGTTGCTGCATTTTCAGTAATAATTTTCTATGGGCATCCAAATCTAGATAAAAGGTTGTTTTCTATGAAATATATGATGACTGAGTCAATGGCTTGTATGGTTGGGATGGCTTCAATCCATTTGGTGAAATAATTTGTAGCAGTCAAGATCCACTTATGTTGGCCAGAGGATGGAGGGTGAATTTCTCCAATGAAGTCTAAATGCCATTATTGAAAAGGCATCTCAGTAGAAATAGGTTTGAGTGGTAAAGGTAACAACTTCCTTTTTCCTTCAAAGATCTGACATTTGTGACATGAAGTAACAAATTTTTTCACATCAAAAAATAAGGAAGGCCAATAGAAACCAGCCTTAAGAATCTTATCTGCTGTGCTTTTCTAGTATAAGTGTCCTCCATAATCACCTGCATGAAATTCTCCAAGAATTTTGTCAGCTTCTGATTTCAGTACACAATTCAATAAAATCCCACTTTGTTCTTTCCAAAAAAGAATTTTATCTAGAATACAATATCTCATTGCTTTAAGTTTGATGAATCTATCTTTTGTTCTAGATAATCCAGGAGGAGCTTGTAAATTTGTAAGTACAAAGATAATATCTGAGTACCATGGTGAGTCTAGAAAGACTTCACTGATCAATGGAGTCGCCATCTCTTCCTGGTCATCAACCTGAGCAATAAAATTTATATCTAAAGCATTACAATTGGATTCAGCCATTAACCTGGCTAAACCTTGTCCTTTTATGAGCTTGGTTGGTTTAATCTCTATGTCATATTAAAGGATAGTGGCAATCCACTTTCCTCTTCTTCAATCTAGTCCATCCCGTGTTAAAATATCTTTGACTACAGAATTGGGGACATAGGCAATAATGTGGGAGTAAAGAATGTACACTTTGAAATATTTAATGGCTTTAACCAAGGCTAAAACTTGTTTTTCCATTATGTTATATCTCAAAGGTGCATCTCTAAGGGTTTTACTGAAAAATGCTATGGGCTGTTCAAAACCTTGGTCATTTTTCTGCAGTAGAACTGCAGCTACGGTATGTTCTAAGGCAGATGAAAAGATTATGAAATCTTTATTGAAGTCTGAGTTGATTAGGACTGATGTTTTTGTTAAAGCATGTTTAATAGATTCGAGTGACTGTTTTGTTTCAACTGTATATTTTAAATCAGAGTCCTTGTTTAACATGTTATTCAATTCTTTGATGATTTTTGCTAGATTAGAAATAAATCTCCTTAAAAAGTTAATTTTACCTAAAAATGCTTGTAACTCCTTAATGTTCCTAGGTGGTTGAATTTGCAATATGGCTTCTATCCTTGCTATATTTATCCTAATACCTTCCTTCGAAATTATATGTCCAAGTAGTTTTCCTTCTTCTAGTCCAAAAAGATTTTTCTTAAGATTTAATGATATACCAAATTTTCTACACTTAATGAAAACTTGTCTCAGATGATCCAAATGGTCATTATTTTTCTTAGAAAAAATGGTAATATCATCCAAATAAATAACCAAAAATTCATGTATTTCTTTAGCAAAGGCTATATCCATAGCCCTCTGAAAGGTAGCTCCAAAATTAATCAAACCAAAAGGCATTTTCACATACATGAAAGTGCCCCAAGAAGTGGTAAAAGTTGTCTTGGGTTGGTCTTCTTGTTGGAAAATTATCTGGTTATATCCTGAGAAACCATCTAATAAAGAAATCCCGGAAGATCTAACTACCCTTTGTAAAATATGGTCCATCTTGGGTAAAGGGTAATTGTCTTTCAATGATACTTTATTGAAATTTCTGAAATCTACACATAATATGATTTCACCAGTTTTCTTTCTTGTAGGTACTAATTTAGAAACCCAATCGGAATATATGATTGGTGCAATAATTTGGGCATCATACATGCGTTTAAATTCTTTTTCAATCAAAGGTAATATGACAGGATTGATCCTCCTCAATTTTTGTCTAAATGGTTTCTGATTATCTTTTATAGGAATCTTATGTTGAATTATGCTTGTGTCATATGATTTTAAATCTTCATAACTCCATGCAAAGACGTCTTGGTATTCCTTTAAAAGTTCCATGTCTTTTTCTTTTTCTTGAGGGGGTAAAGATTTTGACAATGTGATCATTTTTGGTTTTTTTTCTGTCCCAATGTTACACTCCTCAATGTCAGACTTGACTGGTTCCATTTTAGGCTTTTTGGGCACATCATTGGAATCAAACAAGTCCTCCAAAGGAGTTAGACCCTTAGGTAAAAAAATATCTTTTAAATCTAGCATCTCAATTTCATCTTCAATTATTTCCTCTATATCTACTTTCTCTAAGTTATCTATGTCAAATTGAGTAAATACAGTGGGCTTGGTAAGTTTATGTGCATCTATGTTATTTATTTCACAATTAACATCTAAATCTATATTACATTCTAAATATAAATTATCATCTGTGTCTATCATACAATTTTGAAATTCATCCTCACTATTCAGGAAATGGTAAATCTGTTCATCTTCAGAGAAAATCTGCCAGTATTTGACATTATCAGGGACAATGAGTCTATATTTAACTTCAGCGGCATATCTATGTGTTGGTTGAAAAGTTAAGTTACATGTGCTAGCAAAGGTTGCTAGGCAATGTGCTTGCAAATTTTGTTTTCTTGGAATGGTAGCAAACTTACATTCTAGTAAATCATCACATAAATCAACTACTACATCTCTATATCTGGCTAATCTAGGATTATGAACAGAATAATCTCCATTTACTTGTTTAATGATTAACTCTGAATCTCCCATAATTAAAATTCTTTGACCTCCTAAATTTCTGATGATGTGAAGGCCTAAGATAAGTGCCTCATACTCTGCCATGTTGTTAGTGCATTTGAAGTTGAGTCTAAAGGCATGTCCTTCCGAATGACTGGTCTCAATGTTTGTGATCCAAACTCCAGCTCTTGCTCTTGACTTATTCACTGAGCCATCAAAGTATAAGTGCCAAAGGGCTTGATGAAAAATGTTATCATTGTTCAGTTTAGGCTTTATGTCAATTAATTCAGTTTGGATTTCATTATTATCAGAGTTACATAAAATGAAAGAATCAAGATCAGTTGGTGTTGAGTAAATTGGGTAATTTATTGATCTCTTAGCATTACTAACCATGTATTTCATTAGAGTTTCTCTGTAAAGTTTCTTAGGTTGTCTTAAAACTGTTATGGTGGCATAGCTCATGTCTAATTGTAGAGATCCCTGCAACTTAACTCCCCATGAGCGAGAAAGAAGCATACCATATTTTGGTGGGATATCAGCTACTACAATATCCATGATCATACTTTTACTGGGATATTGAACCAAATTGACACATAAGTCTTTTATCAATCCTATGCATTTGACCTTGCTTGAATCAAAAGAGAATAAATCTTTGTAAGGCCTTGTTATATCTAAATTTAGAGTTTCCATGATATCTTTTGGCATTAAATTGTGGGAAGCTCCTGAATCTAACATTGCATTATGGAGAATTTGATCGTGAATAGTAAGGATTATATAGAAGGGAGGAATTGATCCATCTGAATGTTTACCATTAACATCAGGGCCAAAAATTAATTCAGGCTGATCATCATTTAATTTAATAGAATCTTCACCAACATTCATATCCAAAGTTTCAGTAATTGTTGATTTATACACATCATTTTTTACCAATTATGTCAAGGGAATTGGTATCATTAACTTTTCTATTTCAGTTTGAATGTTAAATGCTGGTTGAGATTTACTAATCTGAATTAGTTCATCTTTTGTGACAGTTATCTGAGTGGGTTTGATCTGGATTTATGCAGGAGCACAACAAAATAAACATATAACCATAAATACAAATATGCAACGGAAAAATCACTTCATTTCATTAATATCAAAGAATTGAAATTTTCTTACAGACAGAATGGAAATAAACTAGCTAAGGCGCTGGTAGCTATCTCTGAGAAGAGATGTGGTGGCTACAGGCCTCCGAACTGTGTTACATTGAGGCTTGCAGGCCTATTACATACATAATGGAAAATAGATGAGCTAAGGTACTAGCAACGCTTATCTCTGAGAAGAGATGTGTCGGCTACCAGCCCCCGAACTGTGTTACAGAACTGAAATGATGGGAACAAGCGAGCTAGGGCACTGGTAGCGCTTATCTCTGAGAAGAGATGTGTCATCTCCCAGCCCCCTGAACTGTGTTACAATGAGGATCGAAGGCCTATTTATTGTTGAGAAACAATGTAAAATCCGAAACTTCCAAAAACCTAACCCTAGGAGATGAAGCGCCAAAACTGTGGGCCCCGTTTGGGTAAGTTGGTGTTTCTACTTCTCGAGGACGTAACTTTAGCATCTGATCTCCGTTTGACGCACTCAATAGCTCGTTAGAAATATCTATCCAAGGACTAAAACTTTTGAGTGAGCAACATGGGTTTGGTTTACAATCCATGTTGCTCCCCATTTTTCCAAAAAGCATCATTTAGGGCCTCAAAACAGCTCCGGAAGTTTAGGACCCGAAAACCTGCTAAAAATAGTAAGCTGCTGGAAGTGAAAAGCTGCAAGAATTGATGTTGTAGGTATAAATGGAATAGGTGGGTGGCCGCCGATATCCACCTGGATCATTCCTCCCTCCTTAGGAAGAAATGGTCTCCATTGTGTTAAGTTCCTCCATGGGAGGGGGGCGGGGGGGAAAATTCTGTTGAACTTGCTGTTGGATCTGTCCAGGATGTTGCGGACCTGTTGGCGGACGTGCTAGATGTAGATGTGCTGTCGGTGGACAGCCGTTGAAGGATCTAGGAAAATTTATCCACCATCACGTTCCTCTATTTCTCAAGGGCCTCCTCGAGAAAGATTTTGACAGGATCTCCTGCTCCCTCGTCTTTCTTTGCTTTCGCCATGGGGGGTCGTAGGGGTTGCGAGGTTGAACTCCTAATACCCTGGCCGCGTTGGGGACATGAAAAGAAAAACAGAGAAAGAGCAGACCCCTTTGATACCAATGATCCGGATTTATGTAGGAACACAACAAAATAAACATATAATCATAAATAAAAATATGCAGCGGAAAAATCACTTCATTTTATTAATATCAAAGAACTGAAATTTTCTTACAGAAAAAATGGAAATAAACTAGCTAGGGCGCTGGTAGCTATCTCTGAGAAGAGATGTGGCAACTATAGGCCTCTAAACTGTGTTACATTGAGGCTCGCAGGCCTATTATAGACATAATGGAAAATAGATGAGCTAAGGTACTAGCAACACTTATCTCTGAGAAGAGATGTGTCGGCTACCAGCCCCCGAACTGTGTTACAGAACTGAAATGATGGGAACAAGCGAGCTAGGGCTGGTAGCGCTTATCTCTGAGAAGAGATGTGTCAGCTCCCAGCCCCCTAAACTGTGTTACAATGAGGCTCGAAGGCCTATTTAATATTGAGAAACAATGTAAAATCTGAAACATCCAAAAACCTAACCCTAGGAGATGAAGCGCCAAAACTGTAGGCCCCGTTTGGGTAAGTTGGTGTTTCAACTTCCCAGGGACATAACTTTGGCATCCAATCTCCGTTTGACACGCTCAATAGCTCATTAGAAATATCTATCCGAGGACTAAAAATTTTGAGTGAGCAACATGGATTTGGTCTACGACCCATGTTGCTACCTGTTTTTCCAAAAAGCGTCGTTTAGGGCCTCAAAATGGCTCCAGAAGTTTAGGACCCGAAAACCTGCTAAAAATAGTAAGCTGCTGGAAGTGAAAAGCTGCAAGAATTGAGGTTGCAGGTCCAAATGGAATAGGTGGGTGGCCACCGATATCCACCTGGATTAGGGTTTTTCAGGTGTTTCAGCAGATGTACTCTTATCTTGAGTTGTTCTTTTATTCTCTGTTTGAGTTTCTTGACTCATGCTGTCTTTAGTTCTCTTTTCAGGGATAGATTCAAGGGCAGCAGGAGCTTTTTCAGACTTTGAACTTTCAACAGAAGTTTTATTGTTAACAGTTTTGGGGTTTGCTGATTTAGAATCAGAAGTGTTCTTCTTAGGATCAGAAATTGTTGATTTTGCTAAATTAGGGGCTTTAGCATTGTTGGCCATCTGGGCATTTTTGGAGGATTGAGCCACTTCTTCAATAATGTCTACAATTTTTGGACTTGGCATTTTTTTGGGATTGGGAGGATTGGAATTTTGCTTGTTTTCGCTTGGGGGAATTTGCAAAATCTTTATTTTTGGTGCTTCTACTTTCTTTTTGGTTTGATTTTGAGAAGTGTTTTTTGTAGAAGGTTCAATGTTTTTTCTGTTTCTAAGGTTATACTGACTGTGAATTTCATTAATGGCAAAGTCATAACCTTGTTTGAAATCAAAGGATTCACTAGATTCTACTTTGAGTTTTTGAAGCTCAAAAAGTTCTTAATCCTCCTGAGTGAGAAAATAGTGTTTTCTTCATCTATCCCCATTACTATATTGATGTCATCCTCATCTTCATCATTATTTTCAGAACTTTCAGCATAGCTATTTTGGAATGGGGGCCTAATGTTTTGATCTGGAAAGGGTTCTTTACCTTTTCCAGGGTTATTGTTTTTTCTGTAGTTGGGATTTCTGATTTGGGGTTGGTTATCCCATTGTGGTTTTTTCTCAATGTTGTCTAATCTTTCAACTACTCTTTCTAAAGTTTTAGCAAAAAGGTCAAATTTACCATCTAAGTTTGAATTTTATTCTTTGATTGTGACTCTTCTTTCATTCCTAAGTCTAGATTTTCTAGCTAAAATATTAATTTCTACACTAACAACATCTAATTGCATTTGTTCTAATGTTTCAGCATTTCTTTCTCTTAGTTGGTATGCCATATCTAGATCAAATCCGTCAGGGAATTTAAGAAGCACAGAATATGGTGTAGGTTTAAGATCCGCTGAAATAGAATTATAGACACTGTTGTATCTAGTGCAGTAATTCTGAACAAACTCATTAGGAGCTCTTTTTAAAGAATCAAACTCAGATAAAATTTTCAAAGGGTTCTTCTTCTTTTCCCATTTATTCAAAAATTCTCTATGAAATGCAGCTAAATTAGCTATACTACCAGGATTTAAATTCCTAAACCATTTCTTAACTTCCCCAGTTAAACTTTGAGCAAACAACCTCATCTGAACATCTGATTCATCTATTTCGTAGATTTCATAATAGTCTGTCATTCTGGTAACATGTTGTTGAGTAGTGAAATGTGAAAAGCCATCAAATAAAGGTATATTCTTCTGATAATCTTGGGGCATATCATGAAGGTTTTGAGGCAAAACAAGGGGTGCATATCTAGCAGCCATAGCTTGAAGCTTAGCTAAGCTAGGGGGTACACTAGAAATGACAGGAGATGCGCTGGTTATAATAGTTGATGTGCTGAAAGCTGTACTTGAAGAACCTGGAAAAGAAGTTGGTATATATATGGAATTGGTTGGAAAGAATGCAGTGCTTATAAAACTATTGGATGCAATGGATTTAGGGTATGATGGAAACAAAATCCTAGGCTGCAAAGGCAACTCAGGAATAAAAGGTTCTGTGGATGAACTGACAGTGGAGTCTAAAAATGAAATGACAGCATACAGAGTTGAATCTGCTGCTGGAATGATTGTTGTGTGCAATTGAGAAACTGGAGGCTTAAAGTGAGATAAAAAAATGGGCTAATTTAATAGCTTCATCAATGTCTTTAATCCATGTAAAATTTATCCTCTCTACTTGAATTTTAAGATTCAGATTTGTCTGATTTTATGGATGCTGAAATAACTTTATGTTTTTCATTCACAAAAGAATTAAACACATGATCTATGACAGTTTGTTTTAAATCATTTTCGGATTTGTTTCTAAACAATGAATGCTCAAACTTGAAATCAAAATCAATATTAGATAAGCTCACTAATTCTTTGGGTAAGGAATTAGCTTTTCTCAAGGGCACTTCAGCTTCTAAATTAACAATTTGTTTTTTCTTTTTATTTTTTCCAATCTGTTCTGGGTTATCTACTATAACTGCAGGCTTAGGATCTGGGTTAGACCTGGTATAGTAGGTTTTCCTAGAAGCTAGAATGACTATTTATGAATACCCACAACCCTTAAAACTAATCTTAAATTAAAAAGACAGAATAAAAATCTTCCTTTAAGACTAATTTTAAAACTGGAGATTGGTTAGATTCCCCAGCGGAATCACCCTAGTAGTTTCTAAATATTTTGGGCTTTTGGATTTTTTCAGTTTTAAGAAAACTAGGGGTAACCACAAACCTACTTTGGAAATCTAGGATCTAGCCTTCCTAAATTTCAGAGAGGGCTCTCTCTTTATGATTTAACTTTTTTTTTGTTTAATATTTTAGGCTAGTTATGATAGTTCAATTTGGTTTTGGTTTTGAAATGTTTGGTGGAAAATAAGATTACTTAAAGAAAAATTAGAGAGGGATCTACTAGTCCATTGGGCTATGGAGTCAAAGTCTAGCAAGCAGAACTAGAAGGCAATGCCAAGAGGACGCTAATGTATTCAGGGCAAGGTAGACAACCCTCAGAGATTTGGATAGATTGTTTTGATGAGATGGTTTGCTTTTGGGATAAAGGGCAATGAAGGATCCTTTGATCTGGAAAAAGAGGAAGGAGGTAGGGGTAAAACGGGACTAGGAGCAATTAAGAATTCCTAAATCTGGAAATCAGAAGAAAACATTTAAATGATTAAGTAGTTAAGACAAGGAGTTCTAACACTAGTCCTGAAGTAATACTCCTATTTAATCATTTAGATTGAACAACATGTATGAAATGAATGGAACTCAGAAATTAAACAATGACAAGATAGATGCACTTTACTCTTCAAATTATCGCATGAATCCTGAATTATGAAGTCCAATTGGCAATTGTCTAGACTGCTGCTTTGAAATCAACACATGTGAACCTCCAATGTACCAGCAAAATGTCTATAATGTTCTTAGCAATTTTATTCCACACTAAACACTTCATAAACATAAGTATTTTTACAAAATGTGTATTACAAATATCCTAGAGAAATCTAGGAATAACTCTAGGAAATAAAAATATCTTTACACATTAAGAGGGACAGCTGCTTAACAACTTAGCAAGTTGTCCTCTTATCTAGAAAAAATAGTGATATCTTATCTAAAAAAAACTGTTTGTTTGAGTAGCTGTCCATGCTTGCTGGCACTTTGCAAATATATTTTGAAATATGACTTCATGGATACTCTTTCCACTTATACTCTTTGACCCTGCACTTTATCTCTGATACTCTTTCACGTTGTATATTTACCATTTCACTGTTGTAAAAAGGAAATTACAACAGATAAATCAGCTAGATGTCATTTTTATTTCTGATATACTTTGACTTTGGCCTTTCACCCTGATACTCTTTTAAACTAATAATTTGACATTCAACTGCTGTAAAAAGAGATTTCTTAGTAGTAAAAATTCAAAATCAAGTGTTGTGTTATTTGTTTTCTTCTCAAACTGATTTCTTCATTTGCATTGTCTTTCACTGTTTTCCTCTTTGCTGCTATAATAAATCTGTGAAGGTCTGCCATTGTTCAACATCTGGAATCTTCATACTTTTCAACTTTCTGTAATTTTCATCTGCTTCAGTGTACTTGGAAAAATTTGGCTGAATCACAAATAAGTGCTTGATTTCATTCTGAAGGAAGAATAAATCTTCAAGGTATTTAAGAACAACCTTCCCTATAGGAGATCCCTGTGGCAACTGCTTTTTCACCTGTTCTTTGGCATGATCTCTAATCTTCTTATCATATTATTTCCAGTCCATTAACTTGTCATTGAAAACATGTATGTCTGGGATACTAGCTTGTCTTAGCATGGTATACTTAGCTAAAAACTTGGTGACGGAAAAATTCATAGCATCACATTTTTCTTTCAAGTTATTCATCAAAGTTTTCTTTGTCAATACCTTTTTGATCTGCAATATAGCTTCTCTTCTGTCCTATGTCTTCAATTCCTCTAGCTTAGTCCCGTTCTTACTGTTTAAGAAGGTAATTAGCCTCTGCGCCTGTGCTGGTTTGTCTGTTAATTCTTCTGTAGTCTTTTGTATTTCATTTTGAGCTGCTAGAAGCAGGTCCCTTTGTTCATATATTGATGGCCATTAAAGATGTATGGCCTCAATGATGTTGGTCCATAGATGATTTCTTATGTAAGAAATCTTTGTGGTAAAACTCAAATCCTTCTGAAGATTTTTGACTTGTTCTTTAAGCCTTTTGGATTTTTGTTCATAATTATTAGCATTAATTAATGCTGTTTTATTGGATTCCTGCATAATCTGAATTTGTTTCTTCAAACTGTTGATTTCATTGGTTTTCAATGTCATTTCTTCCATTGCTTTGACAATTTTCCCTGCATCATTTGTATGCTGCATCTGTGCTGTTGAGGATTCTGTTTGGGAAGTAGTAACTGATTGTACTGACACTGCAGTTGCCGGTGGCTCTTTGGGTGCTAACTTCTCTCCCAATGTAAAAGGAACAACAGTTGTAATAATAGGAATAACCGTGGGAATGGTGGAAACTTCTGTTTCCTTCACAGTTTCCTTTTCTTTCATCAGTAAATCCAATTGGCTTTCCATGTCCTTGATTTGAGTAGTAAGATTTATAATCAACTGCATCATGTCTTCTTTCTCTTTCTGTTGCTGAAGTATTTCTTTGCTCTGTGGGTGCTCACTCTGAGGAAGTTTTAATTGTTTCCTCAAAGCAGCAATGTCATCATTTTCCCTTTTTATTAATACTTCAGCAGCTTGTACATTAGATGGGTCCACTCCTCTTTGTAGAATCAAATCTTCCAATGCTTTGATTCTAAGATATTTTTCATATAAGGAGCCTTTATCAAGCTTCATCTGATCTTGCAAGTTGATGATATTATTTTGCAGATTGGTTACACTCATAGCTTTTGTCACCACAGTGGAATATAACATTTATGAGCTATGCCTGTGGAATTCTATCTGGTCCAACTCATGTACATTTTCAATATCTATTTCAAATTCCTTCTTTTTGTAGTCAGCCACTGTTTTATGAGTTCAAGTAGTAGGCTGTAAATAGGACATGATCATTTTATTTGAAGAATAATCAAATGTTGAAAGAAATCTATCTTGGTTTCCTAGCTTCTTCTTGAGGAATTGAGAATAAATCTCACTTTTAATCTCCTCAATCCTTTGTTTGATTTGTTTATATCTGTCCTTAATATCCAAATCCTTCTCTTCTGTTGTTTGAGAAGAAGAAGTTTCCATATTCACCTGTTTTTCAATCACTTGGGTCTCTTTTCCTTTGGAGGCTGCTTTTTCTCTTTCAATTTCTGTCAATGTCTCCTTTATTATTGTAGTTGCCTCATCATTACTGACCTCTGGTTCATCTTCCACTTCAATAAGTTTTTCTTTGCCAATGGAACCAAATCTTAGCCTTTTATTGTAGATGAGTTTAAATTTTGTATTTGTGGTAGTTTCTGCTATATAGGCACCCTCCTCTCTGGCTCTTTAAGAGTTACCACAGCAAGTGTGGTACCTACTTTTTCTATTAGCTGTGTATTTGTAGTCAAATCAACCAATGTATTCTCTTGCCATTCTTCCTGATTAGCATGCTTTTCAATATCAGGTTTTGGTTCATGTATAAATGGAGGTAATTTGCACTTAACTCTGATACTGCTCAATAGACCTTGGTGGTCATAATTCCAAGGAAAACTTGCTTGGAATTTCAATTCTGACAACCTGTTTTGTATCTCTTTCTCAACATCTCTATTATTAACTATAAATGGACCAATCTAATTTTTTAGTTTAAAACGAGTCTTCTTTTTGGATGCCATGAAATTGATGGCATCAACATTCAACACCTGTCTTAAATATTCCAGAGCAAAGACTCTTAGAGTTAAAAACTTAGGTAACTTATAGGGAAGAAAATTGGTTCCAAATATTCTTAGTTCAGCGTGCTTCTCATATAAGTACCAATCTCCCATTTTACATTGTTCTGACAGCTATAATATTCTTTTCACTCTTCATTTATTTTGGGCTGTTCTGACTTATGAAGTAAATTCATTGCTGGCCTGATAAATAAATTAGTGAAGTCTGTATAATTATATTCATTTCCTTCCTTTATTAACAAAGATGTCCAAAAAACAACTGATAGAGGTTGGCCCTCCACATTCATCTTCTGCAGTGCTATAGGAAAATGATCTGCTTGTGAAAATAATAACAAATGGAATAAATAGGAGGAATATCTAAACACCTCTTCAGTGGGTAGCTTTGTCAACTGGTGGTGTATGGAATCAACAATAAATCTGGAAAATTCAAAGACCACAGCAGGAGGCTCACTAGGGGATAGAATGGATAAAAATCCAAGGATAGACTCATCAGTAAAGTATCTATCCTAAGATGAAAGATAACATTGAAATAACATGTCTAGAACCCTCTGGGAATTTGGAAGTGGAATATGGAGGATTCAACTTTGGGATATCCACATGACTGGGCATGAAGTTATGGAAAATCATGAACCTTTTAGGGAAATCTATCCCTAAATATAATTGAGTCACAGCTTCAATGGATAATGGGACTGTGCTTGGGTCAAATTGTAACTGCAACATTTCATTGATTGACTCAGCAGTGATAGAAAAGAGGATTTCCTTGTCATTATTTACAATGGACCTTTGATCTGGGACATAATACTTCTGGCATAGTCTTATTAAGTCCTGACCAGGATGTGTCACTGGGAAAATATATTTAGGTAAGTTTGTATCCCAGAGGGGCATTTCTTCTTTGTCTAAAAACTTCTCATGACACCAATTATGTACTTCTAATAGATTGAATTCTACTAGAGGATCTACAATTTTATAATCCAAGTCAACTAGAGGGGTAATTTCTTCACTGGATACTGGAGGTTGAAGAGGATTTACAGTGACCGTGGCCTTAGCAGAAATAACAAGAGTGGACTTTGGAACTTTTACTGCATCAGTTTTAGGGGGTTTTGACCCTCCAGACTTAACAGACTTTGATCCTCCAGCCTTAGGTGTGAATTGCTTTTTTGTCATTTTGAATGAACTATAGCAATATTATACAGTTTGCTATAGTGAATTTTTCTTCCACAGAGGGTAATTGAGCAATTTGATGGGCAAGGATGATAGCAAGGGGAAATTCAATGCTCAATTTTGGAATTTTAGGGCACAGGAAATAGCTTAAGACAGAAAACGCAGGTTTTCTGAATGAATGGGACTGTAAAAAGGGGTTTTGAGGTTTTCAATGAGTTTTAAAACCTTTTAAACCATGGAATTTGTCTTTCAGGAGTCTCTGACTGAGAGATTGGTTTAGAAATGATATTTTCAGTAAATGGAAATTTCTGGAAAAAATGGCGAGGGTTTGCCCTGTTTTTCCAAGGTTTAGAACACAACAGATGGGCAATTTCAGTCTTTATATCCTAATTGGTTCAATTGGTGGTCGAAATCGTGAAATTTGCAAGTCAAATTTAGGAAAAGACCTTATTTACAGGTATCTGGTTGCTTTGAGAAGGATTTTTGATGATTTGATGGTTCCTGCAATGCTGATGTAGAGAAATGGCTTCAAAATAGTCTTCAAACAAGGGTCGCTAGTTGAAATTGAGTTTAAAACGGGAAATCAAGGCTTCAAAACGCAGCAGTAGCTTCTGATAACAACGGGAATGTATGTAATAGTTGGGCACGACATATAACACAAATAAAAACATATAACAATGGTTTTATCGTTTGTTATAAATCTTTAAAATATGTCATAAATGTGAGCCGAATCGCGAGCAGAAGCGGTTTTTGTTTTGTGAACGCAGAAAACCATCAGTAGTTTTCGCGCTGGGTTGGGGTGGTAAATGGTTTTTCCCCAATCGAATGCGATTGTATCAGGAGATGACACGTCGTAGGAGGCAGTAAGCGAAAAACCGCCCATTTTGCGTTCGATTGGGCGTTCGGTGGTCGATTAGTTTGTGGACGCGAAACTGGACGTCCACCGTTGGATCTGGAAAAAGCGAGCGAACGGTCGAGATGTGATGGGAAGATGTAGGGAAAAATTATGGTGGGGCTCGGGCGGCTTTATGCAATGGTGCATTATAAATATAACAAACCTTTGTAAAAATAAACTTTATAACCAAGATTTTAATATATAGAATGATTTATATATATGCGGGGTATAATGCAAAAGGTTTTATCAGGCAATGTTTATATATAAAGAGATTATATATATATGGTTTAGAATGCGCGTGAGGCGGGATGTGGAGTTAACCATGATTTAAACTAGGAAAAAGGGGACTTTAACCTGGGTTTAATTCTTATGCAGGGAAAATAACGATGTATTTACAAAGGCTTTGGGGGAATAAAGTTTAGTTTGAATTAAACTTTATAATAAGAATGGAAGTATTTTATTTTATTATATAGTTTATTAAACCATGAGGGCTTAATAACTATAGTGGCGTGAAATATTTAAATATGGTTAGTTTTAGACCAAAGGGGGTGTTTTTTGGGTTTTTAATTTAACATGTGGGTAAAACACTGTTACCGATGAAATAGGTAACCGCACTATTACCTACTTTTTTTTGGTAGCATAAAAAGCACCCGATTTTGAAAAGTGGTGATGCATAATCACCCCTTTTTTTTGTGCACATTTTTGACACTCTAATATTTTTATTTATGAAGTATGAATATTTGTTTTAAAATGTTAGTGATTTTCATGCTAATTTTGAAACATATTGATGCAGCATCAACTTTTTTTTTTTTAAGAGCGGTGATTTTCATGCTAATTTTGAAACGTATTGATGCAACATCAACCTTTTCTTTTTAGAGTGGTGATTTTTATGTTGGTAATAAAACACAAAACTTAGATAAAATATATATATATATATAAATAATAAAAAAACCAATAAAAATGTAAAAAAAAACAAAATTAACTCGTAAAAATAAAAAAATTTAAACAAAAATAAATTAAAAAAACAAAAATATTTGAAAATTATATCAAAAGAAATGACAAAATTTGAAAAAAAACACATAATTTAAAGAAAAAAAACAAAAATCAACCAAAAAAAATTAAAAAAAAAACATCAAAAACATATTTTTCTAAGTTATTAAAAAATACAATATAATTAAAAAAAAAAATAAAATAGAAAATTTAAAAATAATTAAAATTACAAAATTAAAATTTAGATAAAAAAAATAAAATACAAAAAAGAAAAAATTAAATTTAAAAATTTAAATTAAAAAATAATAATAATAAGAAAAAAAATACAGATTTTAAAATTAACAAAAAAAACAAATTAAAAAAAAAACAAAATGAAAAAAACCACGTGCAAATAATTAAAAAACAAATATCCATAAATTTACTGTTTTTTTTTTTAAATGAAACAATTTATAAATTTTAAAAATGAAAAACTAAATAAACTAAAAGATTAAAAAAAAAATTAAATTAAATTAAAATTTAATAAATTTAATAAATAAATTTTAAATTTTAAAAAATAATTAATCTTAAATATTAAATTAAAAAAAAAAATATAATTTAAAATAAAAAAATTGAATTAAATAATAATAATAATAATACAAAAAAATATTTAAATTTAAAAATAAAAAAAGCAAAAAATCAAATTAAAAATTGAAAAAAAATGTTACGAATTAAAAAATATTAAAAATTAAAAAAGAAAACTAAAAAAAAAAAAAATCAAATTAAAAAAAAAAAGAAAAAAAGAAGGAATTTTTTGATCGTGGTGGCGCTGCCAATTGGCCTCCCGCCTAGGTGGCGGCAGAGGTCGCGGGAGGCCGATTCCCGGAATCACCGTCCCGGTGGGAGGCCGATTCCCAGAATCGTTGTCTTGTCACGGGAGGCCGATTCTCGAAATCGCCCTCTCGCCGCGGGAGGCCGATTCCTAGAATTGGCCTCCGACCTGGGTGGGAGGCTGATTGGCGGCGCCACCACGATCAAATTTTTTTTTTTTTTTAATTATTTTTTTTAAATTTTTAATATTTTTTTTTAAATTTGATTTTTTTTTTTTAAATTTAATTTTTATATTTGAAATTTAATTTGTTTTTTTTTTTTTTTAAATTTGATTTTATTTATTTAATTTATTTTTTATTTTTTATTTTTTTAAATTTTTTATTTTTTATTTTTTAAAATTTTTTTTTTCTAAATTTTGTTAAGAATTTTTATTAAATTTTGTATATATTTTAAATTTAATTGTTTTTTTTAATAATTTTTTTCATACCTTTTTTTTATTATTAAATTTAATGTTTACCTTTTTCATTTAATTTTTAAAAATTTAATAAATTTTGTATTTTTTTTTTAATTTATTTGAATTTAATATATATATATATATATATATATATATATATATATATATATATATATATAATTTTTAATTTTTTTATTATTGTTTTTTTAATTACATAAAATTTTTATATTTTTTTTATTTCAATTAAAATTGTGTATTTAAAATTAGATTTTTTTTTTTTAATTTTTTTTAATTAAACTTAATATTTTCAAATTAATTTATTTTTTATTTTAATTTTGATTTAATATATTTTATTTAATTTATTTTTTTCAATTTTTAAGTATTATTTGATTTTTAAAGTGTTTTAACTTTTTATTCTAACCATGTTTTTTTTTCTTGATATTTAAAATTTATTTTTTATTTCAAAATTTATTTGTTTATTCATTAATTTATTAAAATTTAATATATATATATATATATATATATATATATATATATATTTTTTTTTTTTTTAAATTTAATTTGTTATTGTAATATTAACATTTTTTTTTAAATTTAATAAAATCTAATATATATTTTTAATTTAGTTTATATATATATATATATATATATATATATATATATATATATATATATATATATATATATATAATATTTTATAATTTAAATTTAATTTATTTTTTAAAATTTATTTGTTTTTTTAATATATATATTTTTTTAAATTTTAAATTTTTATTGTATTTTATTTTAAATTTTAAATTTTAAATTAATTTTTCATTTTTTTACTTTTAATTTAAATAATGTGTGTGTTTTTTTTTTTAAAATAAAGTTTTAAATTTATTAAAATTTAATATATTTCTTTAAATTTAATTATTTATTTTAAAATTTATTTATTTATTTTAATTTAATAAACATTTTCTTTTTCTTTTTTAAATTTAATTTCTATATTTATTTTTTATAATTTCTTTCTTTTTTTTAAGTTGTTTTTATTTTTTTATTTTTTAAAATTTAATATATATATTTTTTATTTCTATATATTTTGAAATTTTAATCTTTAAATTTTTTTTTTTTTTAAATTTTTTTTTTTTTAAATTTTATGTTTTTTTTAATGTTTGAATTAAAATTTTTATTTTGTTTTTATATCTATTTTTTTATTCCTATATATTTTTAAATTTTAAACTTTAAAATGTTTTTATTTTTTAAATTTATTTTTTTTCTTAAATTTTAGGTTTTTTTTAATGTTTGAATTTTAAAAGTTAAAAAATGTTATTTCTATTTTTAAAAATGTCAAAAATATGACACAACTTTTTTTTTGTTATTCCAGCATCAACTGGTTTTGTTTTGAGGGTGTTTTTTCAATCCTTTTTTCAAGAAAATTTTTTGTTTTTAGCATAATTTTATAAAATGTTGAAATTTGACCTTCAAAAAAACCAAGTGCGTTCTGGAATACACTTTTTTGTTTTTGGGGTGTTTTTTCATGTTTTTTGAGTCTTTTTGGGCTAGAGTTCCCGTTTTGAGGTCAGGTTACCTATTTCATCGGTAACAGTGTTATAATTAACTTTGGTCTAAAATCTTATAATAGTGAGTTTTTGGGATTTTTTTTTTTTTTTTTTTTTTGTAAATAAGACTAAGATTTCTATTGATAATGAAACATAATGTACAAAGAGGCTAAGGCCTCAGCGTAGCTGGCATGTGTAATTGCCATGATATCATCAAAAAAACTGGAGCTGCCCACAAGGGGAAACCAGTCCAGGAAGAGTATATGGTGCTGCCTCAGAGAGGAAACCAGCAATATAAAACATAGGTTAATGTAATCAGTGTAAACAAGAACAAAAACAAGACTGTAAAACTGTAGGTCCAAGACCTAAGGAGACCAGGTAATCTGAGCGTCAGGAGAAACTGTAGGAGGTTCTTCATATAACTAAGTAAAGGGAAGATGTAAAAAAGAAAAGCTTTATCATTTGTAATTTGACCACTTTCACTTAGAATATAATATTTTTGGAGGGCTTTTATGCTTTTATGAATGAAGGAAATTAGTCAAAGGAGATTTTATTTTTTCATTAAGTAAAAAAGGTCTTTACTTATGAGCTTTGAAGTGCAAATGGATGAATGTAGGGTTAACTGATGAAAATTAGGGATTAACATAGAAATTCAACACTTTTAACTTAACAGTCATTAAGCCTTGGGTCCGGTCCCAATAGAAGTCATATAAATGCTCTGAGCCTCTTTGAATGAAAGTCTAGAATGCAGAATAACTATAGGGGAGGGGAAAATAGTGATTTTTTCCTGGTGAGAAGTATTTACATGATTTTCCCACTTCTTTCTACCTACCCAACCTTTAATTTAACATTTTTTCTTCCATTTTGCAGGTGCATTTGAGCTAGCAACCTTGAACATTTTATTCTTTTGAAAGAAATAAAAACTATCTAAATCTACCTTATATCATCCAAGGGCTTAGATTAAACTGATGAGCTCCTCTTTATTCTCTACCTAAATACTAATTAGTCGGGATTAAACTGTCTGACTAATTTTTATTCACTATTCTACAACAATAAAATTTAAACATGACAAGTCAAGATTAAGCAGTTCAACTCATCATGGATTATGGAATTTATTGACACTTTGCCATAATCAATAGTAACAAAGTAAAAAGTAGTGGCATTTCGACTTGCACACTTTCTAGTTTTATTTCTTTTTTCTTTGGGGCATATTATTTTTTCTAAGTCCTTTGATCATTCTTTAGGACTTTTACCCTCTTTTTTATTTTCTATTTTTTTATTTTTTACAAAATATGGGAAAACAACTTGCAGTGTAGTGTACCTAGAGGGGATAATATAGGGTACAGAGGGAGGTACCCAAGGGAATAATATGATGTAATAATATAAGAATGTTAAATAAATGGGCCATAGTTAATAAATAAAGTGGTTAACTCACATTATGTAAGGGACCACATGTAGCGAAGTGATCAGCCCATTGTATTGGATGTATGGTATTGAGAGACCCATGGTATTACATATATGAAACCTATATAGAGGCTAGAGACTCTCCATTGAGAGATGTCAAGGATTATTGTATGGGCAAGCATATGGCTTGTGGAGTGATCTCCTTCCTTAAGGAGTGAATGTATGGTGTTGCCCTACCTCAAGGGTTTTGATATTAATGAAGATCTGAAGTTTTGTCTTCAATGGTGTTATTTCTTGAGCATATTTTCCATTTCTATACATTTTCTTGTCAGATCTATTACATGCAGAAAGCAAAGTATATACATATTTACAAGACTATCATAAGTCAATTCCAAATTATGAATCCTATACTTATAGGACTCTAACACACACTTCTCTGTCCTTCTTCCATCCATCCCTTGCTTCGGTTATCCAATCTGGTTGGATAATAGAAATGGCACAAAGAAATGCTTCCACCTCTTCTTTCTTTCTTGAAAGTGCATCTACAACAACATTTAGCTTCCCTTTTTGTAGATTATTTCAAAGTCATAACGCAACATCTTTGTGACCCATTTTTGCTGCGCTTTTGAAGATATTATTTGTTACAAAAAGTTTTTAAGACTATCATGATCAGTTTTTACTTTGAAGTGTCTTCCCATTAGGTAAGGTCGCCATTTCTTTAGTGCATGTAGTATTGCTAACATTTCCTTCTCATAAATAGCTTTTTGTAAATACTTTCCATTGATTGGACGACTTTCAAAGGCAATGGGTCTTTCTTCTTGCATTAAAACAACACCAATTCCATTTCCTGAGGCATCACATTCCATAATAAATGATTTTGTGAAGTCTAGCATAGCTAATATCGGTGCTAGGCACATTACCTCTTTAATATGTTCAAAGGCCTTAGTTGCTTCAGGAGTCCATGAAAATGCATCTTTATTCAATAATGTTGTTAGAGGTGCTGTTATTCTCCCATAATTCTTAACAAACTTGTGATAATACCCTGTTAACCTGAGAAATCCTCGCAACTACTTTATGGTTGTGGGGACTTTCCATTCCTTAATGGCTTTAATTTTGTTAGGGTCTACCTTAACACTCTCGTGAGATACAATATGACCCAGATATTCCACCTCTTGTACTCCAAAGAGGCATTTGGATGTTTTTGCATATAATTGTTTCTCTTGCAATAGTTTGAGCACCCTGTCAACATGTTGAACATGATCCTTCGAATACCTAATGTAGATTAGTATATAATCAAAAAATACTAGCACAAATTTTCTAAGGAAGGGTTTGAAAAGGGAATTCATCAACTCTTGAAATGTCGAAGGTGCATTGGTAAGGCCAAAACACATGACCAAAAATTCATAATGACCCTCATGAGTTTGAAATGTTGTTTTCAGAATATCTTCAGTCTTCATTCTAATTTGATGATATCCTGAACGAAGATCCAACATGGTAAAATAAATTGCTCCATGTAATTCATCCAATAATTCATCAATCACACGAATGGGAAAGTTATCTTCAATGGTGAGCTTATTGAGCTCCCTATAATCAGGACACATGCGCCTGATCCATCCTTCTTGTGCACCAATACTACTGGAGCAGAGAAAGAACTTTGACTAGGTTGAATTATACCAGCCTCTAACATTTCTGCAATCATACATTCAATTTCGCTCTTTTGGACATAATGATATCTATAAGGCCTGATGTTTTGAAGAACATTTCCTAGAATCAAGTGAATAACATGATCATGATCATGAATAGGTGGGAGTCCTTTGTGTTGTGTAACCAGCTCAAAAAATAGAAGAAAAGAGATATCAACGCCTTAGAAATAAGCCACTTCGAGGGGGAAACCTCCAATACATTACATAAATGAACAATTCTTGGATGATACAAATGAACAAAACCTCCTTCTATATATAGGAGTCCATGGGGGCACAATATAATCCTAGTGGGGCCACAATGTAATCCTAGCCGACCTAACAATAATAATGTAAGGGCACAATAATAACAATATGGGGGTTACAGGGGTACAATAATAACAATAAGGGGGGCTATACTAACATAATAAGGGGCTACACTATTAATATAGGGACTTAACATGCCCCTCTCCTTCAAACAAGTGTTGTCCTCAACGCTTGATTATTTCTTGATGCTTCTGTATAAAATTCTCATCCTCCCATGTGGAATCTTCTACAGGGAAGTTCTTCCACTTGCTGAGATACTTTGAAATTGATCGTACTTGTCGAGTTATTGTTTCTGTGACTACTTCAGAACTTCTTTCGATGTGATGTTGATATTCTTGTTGTTTCATTAGATTCTGCACCAAAGTTAGGTTATCCTTTGAGAGTTGGAGAACTTGTTGTTGATGCTCAATGTCATCTTCCACTAATTTATCATCCATATTAGCTATTATTTTATCCTTCAAACCATCCAAATTAGCTTCCATTTCTTCTTTTAAACCATCTATGTCATCTTCGGTTGCTCTTCGTAAGATCAAAATTTGTTGCACTTGGTACTGTAATTTTGATATCTCATACTGCAATTCTTCCAATTCATGCATCATAGTATAGATTTCTAAGGGATTAATGGGTGTTGAATTCTTTTTAGGAGGCATTTCAGAACGAAATACTGAAATATATGCTCAATAGGCCCTTGGAATCACTTCAAACTGATTTTTCAAACAAGATTTATGCAATTCGGGAAAAACAATACACACCTTTTACTTGCTTTTGAGGAGCTCGATATTGAAATTGGATTATCTCTGTGATTGTGAATCTTCAATATCTAAAATTCAGAAATGAAATAGCCCTCTGAATTCTCTTTTGAATGCCACAGGTCTGACCTGATTTGGATTCTCCAAGACAAAGTTGTGTCTAATCTCCCACAATGACCTAATTATGGACTGGTTCAGTAGAGCGAACTTGTACGACTTGCGAACTTGTACGAATTGTCTCTAAAATTGATAGCCAAGAAACTACAGTCCGTGTACTTGCAACCAATTTTTACGACTCTCCAATCCGATGCCCAGAGAGAGAGTTATTGAACTTTTCCCACGATCACCTCTTTGAGATGAAATTCAGGAGCCTGAAAAAGCACTACCTTCCACAGATCATATCTCCAAAAATATTGCGAACCAAGCTCTGAAATTTTTTGAAGAATTTCCTCAAGTTTTCAGATTCGCACCATACGAATTTTAGATTCTTAACCTTCATACAAAAAACGTTATAGTGAAAATTCCACAATGACCTGTTTAGGAACCTGAAAAACGACCTAACTTCCACAGATGATATCTCCGAAATTATTGTGAACCAAGCTACAAAATTTTTAGACAAGCTTCCTCAGGATTTTGGCTTCGCACCCTAAAAATTTCAGCTTCTGAAACTTCGTAGAAAAAAATTTATAGCGAAAATGCCACGATGACCTGTTTGGAGCAGCGAAACCCTAGAATCCAAAGCTCTGATACCAAATGTTGTGTAACCTGACTCAAAAATAGAAGAAAAGAGATATCAACGCCTTAGAAATAAGCCACTTCGAAACACTCAATACATTACATAAATGAACAATTCTTATACAAATGAACAAAACCTCTATATATATAAGTCCATGGGGCCAAATATAATCTAGTGAGGCCATGATATAGTAGCCGACCTAACAATAATAATGTAAGGGCACAATAATAACAATATGGGGGTTACAGGGGTACAACAATAACAATAAGTGGGGCTACACTAACATAATAAGGGACTACACTATTAATATAGGGACTTAACACTTTGGGAGTTTCAAACACCTTGGAATGATTGTCCAAGGCTTTTTGGAGATTTGTAGAAATAGATGATTTTGATGTTGGAACTTCTAGTGAGAATAATAGTGCAATTACGCCTTGTTGTTCTTTCTTTAGAAGCTTTGTCATGACATTAGAGCTTATTATCCTGGCTTCCCTGCAATACCTCGTAATTTGACTTCTTTTCCTTCTGAAAAAAACTTCAAGAAAAGTTCTTGAAAATTAAAAGCTACCACCCCCAAAGATTGTAACCATTGTAGTCCTAGTACAATGTCAGCACCTCCCATAGGAATGGAAAGCATTGGAATATTCAATACATATTCCCCCATGGTTAGCTTGATATTATGGCATTTTCCAGAGCATATTATAGTTCCTCCATTTGCAACCATCACTTGACATTCTGGTGCTGGGTATAGGAAACAATTCAATTCCTTGGCTACCATACAATGAATAAAATTATGGGTACTACCTGAATCAATCAACACTATTAATTTTTTCTTTTTGATATGTCCTTCTATCTTGAGAGTTTGAGGAGTGGTAATTCCTACCAATGCATTACATGATATGGTTGGACTCATTTATTCCTCTTCTAAGGTTGGTTCCTGGTGTATATCCTCTTCTTTTGAAGATTCTTATTCATTTTCTTCTTCCTCTTCAAAATCTATGTAAAATAATTTCTTCTCATCACACTTATGACATTTAGTGTATTTACTATCACAACTGTAGCAAAGCCCTTTTTCTCTTTTTTCTTCCAATTGTTGTCGTGTCAACCTTGTGGGTTCTGGTAGTTTAGGAGTAGCAACATTTCCATCTTTATATATGTGAGTGGTAGGCTTCCTTGTTGCCATAATTTTACAGTCTATTTTTTTTGCAAACCTGAATTCCTTTTCCAATGAATTAGGTTACCAAACTTGAACTTCATGTTGGATGTTATCCTTTAAAGTCCCTATGAAGACATCAATCCTGTGTTCCTCTGGAATATCAATTACCCTTATATTAAATTTTTGGAAGTCCTCAATGTGATCCACCACTGAACCCTTTTGTTTGAGATTTATCAATTGGATAAAGAAGGTGTTGCTTTTTGTATCCTCATAATGTGCTATCATTTCCTCCGTAAAAATTGACCAAGTGACAATTTTTTTATAGGAGCAAAGCCATCAATACCATACAAATGTATTTTGTTCTAAATGTAAAGTTGCAATGCGTACCTTTTGTGTGTTTTGCACATTATTGAGATCAAAATATTGCTCCATCTATAGCATCTGTGTTACAAGAACCTTGCCATCAAACTTTCTTATATCCATCTTTGGAATATGGTGGTTCTTCCATCCAATATTAGAGTTTATGAAATCACGATTAACATTTATTTTGTTCTCATCATGAGTTTCCTCTACTATCTTTTTGCCATTAGGAAACATTTCTTGTATCAACTTTTTCAAACCTTTGATGTCTACTTTTAGATCATTCTTCATGTTTTCCATGTTGTCTTTCATTTTTTCATCGATCTTAGCTTCCATGTCATCCATCTTAGCTTCCATGCCCACTTCCATGCCATCCATATTAGCTTCCAAACCATTAATCTTAGCTTCCACACCTTTCTTCAAACCGTCCATCTTAGTTTCCACGCCTTTCTTCAAAACTTCCATTTCATTTTTTGGTTTCTCTTTGTGATAGCGAAATTTGGTGCACACGCTCTTGTAATTTTGATATCTCATGTTGTGTTTCTTTGTCTTCATGAGTCATCATAGAGCCTTCTGAAGGCTTAATGGGTGTTGAATTATTTTTAGGGGGAATTTTAGAACCCAATACTGATATTTATTCTTCAATATGCCTTTGGAATAAACTCAAACTATTTTTTTTTCAATGAGACTTATGTAATTCGAAAAAAATACACACCTTTTTCTTGCTTTTGAGGAGCTCGATATTGAAATTGAATTATCTCTATGATTTCGGATCTTTAATATCTAAAATTTGTTCCTAAAGTAGCCCTCTGAATATTCTTTCGAATGCCACAGGTCTGACCTAATTTGGATTCTTCAAGGAAAATTTATGCCCAATCTCCCACGATGACCTAATTATGGACTGGTTCAGTAGAGTGAACTTGTATGACTTGCCATGTGCCACTATTTCCTTCTTCGGCTCTGAAATTGATATAGCAAAAAATATAGTCCATGTACTTGCAACCACATTTTACAGAATCCCAATCTGATGCTCAAAGAGAGAGTTATTACGTTTTTCCCATGGCCACCTCTTTGAGATGAAATTCGGGAGCCTGAAACAATCCTAACTTCCACAGATCATATCTCCAAAATTTTGCGAACCAATATCAGAATTTTTACAGGAGGTTCCTTAGGATTTTGTCTTCGCACTGTAAAAATTTTAGCTTCTGAAACTTCATATACAAAAATTTATAGAAAAAATTTCATGATGACATGTTTTAGTTGAAATTCGAGAGCCTGAAAAAACCCTAAATTCCCCAGATCATATCTCCGAAAATGTTGCGAACCAAGATCTGAAATGTTTACAGGAGGTTCCTCTGGATTTTAACTTCTCTCTGTATAAATTTCAGCTTCTAAATCTTCGTAGAAAAACATTTATTGCGAAAATTCCACAATGACCTGTTTGGAGCAGCGAAACCCTAGAATCCAAAGCTTTGATACCAAATGTTATGAAACCAGCTCCAAAAATAGAAGAAAAGCAAGACCAATGCCTTAGAAATTAGCCCCTTCGAGGGGGAAACCTCCAATACATTACATTAATGAACAATTCTGGGATGATATAAATGACCAAAACCTCCTTCTATATATAGGAGTGCATGGGCCCACAATATAATCCTAGATGACCTAACAAAAACAATGTAAGGGCACAATAATAACAATATTGGGGTTACAGGGGTACAATAATAACAATAAGGGGGCTACACTAATAACAATAAGGGACTAAACTAGTAATATAGGGACCTAAAATACCCCTCTCCTTCAAAAAAGTGTTGTCCTCAATGCTTGAGTAGCTCTAAGTGCTTCTATATAAAATTCTCATCCTCCCATATATAATCTTCAGTGGGTAAGTTCTTCCACTTGAAGAGATGCTCTGAAATTGATCGATTTCGTAGTTGTCGATTTCTTGTTTCCATGACCTCTTTAGGTTCCAATATGATTTTTCCTTCCTCATCAAGTTCTGGCAATATTGTTTGAACTGGAATATTTTCACCTATAACCTTCTTTAAGCATGAAGCATGGAAAACTGGATGCACTCGTGAAGAAGCAGGAAGCTCCAATTTGTATGCCATAGTACCAATATTTTGTAACACCTTGTAAGGACCATACTACTTTGGCGATAATTTATTATCCTTCTTAGCTTACTTGAGGGAGATTTGTTTGTGTGGTTGTAGCCGTAAAAATACCCAGTCTCGTAAATTAAAACTTCTCTCATTGCGATGTTGATATACCAGTTGTTTCATTCGATTTTGTGTCAAATTTAGGTTACCCTTTAAGAGTTGGAGAACTTCTTGTTGATGCTCGATGTGATATTACACTGCTTAAACCTTAGAATTTTCTCTTAAAGATGATGTGATGGAAAGTGGATGATATCCATAAAGTGCCATAAATGGGGTCATTTTTGCTGCAGTATGGAAGGAAGTGTTATACCACCATTCAGTGAGAGGTAACCACTTGACCCATTGTGTTTGTTTATCAGATACAAAACAACGAAGATATCCTTCCAAACATTTATTCACTATCTCAATTTGACCATCGGAATGAGGATGATAAGATGAACTATGAGCTAATTGAGTACCCAAACAAGAAAATAAATTCGTCCAAAAATTTCCAGTAAAAATGGGATATGTGTCGCTCACAATAACCTTTGGGTTTCCATGTAGCTTTTGAATTGTATCCATAAATGTAGTATCAAATGTACTTGCTTTAAATGGATGAGATAATGCACAAAAGTGTGCATACTTGGTAAGTCTATCAACTACCACCATGATGACACTCTTTCCTTCGGACGTAGGTAAACCTGTGATAAAATCCATTGAAATTTCGTCCCAATGTTGACTTGGAATGGATAAAGGTTGTAGAAGACCCAGGGTCTTAATTGTCTTAGAAGACCCAGGGTCTTAAGACCCTGTGGTAAGTTTTTAAAAATACCGAGTGTCCTCCTAAAGGAGAAGTGTGCAATTACAAAAGAATCTTTTGTTTTAGTTGGGAATTCTTACAAAGATATAAGCGATATTTGTACCATAAGGAATCATTTTTCCAACTAAATGTATTAGATGTACTAGTATCTTGCTACAACTTTTGAATGAGTTTCCATGCTTCTTTGTCCTTATTCCATTCATCCCTTGCTTCGGTTATCAAATTTGGTTGGATAATAGAAATGGCACAAAGCAATGCTTCCACCTCTTCATTCTTTCTTGAGAGTGCATCTGCAACAACATTTAGCTTCCCTTTTTTGTAGATTATTTCAAAGTCATAACCCAACATCTTTGTGACCCATTTTTGTTGCTCTTCTGAAGATAGTCTTTGTTCGAAAAAGTGTTTAAGACTATCATGATCAGTTTTTACCTTGAAGTGTCTTCCCATTAGGTAAGTTCGCCATTTCTTTAGTGCATGTAGTATTGCTAACATTTCCTTCTCATAAATAGGTTTCTGTAAATACTTTCCTTTGATTGGACGACTTTCAAAGCAATGGGTCTTCCTTCCTGCATTAAAACTGCACCAATTCCATTTCCTGAGGCATCACATTCCACAATAAAGGTTTTTGTGAAGTCTGGTGTAGCTAAGACTAGTGCTAGGCACATTGCCTCTTTAAGACGTTCAAAGGCCTTAGTTGCTTCAGGAGTCCATGAAAATGCATCTTTCTTCAATAATGTTGTTAGAGGTGCTGCTATTCTCCCATAATTCTTAACAAACTTGCGATAATACCCTGTTAGCCCGAGAAATCCTCGCAACTGCTTTATGGTCATGGGGAATTTACATTCCTTAATGGCTTTAATTTTGTTAGGGTCTACTTTAACACCCTCGTGAGATATAATATGACCCAGATATTCCACCTCTTGTACTCCAAAGAAACATTTGGATGTTTTTGCATATAATTGTTTCTCCTGCAATAGTTTGAGCACCCTGTCAACATGTTGAACATGATCCTTCCAAGACATGCTGCAGATTAGTATATCATCAAAAAATACTAGCACAAATTTTCTAAGGAAGGGTTTGAAAATGGAATTCATCAACCCTTGAAATGTAGAAGGTGCATTGGTAAGGCCAAAAGGCATGACCAAAAATTCATAATGACCCTCATGAGTTCGAAATGTTGTTTTCAGAATATCTTCAGTATTCATTCTAATTTGATGATATCCCGAACAAAGATCCAACTTGGTAAAATAAATTGCTCCATGTAATTCATCCAATAATTCATCAATCACAGGAATGGGAAATTTATCTTTAATGGTGAGCTTATTGAGCTCCCTATAATCCAGACACATGCGCCATGATCCATCCTTCTTGTGTACCAATACTACAGGAGCACAGAAAGAACTTTGACTAGGTTGAATTATACCCGCCTCTAACATTTCTGCAATCATACGTTCAATTTCGCTCTTTTGGACATAAGGATATCTATAAGGCCTGATGTTTGGAGGAACACTTCCTGGAATCAAGTGAATAGCATGATCATGATCACAAATAGGTGGGAGTCCTTTGGGAGTTTCAAACACCTTGGATTGATTGTCCAAGAATTTTTGGAGATCTGCAGAAATAGGTGATTTTGATGTTGGAACTTCTAGTGAGCATAATTGTGCAATTATGCCTCGCTGTTCTTTCTTCAGAATATTTTTCATGACATTAGAGATTATTATATTTTTCGGCTTCCCTGTGATACCCGTAATTCGAATTCCTTTCCTTTTGAAAAAAATTTCAAGAAAAATTCTTGAAAATTAAAAGCTACCGTCCCCAAAGATTGTAACCATTGTACTCCTAGTACAACATCAACACCTCCCATAGGAATGGAAAGCATTGAACTATTAAACACATATTACCCCATGGTTAACTTGATATTATGGCATTTTCCATAGCAATTTATAGTTCCTCCATTTGCAACCATCACTTGAAATTCTGGTGTTGGGTATAGGAAACAATTCAATTCCTTGGCTATCTTACAATGAATAAAATTATGGGTACTACCCGAATCAATCAACACTATTACCTTTTTCTTCATGATATGTCCTTCTATCTTGAGAGTTTGAGGAGTGGTAATTCCTGCCAATGCATTACACGATATGGTCGGACTCATTTCTTCCTTTTATAGGGTTGGTTCCTGGTGTATATCCTCTTCTTTTGAATATTCTAGTTCATTTTCTTCTTCCTCTTCACAATATATGTAAAATAATTTCTTCTCAGCACACTTATGACCTTTAGTGTATTTGCTATCAAAACTGTAGCAAAGCCCTTTTTCTCTTTTTTCTTCCAATTTTTGTGGTGTCAATCTTGTAGGTTGTGGAAGTCTAGGAGTAGCAACACTTCCATCTTTATATATGTGAGTGGAAGTCTTCCTTGTTGCCATAATTTTACATTCAATTTTTTTTTCCAACCTGAATGCCTTTTCCAATGAATCATGTTCCCAAACATGGACTTCATGTTGGATGTTATCCTTTAAAGTCCCTATGAAGACATCAATCCTGTGTTCCTCTGGAATATTAGTTACCCTTATATTCAATTTTTGGAAGTTCTCAATGTGCTCCACCACTGAACCCTTTTGTTTGAGATTTATCAATTGGCTAAAGAAGGTGTTTCTTTTTGTATCCTCATAATGTGCTATCATTTCCTCCATAAAAATTGACCAAGTGACAATTTTTTTACGGGAGCAAAGCCATCGATACCATACAAATGTATTTTGTTCTAAATGTAAAGTTGCAATGCATACATTTTGTGTGTTTTTCACATTATGGAGATCAAAATATTGCTCCATCTGTAGTATCCATGTTACAGGATCCTTTCCATCAAACTTCCTCATATCCATTTTTGGAATATGGTGGTTCTTCCCGCCAACATTAAAGTTTATGAAATCACGATTAACATTTATTTTGTTCTCATCATGAGTTTCCTCTACTATATTTTCACCATTAGGAAACATTTCTTGTATCAACTTTGTCAAACCTTCCATGTCTGCTTTTAGATCATTCTTTATGTTTTCCATGTTGTCTTTCATTTTTTCTTCGATCTTAGCTTCCATGTCATCCATCTGAGCTCCCATGCCCACTTCCATGCCATCCATCTTAGCTTCCAAGCCATTCATCTTAGCTTCCATGCCTTTCTTCAAACCATCCATCTTAGTTTCCACACCTTTCTTCAAAAATTCCATTTAATTTTTTGTTTCTCTTTGCGATAGCGAAATTTGGTGCACTTGCTCTTGCAATTTTGATATCTCATGTTGTGTTTCTTCGTCTTCATGAGTCATAGTAGAGCCTTTTGAAGGCTTAATGGGTGTTGAATTAATTTTAGGGGGCATTTTAGAACCCAATACTGATATCTATTCTTCAATATTCCCTTGGAATAAATACAAACTATTTTTTTTTTCAAACGAGACTTATGTAATTCGAAACAAATACACACCTTTTTCTTGCTTTTGAGGAGCTCGATATTGAAACTGAATTATCTATGTGATTTCAGATCTTCAATATCTAAAATTCAGCCCTGACGTAGCCCTCTGAATCTTCTTTCGAATGCCATAGGTCTGACCTGATTTGGATTTTTCAAGATAAAGTTATGCCCAATCTCCCACGATGACCTAATTATGGATTGGTTCAGTAGAGTGAACTTGTATGACTTGCCACGTGTGACTGTTTCCTTCTTCAACTCTGAAATTGATATAACTAAAACTACATTTTGTGTACTTATGGCCACTTTTTACAGAATCCAAATCCGATGCTCAGAGAGAGAGTTATGATGTTTTTCCCACAACCACCTCTTTGAGATGAAATTCAGAATCTTGAAACAATCCTAAAATCCACAGATCATATCTCCAAAAATTGTAAGAATCAAGATTTGAAATTTTTATAGGAGGTTCTTAGGATTTCATCTTTGTACTGTAATAGTTTTAAGTTCTGAAACTTCGTATACAAAAATTTTAGTGAAAATTCCATGATAACCTGTTTTAGTTGAAATTCGGGAGCCGGAAAAACCCTAAATTCCCTAGATCATACTCTGAAAATATATCAAACCAAGATCTGAAATTTTTACAAGAGGTTCCTCAGGATTTCAGCTTTTCTCTGTACAAATTTCAGCTTCTGAACCTTCGTATAAAAAACGTTATTGCAAAAATTCCACGATGACATTTTTGGAGTAGTGAAACCCTAGAATCCAAAGATCTAATACAAAATGTTATGAAACCAGCTCCAAAAATAGAAGAAAAGAGAGATCAATGCCTTAGAAATCAGCCACTTCGAGGGGGAAACCTCCAATACATTACATAAATGAACAATACTTGGATGATACAAATGACCAAAACCTCCTTCTATATATAGGAGTCCATGGGGCCACAATGTAATCCTAGCCGACCTAACAATAATAATTTAAGGGCACAATAATAACAATATCAGGGTTACAGGGGTACAATAATAACAATAAGGGGGTTACACTAATAACAATAAGGGACTATAATAGTAATATAGGGACCTAACATGCCCCTCTCCTTCAAAACAAGCATCCCTAACGCTGAGTAGCTCTCCTCGTGCTTAAAATTAACGATGATATATACAGTATCACTGCAGAATCTTCTGTGTTCTTCCATCGACAGATACTCTAGAAATTAATTACTTCCATTCCATAGTCATTTCCATGACTGCTTCAGGTTCCAATATGATTTTCCCTTCCCCATCAAGTTCTGGCAATACTGTTTGAACTGGAAGATTTTCACCTCTAACCTTCTTTAAGCATGAAACATGGAAAACTGGATGTACTCGCGAAGAAGCAGGAAGCTCCAATTTGTATGCCATAGTACCAATCTTTTGCAACACCTTGTAAGGACCATAGTACTTTGGCGATAATTTATTATCCTTCTTTGCTTGCTTGAGGGACATTTGTTTGTATGGTCGTAGCCGTAAAAATACCCAATCTCCTACATCAAAACTTCTCTCGCTACGATGTTGATCTGCCTGTTGTTTCATTCGATTTTGTGCCAAATTCAGGTTATCCTTTAAGAGTTGGAGAACTTCTTGCTGATGCTCGATGTGATCTTCCACTGCTTGAACCTTCGAATTTTCCCTTAAAGATGATGTGATGGATGGTGGATGATATCCATAAAGTGCCACAAATGGGGTCATTTTTGCTGCAGTATGGAAGGAAGTGTTATACCACCATTCAGCAAGAGGTAACCACTTGACCCATTGTGTTTGTTTATCAGATACAAAACAACGAAGATATCCTTCCAAACATTTATTTACTATCTCAGTTTGACCATCAGATCGAGGATGATAAGATGAGCTATGAGCTAATTGAGTACCCAAACAAGAAAATAACTCCGTCCAAAAATTTCCAATAAAAATGGGATCTCTGTCGCTCACAATAACCCTTGGGTTTCCATGTAGCTTTTGATTTGTGTCCATAAATGTAGTAGCAACTGTACTTGCTTTAAATGGATGAGATAATGCACAAAAGTGTGCATACTTGGTAAGTCTATCAACTACCACCATGATGACACTCTTTCCTTCAGACTTAGGTAAACTTGTGATAAAATCCATCGAAATCTCCTCCCAACCTTGACTTGGAATGGATAAAGGTTGTAGAAGACCCGGGGTCTTAATTGTCTCAACTTTATTTTGCTGGCAAACCAAACATTCTGCCACAAATTTCTTAATATCAGATTTAAGGCGATCCCAAAAAAAATCTTTCTTCACCTTGTGGTAAGTTTTTAAAAATCCTGAGTGTCCTCCTAAAGGAGAAGTGTGCAATTCTAAAAGAATCTTTGTTTTAGTTGGGAATTATTACCAAGATATAAGCGATCTTTTTACAATAAGGAATCATTTTTCCAACTAAATGCATCAAATGTACTAGGATCTTGCTGCAACTTTTGAATGAGTGTCCAAAATTCTTTGTCCTTCTTCCATTCATCCCTTGCTTCGGTTATCCAATCTAGTTGGATAATAGAAATGGTAGAAAGAAATGCTTCCACCTCTTCATTATTTATTGAGAGTGCATTTGCAACAACATTTAACTTCCCTTTTTTGTAGATTATTTCAAAGTCATAACCCAACATCTTTGTGACCCATTTTTGTTACTCTTCTGAAGATAGTCTTTGTTCCAAAAAGTGTTTAAGACTATCACGATCAGTTTTTACCTTGAAGTATCTTCCCATCAGGTAAGGTCGCCATTTCTTTAGTGCATGTAGTATTGCTAACATTTCCTTCTCATAAATAGATTTCTGTAAATACTTTCCTTTGATTGGACGACTTTCAAAAGCAATGGTTCTTCATTCTTGCATTAAAACAACACCAATTCCATTTCCTGAGGCATCACATTCCACAATACAGGTTTTTGTGAAGTCTGGCATAGCTAAGACCGGTGCTAGGAACATTGACTCTTTAAGATGTTCAAAGGCCTTATTTGCTTCAGGAGTCCATGAAAATGCATCTTTTTTCAATAATGTTGTTAGAGGTGCTACTATTCTCCCATAATTATTAACAAAATTGCGATAATACCTTGTTAACCCGAGAAATCTTCGCAACTACTTTATTGTTGTGGGGACTTTACATTCCTTAATGGCTTTAATTTTGTTAGGGTCTACCTTAACATCGTCATGAGATACAATATGACCCAGATATTCCACCTCTTGTACTCCAAAGAAGTATTTGGATGTTTTTGCATATAATTGTTTCTCCTGCAATAGTT
Organism: Pinus albicaulis; assembly: GCA_034641835.2. NCBI lineage: Eukaryota > Viridiplantae > Streptophyta > Pinopsida > Pinales > Pinaceae > Pinus > Pinus albicaulis. The sequence goes on along the minus strand of CM076580.1, from coordinate 1,379,036,822 downwards.
TGAGCACCCTATCAACATGTTGAACATGATCCTTCCAAGACCTGTTGTAGATTAGTGTATCATCAAAAAATACTAGAACAAATTTTCTAAGGAAGGGTTTTAAAACGGAATTCATCAACCCTTGAAATGTAGAAGGTGCATTGGTAAGGCCAAAAGGCATGACCAAAAATTCATAATGACCCTCATGAGTTCGAAATGTTGTTTTTAGAATATCTTCAGTCTTCATTCTAATTTGATGATGTCCTGAACGAAGATCCATCTTGGTAAAATAAATTGCTCCATGTAATTCATCTAATAATTCATCAATCACAGGAATGGGAAATTTATCTTTAATGGTGAGCTTATTGAGCTCCCTATAATCCAGACACATGCGCCATGATCCATCCTTCTTATGCACCAATACAACTGGAGTAGAGAAATAACTTTGACTGGGTTGAATTATACTAGCATCTAACATTTATGCAATCATATGTTCAATTTCACTCTTTTGGATATAAGGATATCTATAAGGCCTGATGTTTGGAGGAACACTTCCTGGAATCAAGTGAATAGCATGATCATGATCACGAATAGGTGGTAGTCCTTTGGGAGTTTCAAACACCTTGGAATGATTGTCCAATACTTTTTGGAGATCTACAGAAATAGATGATTTTGATGTTGGAACTTCTAGTGAGCATAATTGTGCAATTACACCTCGTTTTTATTTCTTTAGAAGCTTTGTCATGACATTAGAGCTTATTATCTTTCTCGACTTCCCTATGATACCCCGTAATTCAACTTCCTTTCCTTCTGAAAAAAATTTCCTGGAATCAAGTGAATAGCATGATCATGATCATGAATAGGTGGGAGTCCTTTGGGAGTTTCAAACACCTTGGAATGATTTTCCAAGGCTCTTTGGAGATATGTAGAAATAGATGATTTTGATGTTGGAACTTCTAGTGAGAATAATAGTGAAATTACGCCTCATTGTTGTTTCTTCAGATGCTTTGTCATGACATTAGAGCTTACTATCTTTCTCGGCTTCCCTGCAATACCTCGTAATTCGACTTCCTTTCCTTCTGAAAAAAAATTCAATAAAATTTCTTGAAAATTAAAAGCTACCATCCCCAAAGATTGTAACCATTGTACTCCTATTACAACATCAACACCTCCCATAGGAATGGAAAGCATTGGACTATTCAATACATATTCCCCCATGTTTAACTTGATATTATGGCATTTTTCAGAGCAATTTATAGTTCCTCCATAACTTGACATTCTGGTGATAGGTATAGGAAACAATTCAATTCCTTGGCTAACATACAATGAATAAAATTATGGGTACTACCCAAATCAATCAACACTATTACCGTTTTCTTCTTGATATGTCCTTCTATCATGAGAGTTTTAGGAGTGGTAATTCCTGCCAATGCATTACACGAAATGGTCAGACTCATTTCTTCCTCTTCTAGTGTTGGTTCCTAGTGTATATCCTCTTCTTTTGAAGATTCTTGTTAATTTTCTTCTTCCTCTTCACAATCTATGTAAAATAACTTATTCTCAGCACACTTATGACCTTTGGTGTATTATCTATCACAACTATAGCAAAGCCCTTTTGCTCTTTTTTCTTTCAATTGTTGTTGTGTCAACCTTGTAGGTTGTGGAAGTCTAGGAGTAGAAACACTTCCATCTTTATATATGTGAGTGGTAGGCTTCCTTGTTGCCATAATTTTACATTCAAATTTTTTTGCCAACTTGAATGCCTTTCCAATGAATCAGGTTCCCAAATGCGAACTTCATGTTGGATGTTATCCTTTAAAGTCCCTATGAAGACATCAATCCTGTGTTCCTCTGGAATATTAGTTACCCTTATATTCAATTTTTGGAAGTCCCCAATGTGCTCCACCACTGAACCCTTTTGTTTGAGATTTATCAATTGGCTAAATAAGGTGTTGCTTTTTGTATCCTCATAATGTGCTATCATTTCCTCCATAAAAATTGACCAAGTGACAATTTTTTTACGGGATCAAAGCCATTGATACCATACAAACGTATTTTGTTCTAAATGTAAAGTTGCAATGCGTACCTTTTGTGTGTTTTGCACATTATTGATATCAAAATGTTGCTCCATATGTAGTATCCATGATACGGGATCCTTGCCATCAAACTTCCTCATGTCCATCTTTGGAATATGGTGGTTCTTCCATCCAACATTAGAGTTTATGAACTCACGATTAACATTTATTTTGTTCTCATCATGAGTTTCCTTTACTATCTTTTCGCCGTAAGGAAACATTTCTTGTATCAACTTTTCCAAACCTTAGATGTCTACTTTTAGATCATTCTTCATGTTTTCCTTGTTGTCTTTCATTTTTTCATCGATCTTAACTTCCATGTCATCCATCTTAGCTTCCATGCCCACTTCCATGCCATCCATCTTAGCTTCCAAACCATTCATCTTAGCTTCCACGCCTTTCTTCAAACCATCCATATTAGTTTCCATGCCTTTCTGCAAAAGTTCAATTTTATTTTTTGTTGTTCTTTGTGATAGCGAAATTTGGTGCACTTGCTCTTATAATTTTGATATCTCATGTTGTGTTTCTTCGTCTTCATGAGTCACAATAGAGCCTTCTGAAGGCTTAATGGGCGTTGACTTATTTTTAGGAGGGTATTTTAGAACCCAATACTAATATCTATTCTTCAATATGCCCTTGGAATAAATTAACACTATTTTTCTTTTCAAACGAGACTTATGTAATTCGAAAAAAATACACACCTTCTTCTTGCTTTTGAGAAGCTTGATGTTGAAACTGAATTATATCTGTGATTTTGGATTTTAAATATTTAAAATTTGGCCCTGAAGTAACCCTATGAATATTCTTTTGAATTCCACAGGTCTAACTTGATTTGGATTCTTCAAGGCAAAGTTATGCCCAATCTCCCATGATTACCTAATAATGGACTGTTTCAGTAGAGAAAACTTGTACGACTTGCCAAGTGTCACTGTTTCCTTATTCAACTCGAAAATTGATATACCAAAACCCACATTCCATGTAATTGCTGTCACTTTTTACAAAATCCCAATCCGATGCTCAGAGAGAGAGTTATGAAGTTTTTCCCACAACTAACTCTTTGAGATGAAATTCGGGAGCCTGAAACAATCCTAACTTCCATAGATCATATCTCCAAAACTATTACGAACCAAGATCTGAAATTTTTACAAGAGGTTCCTTTGGATTTCTTCTTCGCATTGTAAAAATTTTAGTTTCCGAAACTTTGTATACGAAAAGTTATAGCGAAAATTCCACGATGGCCCGTTTTAGTTGAAATTCAGGAGCCTGAAAAAACCTTAACTTCCCCAGATCATATCTATGAAAATATTGTGAACCAAGATCCAAAATTTTTACAGGAGGTTCCTCAGGAGTTTTTCTTCTCTCTGTACAAATTTTAGCTTCTAAACCTTCGTGGAAAAAAATTTATTGTGAAAATTCCACGATGACTTGTTTGGAGCAGTGAAACCCTAGAATCCAAAGCTCTGATACCAAATGTTATGAAACCAGCTCCAAAAATAGAAGAAAAGAGAGATAAACGCCTTAGAAATCAACCACTTCGAGGGGAAACCTCCAATACATTACATAAATGAACAATTCTTGGATGATACAAATGACCAAAACCTCCTTCTATATATAGGAGTCCATGGGCCCACAATATAATCCTAGCCGACCTAACAATAACAATGTAAGGGCACAATAATAATAATAATACTGGGGTTAGAGGGGTACAAAAATAACAATAAGGGGCCTACACTAATAAAAATAAGGGACTAAACTAGTAATATAGGGACCTAACTTTGTCATATGATATGAGGAAACAAGCCTCCCATAAAAAATCACTCCCAAAAGTGAGATGCTGCTACAATACAAAATGTTGGAGAAATTCTACAACACAGTCATATTGAGCATAATTACAGCCGGATATCATAAAATAATGTAAATACAATGATATATGCCTCAATATATGTTATACAAACAAATATAGGCACTATATCACCTTTCCAAGATAACCCAAGAGGGTTTCTGGAAAATACACAAAATATACAAATGTGAGCTACAGCCCTAGAGCTGAAGGTTTGCTGCAACAACATAAATGAGAAGATATGGCTGAAGCTGATGTATAATGATGTAGCTCTTCTCCAATAGATCCTTCGAATGAAAGGATGCCCCCTTCACTGAAGAAATTACCTCCCAGATCAAACATTGCAACCACCCCTAGATCTGGACTGAAACTGCGCTGTAGGGGATAAAATTACCTTGGCATGATGCCAAATATATCAATAAATCCCAAGGGGATTATTTACTCGCCTCCCAATGGAAGGAAACCTTCCTCCACTACAAAAATAATTCAGAAAACACCCAACACAATCCTCCACTGCTGCACCTTGCAACACAGCGCAACTCTAAGTAGACACTGCACTGTTGAAGAAAGTTGTAGCTTGGCTAAATTCTGGAATGTGGAAATGTAGTGAAAATACTTCTCTTGAGTAGGCTCTCGAAGTGCCCCCAGGATGAAGGTGGGATTCCCGCTCGGGAACACCCTTGTGCTAAACAAAATTGCAATATTAGCTAAATAGCTGAAGAGAGCCTCAAGTCTTAACAAACTATCAACAAAATAATAATCCAATCATACTCACAATTTTTTCCAACCCCTTCCTTATATTCTTGGTGAGCTTCCTCACCTTCGGCCCCACTCATTAAAGCCACTACTTCCATGCATGGAGTCTCCCTCCAAAACTGCATTGTCCCTTAATGAATACCACTCCTTCCATACTAGCGCTGTTTGATTTGGTCAAGGTTGACCTAGTCTACATGTTCCAACCCCTTTTCACACATAAGGGTCTTCAATCCAGCTTTTAGATGACCTCATTTCACATTATGAGTGTTTTTATTCCTACTAATGAGATTTATGGGTCTCCATACCCTCTTATTCTTCAAAACTATGAAGTAAAATCAAAATTTAATATTCCAATTAGTTGTTTGCTAATTTAGGAATATTACACCCTTCATGAACCCATTTCTCCAAGCCCTGAAAGTGGATGTATATAGTGAAAATAATGGTCTACCAAAGGACCCTTTCCGTGAGTGCCCTCCATAATTTCATAGTCATTAGGGAAATGTTGAATCTTTTGAGATCCAACCACCCAAATTGATAGGTTTGGAAATCATACTAAGTGCCACTAGATATTTTTTTTTTTTTTTTTTTTCTATGGGCACACACCTAACCAAATGAAATTAGCAACAATGGAGTCCAATTTATGAATTATGGACTAAGGATTGTAAAAGAGATGCATCCAGAAAATAGGTAGGGCTACCTTGGGCATAATGACCCTGCCCCCCAACGACAACCATTTATGGTCGCATAGAGTAAGCATATTCTTGAATTTGTTAACAATCCAATCACAATCAAGTAATTTGTAATTTGAGGGTTTTAAGAAGCATCCCAAGTATTTAAATCCCTTCTAAAGTGGGTTGTTGTTAATGCCAAATAAATTCAAATTTTCATTAATCTTTGCAAGATTTCCATCATCTGAGATGATCTTTCTTTTGGACTTGTTGATACACAACCCGGAAGCGTTGCCAAATTTCACAAAATCCTTGTGGAAGAATGCCCATTTTGAAATATTTGTAGCACCAACACATAGAATTTCATCCACAAATAAAAAATGGGACAAATTGCAGGTCTTGGGAATCCCACAACCATAAATATTTCCAACTTCCCTCATGGCACTCATTTCCCTGCTAAAAGTGTCCATGAAAAGAATGAAAAGTAAAGGAGACAAGACGAACCTTGTATGAAGCCCCTATGAATCTTGAAAAACTAAGTAGGCTCCCCATTGATGAGGACAACCATTGAAGTTGATGATATGCATGCCTTGATCAATGAAACATGCATATGCTTGAAGCCAATTTTATACAAGATCATGGTGATAAATTCTGAATATACATAGTCAAAGGCCTGGATAAGGTCTATTTTCACAAGGCAGGATTTTAATTTCCTCGTCTTGATCAAATGTATACATATTTGCACCATTTCCACAAAATCCTAAATACTCCTGCTGGAAAAGAAACCAAACTGATCCAAAGATATATGAGGAGAAATAATATTCTTAACACAGTTAGTGAGGAGTTTTGACACCATTTTGTAAACAATATTGCACAAGGAAATCAGACTATAGTCAGAGAAATAAATTATCTTTTTTTTCTTAGGAATAAATGTAAGAAAGGTGGAATTAATAGAACCTGGAATATACCTAGAACACTTCACTACCTCAGCCATGTTGACTAAATCAGGTTCCTTCTCTTTACAAAATAATTCAATGATCATTTGAGCTTCGATTGGATCTTTTATCAGCCTATATCCATCTTAACTTTGGATCTACCAAGTATTGAGAAGAATCAAATCTCTTTTCTCTAAAATAGTTTGCATATCAAGAGATATGATTCCTCTTAGCGCTTGGTAAATATGGATTTAAGATAGATCTAGGCTTGCTTAATTTCCCCTTTTATATTCAACATGGATACCATGGGTCAAAACCATGGCTTCTCTATACTGTGGGCCATTTTTATTTTTATTATTATTTTATTTCTATAGGGTTATTGTTAGTTTTTCATTTTATTTTTTATTTTTATTTTTATTTTATTTTATTTTGACCAAGTTAAAAATTTTACAATACATTACCTTACAATATCTCTACCATACTAGGTTGGAGAGTGCCTCTTGGTGCAATGAAGGGATAGTGATACAAGATCAAGGTTTAATTAATTTTTATTACTAATTTTTTAAAAATATGGGTTGTTTTATTTTATAAAATAATGGGGTTTTTAGCTTGTTATTTGGGTGAGATGTGATATTCTTCCCTATTTAAAATATTGAATTTTACATTTCCTTTATTTAATTTTTATTTTAAAAATATTAAAAGAACATGGTTTTGACAATCTATCTACCATATTAGATCCATCTTAACCCCGAATCTCTCAAGGGACGAGAGGGATGAAATCCCTCAAGATGAAAACCTCTTTTTTGAGTGCAAAACTCGAGGAAAGGTTTGCACCTCGAGAGATTTTATCCCTATCGATGCTTGATAAAACCAGGGTTAAGATGGATCTAGGTTGGTTTTAGTCATGAATTGTCACATAAAATTTGTTGAACATCTAATTTTTTTGATCATTTAAAATATTATAAATATGTCTACGATTAATTTGGTCATTTTAATTTTGAATTTACTCAGTTACCACAATTTTCTTAGATGATAAAGATTGTGAATAACTTGAATGATAAAAAATGATGGAATAAAAAATTTGAATGAAAAGTGACAATGTAAGAGTGTTGAATGATAGAAAATATGAATAACAAGAATGTAGTCAATTAAAAATATTCTTCATTGTGATAATTCTCAAACCTGTTATTTTTTCCATCTTTTCATATCGATCATATGAAATGGGTGGTTGAAATCGTAGACCGTTCAAATATTTAACTTGAGCTATTGTAGTAAACGTCATATCTTGTCTCACTTGTTCTCCAATATTAATCATATATCTACAATGTCAATCATTGTGACTTATGGAGTGTCAAACCCCAAGTAAGTTTCAATGGTATTTTTTTTCTATTATCTTGTTTGAATGCAACGTGACTAACAATGTTGAATGATGGAAAATAAGAATAATAAAAATGTAGTCAATTACAGATAGTTTACAGTTTCAAGAAGTAAACATTGAAAGTGAATATTTTATTTAAGATGAAAATTCAAGTATTTTATTTATGATTGAATTACTGTAGCACAAAAATAAATGCACATTGTCAATAATGTTTTTGTTCTTACATGAAATCCATGTACATTATTAATCTAATTACTTTAAAATTAATGTGAATCATACATCTAGTTACATCAAATAAAAAATCAACATCTACGTTGAAATCAATGCATCTAGTGCAAGAAATCAAATAGGATTAGAAATAAACATATACACTGAAATCAATGCATCTAGTGCAAGTAATCAAATAGGATTAGGAATCAACATCTACAATGAAATAAATGGATCTAGTGAAAGTAATCAAATAGGATTAGAAATCAACATCTACACTTAAATCATCCATCTAGTGTTGGGGCCTTTGTTTTGGACAGAATAGTTTTGGAGTTGCAAAGAATGAGAAGACAGGTGGCGAAACGCAATCAATTATGCAGGGAGCTTTCACGGTTGCAGAAAGCCGGAAGACAGGTGGCGGGGCACAAACAGATAACAACACAAATGGCATATATGGGAGACAAGAAAGAAACAATAGAACTCCCAGTGGTGAAGAATAAACAGAAGGCAACAGAGCGCGAGGGAACAGACGAGCGCAAAAGGGGAAAAGAATAACAGTGTCAGTCGGCAGGAACACATAGGGAGGAAAGAAGCGACTTTGGAGATAGTTAGTCAGTCAGAGAGAGAGGATGAGAGGAGAGTAGAGCCTAGGGAGAGCTCTGTGAAGCATTTTGTATTGAACTGAACTATAATAGACTTTGCGAAGTATGCTTATGTTGTTTTGATCCAATTTAGTGAATGTATGCCTATTTTAAATTTTTAATTCGGTACTCTAAACATGTAGTGATGAATGATAGATTACTTCTTAGAGTTGAGATACATATATGTCTTATGTATGCTCATAAGTATGACCGTGTTCGTAACCTTTCCTCGACTTCAATGATCTAGCCTCTAATCTCAGTAAGGTCGCGACACGCCTTGGGTGAGACTCCTTTCTCCCTCGAGTAGGGTGAAAATGCCGGGATTTTCCTAGACTATAGCAGAAACCTTGTTAACCTCAAGCCTGAACCTGGGTCTTGCCCAGAGACCTCCTTTTTCACCAACAAATGGTTTCGTTGGCGGGACCCGAAATTTTATTTAGAAGATAGATCATGGTATCGAGGATCTATGAGGAGGAACTACGTATCTGGTGGTACAAGCATGTAAATCAGTTCATATCACAATAAGCAGAGCTTCGGAAGCATAGGGAAAAGATTGTCAAGGATCGAGTCCTGTTTTCTGACTCTGCGATTGGCTGTATACAATTTTCTGGGGAAATTTTCCCGAAGAGATTTATAATTGGTTCGGAGACTCCAGATCAAGTCACTCCCTGGAGGATTGCATAGAGTTTGCCACAGTTGGATGCACATAGACCCAATAGTGCTACATCGGTTAGATATAGATCTAACCTGAGCAGTAGATTTTTGGGTACAAACTACCTTGGAAGGGTACATTGTAGAGTTTGCAGCTGAGTGTTATCAATATTTTTCAAAAGAAGAAGACATATTTATATCTCGGTTGTGGGGATAATTGCTGAAAGAAATCCCATTGTGGATTAAAGCTCTAATGGTGGACGAGGGTCTGATGTCATTCCAAAATCCTAAGATGGAGACCTAAACCTTCAGTAATATGGGAAGGATTTGAGGGAAATATGTTACGAGTAAGGAAAAAGGGGGAATAGGGATATGGATGTTAGAACCTACAGTAGGTTGACAGAGCGGAGAGCACATCGGAGGGCATAGATTGCTGAGAAGTGGCGGGAAAGGGAAATATGATAATTTGAGAAGCAGGAGAAGAATAGATAGAACAAGGAAAAGGCGTTGGAGATGACAGAGGAAAGAGAAGGTGAGATGGGACCCCAAGGAATGGAAGGGTCTGTTAAGGAAGTTAGGAAAGTTTGTAGGAGCCCAGCCCAAAGAGAAAAGGGAGAAAAGTCCAATGAGGAGGATGCGTGCCCTGAGGAGGAGTCTAATGTGGAGCTACATGTTGCAATGGAGCAACTATTCCAAGAGAGGCCGGGAACCATAAAGCAAGGTAATCATATTCCCCAAGTTTCAAGTAGCACTATTCCTAACCTTCCCCTAGTACTCTATCATCCACCTAATAATATTTTTATTAAATTACAGGAGTTTAGAAAGTTGAGTAGTACTCAATACATAGTACAAATATCTACTAGCAACAGTGTTGGTAGTGTAATCTCTCAGCCGGGAAGCAGAGGTTTTGTTTTAGTACCACCAACATAAGGAAATATGGTAGGATCGTTCACCCGATACCCATGATTCTCTGGAAAAGGTAATGCCGATGTAGAACAACACTTGTATCTCTGTGAAGAAATTTGGAGAGCTTGACAGACTCCAGATGAAATCAAGTTAATTGAGTTTCAAACCACATTAAGGGAAAGCGCTTTTCACTGTTTCATTAAATGGTTAGAAGCACACCAGAACCCAACAAAAGATGATGTTAAGAAGGAATTCGTCCAAGAATTCAAGCTGCCTTAGAAGAATCAACAAGGATTGTCTGAGCTATGAGAAATCAAACAATGGGAAGGAGAAACAACCTGGGATTTGATGAGAAGATTTAAAGACACGATTGGAAATCTAAGTTCCCCAATCGATCCAAATCACCAACGAGACTGGTTCATCAAAGCACTCCTACAGTTGACAAGGACACCGTTGACACAACAAAATATTGATACCCTTCAAGATGCTTTGGAGCAAGTGATGAAAATAGAAGCAATGGCAGGATACCCGTAGGAGTTCAGAGGAGGGGCAGCAGTACAAGATCCATCCATACTAGGACTACAACATCAATTAGCCAGTTTGATAGAGAAAATGAAAGATATTCAACTGGTATGACCCGCAAGGCCCAACATGTGGTGCACAGTGCTTGTTGGAAGGACATGTAGCCATAGAATGTTCGAGGTTGCAGGGAGAAAATGTTGGAAATTCGGCGACCGTAACACAAGGGACCCCACCAATCGGTGGAGTTGTGTAGATAAATACTCAAGGGCTATACCAACCAAAACCCCACTTCCCAGGGTTCCCCAATCAATAGAATCAAACAGGAGCAGAATGCTATGAAATATGTAAAGGTATTGGTCATCCTCCACGACTGTGTCCAATTCTGCAAAAATACTCAAATGTTCCAAACAACGTCTACTGTTAATTTTGTGCCTCTACAACTCATAATAATGGAGCAATGCAAAGACCTTGATGCATTGGAAGAACTATTAGATAGGCAGTCCTATAGAGTAAATTAGAATCCAAGGGGGTGAGGAGGAGGAATGAGAGGTAGCAGAATTGGAGGAAGAGGACTGGTAAGGTGTTATAACTGTGATCAAGAAAGTCATGTAGCAAGAGAATGTCCGCTACCCAGGAGACCATGGTGCTCTCAATGCAGATTCAATGTGCATGCTACATAAGACTGCCCAGAGCTAATTAAGAAGTGGGAAGAGAGAGCCAGACAAAGGGGAGCTAACCTGGTTAATGCAAAACCAAGGATAGTAGAGACCCAGCCTCTGCAAAGTGTAACTATAGTCACGCAAGGAGGGAAGAAGACTGGAGAGGATGCATAAGACATGGACCCGAAAACGTTAATCAAACCTGCATCCCCAAAGAAATCTTTCAGCCCAGACCGACAAAAGCGGTACTTTGAAGAAGCACTAGAAACATTATCACAGATAGGAAGACATTAGATTATGGAACTTCCACAATAATCTAGTGAGGGAGGAAAGAAAATCCATACAAGAACACCTATAGAAGAGTCGTTCCGACTGTTTCTGAAAATTGTAAACAATGGATAGATGTTGGAATTAAAGCAAAATCTCGAAATGGTTGTGTAAGGATGAGTAGGACCAGGAGACTCAAGTAACTCAACTGAAAAATATATAAGAAGAGTAAAAATAAATAAGAGAAGAAATGGAAAGGAGTTCTGCGTAAACACTCAATTTGTGGGATTCCAAATCAGAGACACAATGCTAGATATTGGATCAGATGTCAACATTCTGCCATGAAAGACATGGGTAGCACTAGGAAAACTGAAGCTGTCATACTCACCAATACAGCTCAGAATCGAAAATAAATACTACATTGTACCAATAGGAAGGATGGAAGAAGTTGAGGTTGGTGTTGTGAGAGTAAAAACCTATACGGACTTTGAAGTAGTAGATATCATGGGTGACAAGTATCCCTATCCTACCTTTCTGGGGATACATTGTGCCTTTGAAATTTATGCAGTCATTGATTTAAAGAAGGAATTAATGATATTCGAAGATGGATAAATTAGAGTAGTTAAGCCATTTGACCTGTATCAAGGACCCCGATACACAGAGACTGTTGAAAACAGAGAAGGCGCACAACTTCTATATCAACTCTACCAGATGATGGCAGGAAGGAGAGAATATTACATTAATCCTACAATAGGAGGAACAGTAAGTTGGAGAATCGTTCAGAGTTATGACCTAGGGTCAGAAGTAGCTTGAGATGATTGGTATCGGGGAGGATATGAAATTAACACCAGAAAATGTGCCTACATTTGTGGAGTCAACTGGATTGGTACAGAGGTAAGAGAATACCCAACTCTTTCAAATATGCAAGTTGTGAATACATTTATTACCAAAGTAGAAGACAAAGTACCAATAGAACATAGATTCACTCTCATGGACGTAGCACTACAATCCACTTCAACAAGGTGGTGGGCAACCCATCGTAACTCTCTTTCGCAATGGGAAGATATTGCCAGAACACTAAGAACAATATTTCATGCGGCTTCAGGACTGCAACTTGGAGAAAAGAACCAAGGGAATTATGATCCCCTAGCACATCTAAGTAGTTGCGAGTATAAGTGGAAGAAATAGGGATATCCAAAATCTTTAGGGGCGCACAACTTCATACATTCATTAGGCACCATTCCACAAACTTGGTACCTGATAGAAGAGAAGAAGAGAGGAACATGTACCTGGGAAACAATTACGGAAAAATTTATGCAATGTTTTTCTTTTAAGGGAGACACGGAAAAACTTACAGATACCCTTCATGCAATTAAAATAATATTTTTATTCCTAGAGCTTCAAGAGAGTGAATAAATATCTTTATCAAAGCATAAATTCAAGGATTTAGTAGCATGTAAAAGGATAGATCGGGAGATAGATGATGATGATTTAGAAAATCTTTGACATCTATACTTTGAAGAAAAGGAAGGGGAATGGGAGATACAAGAAGAACCAACTACTGAGGGATTGCACCTGTTATCCTTGAAGACAAAGAAGCAGAGTATTGGAAGCGCAGAGAAGCCAAAAATTGCATCCATCGAAGATTATTGGGATATAGAGACAACATAAGAAATCTTTGAATTACTACAAGAGTACACAGACTTATTACCATCTTCAGTGGTAGAGATCAAAGGAATCAAAGGAGATATGGGGGAGATGCACATAGTACTAAAACTAGTTGCAAGGCCAGTGAATCATAGACCTTATCGCTTGAATTTGAGGGTAAAAGAAAAAGTTAAAGCAGAGATAGAAAAAATGCCGAATGCAGGCTTGATTTTTCCGATTGAAGAAGCAGAATGGGTCAGCCCAATTTTGATACAAAGTAAAAAGGATAAATCAAATATTATATTATTGTGGAATACAGAATTCTAAATAACACATGCATTCATGATCCGTTTCCAACTCCATTTAGCGACGAAGTTCTTGACAATGTAGTGGGAAATGAAGCATACTCATTCACAGATGGCTTCTCAGGATATCATCAAGTGAAAATAGAAGAAGAAGACAAAAGAAAAACTACTTTCACAATAGAATTGGGATCATATTCCTATCATGTCATGCCTTTTTGGCTAAATAATGCACCAACTGTGTTTTCATGGATAGTAATAGCAACATTTAGAGACTATATCCATAAGTTCCTAGAAGTATACATGGATGATTGGACAGTGTACAGTCCACTGAAGAACCATGAAACTTTTCTCAGGATAATGTTTAATAGGTGTAGACAACTTCAAATTTCTCTGAATCTCAAAAAGTGCATCTTTGCAGTACCTTTTGGAACTCTTTTAGGACATGTCATCTACAAGAAAGGTGTATGTGTGGACCCTGCGAAAGTGGTAGTAATTGTGAACATGGAAGCACCAAAGAGTGTAAAACAGTTGAAGTCCTAATGGGACACACCAGATACTACAGGAGGTTCATCCAAAACTATGCAAAAATCACAACATCACTAGAAATGCTGTTGCAGAAGTCAAAACAATTCATATGGAATGATGAATGCACTAAGGCATTGGACACGCTGAAAGAGAAACTAGAAAGTGCACCCATATTGGCCCATCCCAATTGGGATAAACAGTTTCATGTCCACATTAACGCTTCCATTATTATTTTGGGAGTGGTGCTAGCTCAGCCAGGAGAAACCTCCATATATCACCCAATATAGTTCGCAACCAAGAAGTTGTTAATGACATAAAGGACTTACACAACCACGGAAAGAGAAGCTCTCTTTATGGTATACTCTCTATAGAAATTTCACCACTACTTATTGGGAGGCACATTCAAGTTCTTCACAGTTCACTCAACACAAAAATATCTAGTAAAAAAACCTATACTAGAAGGCAAAACCTGCATATGGCTCCTACTATTTCGGGAATTCACTTTCGAAGTAATAGTAAAACCGGGAAGGCTAAATGTTGGTCTTGACCATTTGTCAATATTGGAGAATGGGGAAAACAGGAGACCACTTGATGACTAGCTACCGTACGCTAATCTCTTTCGAGTAGAAGTCATCCCAAATTATCTAGAACACATAGCAACATACTTGGCCATGGGACAATGACCATCAAAATACATGACAACACAAAAAATACATCTAATAGTTAAAGCGGCCGAATATCAACTCATAGCAGGGCAGTTATATAAAATGGGCCTCGATCATATCCTACGAAGATGTGTCTTAGATCACGAAAGAGCAGACATCTTGTGGGAGTGTCACAACAAAGTTGCGGGAGGCCATGTCGGAAAAAAACCCACCGCAAGGAAAATACTACATGTAGGATTATGGTGACCCACCGTGCACAAAGATAGCAATGAATATGTGAATAAATGTGACGTTTGCCAAAGAACATGGCGACCGTCACATCGTGATGAGCTACCCCTACAACCTGTGAGGGCTATGTAGGCATTTGAGAAATGGGCCATCGACTTCATAGGACCAATTGCACCAACAACGTGACACAAGCAAGCAAGATATATAATCCCTACAACTGACTACCTCACAAGATGGGCATAGGCGACATGAGTAAGGGACTGTACAGAGGACACAGTAGCCAGATTTATTTTTGAGAATATCATTAGAAGGTTTGGCTATCCAAGGAGCTTAACAAGTGATCAAGGCACGCATTTCATTAATTCTACAATTAAATCATTGCTAGACAACTTTATGATACAACACCACAAGAACAACCCGTACCACCCCCAGGCGAATGGAACCGTCGAAGCTTTCAACAAAATCTTGGAGAAAGGACTAACAAATATATGCAACGCTAACGTGGTGATTGGGATGAAAGAATACCAGCCACATTGTGGGCATACAAGACAACCATAAAGAGACTACATAATCAAAATCCATTCCAGTTGGTATACGGAAGAGAGGCAGTAATACTAGCCGAGTTTATCATACCAAGAATCTTAATTGATTCAAAAACACACATGACAGAGGAAGACTCCATCTCTGCATGCCTCCATGAATTGTAGGAGCTTGAAGAAGATATATTTCTGGTGGATTTCCATCAATCAGTACAGAAACAACAACAAAAATCCTGGCATGACTGCCACATCAAGCACAAAAAATTCACTATTGGTGGAAAAGTACTGCTTTGTGACAGAAAATTCCAGAAGTTCCTGGGGAAGCTTTGAATGCACTGGATGGGACCGTATTACGTCATATAGATAAGAGACTCAGGCTCGATTAGGCTAGCACAACTAGATGGATAGATACTTCAAGGATGGGTGAATGACACACGGATGAAACTCTATCATGAGTAAGCACCACAATCCTTTTAATTTTAATAACTCTCGCACTCGAGAGAAGTCGATAGATTAGAGTCAATAACTCTCTCGCAACTGAGACAAGCCATAGAATAGTTTATGTTTTAATCTTTTCAGTCCATTAAAGTAGGAATCCTCAATAAGAAACCCACAAAGTCGCACAAAACCAACAATCATCCTGTTGCGATGTGGAGACCACATCGCAACCATTTGTGGTGAGGGGGAGAGCCTACAATGTTACATAGCCTAAGCGTGTCAACCATCATTCACTCATAATGACCCATTATACTGTTGTCAGTCCGTAAGATCACCCAAATTTGAAAAATAACTGCTGTAATTAGTAACCCCCATATCGTAATAAAGTTGCCATATTAAGCGATAATTATTACCCATCATGTCTACCCGATTTCTGAAGCCAGCATCAACACTGTTAGAGTACACCTCACTCCGGTAAATAATCACATGATTATAGCTATGAAGAAATACATCAAGAATTAATTATTTATGGCATCGCGTCAACATCATTTGTGCCAATAATACTACTTAACCTGCATGAAGGAGGGAAACACAAGGAAGAAAATGACGAATATGGCTACCTCAGTCGTTGAGCCTGAGCTCGATGAAAGAATTCAAAGGATGGAGTCATTGATATGAAAATATGACAATGCATCACTGATAGATACCGACTTCATAGACTCATACTAGCTCCCAGCAATGAAAAGGAAAGTGTACATTGAAAATTATGTGAAGGAGGGAGGAGGTGAAGCAGCAAAGGTGCACCTATACTTCAGAGGTATCCAAAGGTCACAAAAACTGCACCTCTGAAGTCTTCCGGTATTCGGGACGTCGGGAGTAGTAATGCAGTGCACAAAGTTCTTAATCAACAGAATTCATAATGGATCATTATGGCTTGGGAGAGAGATCCCAATCCATGCGGAAGAAATACATAGACTCATAGGGTTATCAGCGGTAGGAAATGATGTCTCATCGGCCTTTCAAAATACGTCCAAGAGAGCTAAGAAGATAGGAGATTGTGACTACTACAAAAAATATGAAACAAGGAGAGGGGGAAAGGGAGCAAAAACTAACCCCATCAACAATCCAACAATAAAATTCACTTTCTACTTGATTAATGGGAAAATGATGAGGCATTACACCAAGGGGGAATGCACCCTTGACACAATCTCAGTTGCAGAGCACTGCATTCAAGGAGCACAACTGAATTGGTGCACATTCTTGTTATATGAGATGTTTGAGGCTTGCGAGAACAACTACAAGCTAGCCACAAGATTTATATATGGTTATCTGATCATGGTTCTCGCAATGTGGAAGTGGATTCCACCAAGAATCAGTCCACTTGTGAAAATTACCCAACACTAACCGATGGCACGAAGGTTTATGCCATGGAAAATATCAGGGGACCCGAGTACCAAAGAGGTCAATGAAGAATATTTTGTAGCCTGGTACAGATAGATGGTTGATGTAGTTAGAAGTCAACAAAGAATTCCAAGAAGCTTATTGGATAGATACTTCCCACAGGTCTAGTTTGGGGTGACTCATAACCGAACCTATGTCTGACCAAGCTGCAATGATGAAAATTCCTTCCATAAGAAGCCTTTGAAGTTCCAAGTAATAGAAGAGGCCTTCCACATAGAAGTTTCTTCATGGCCAGGAGAAACAATGGAGATCAGAAGTGGGATCCTAGTTTACTCATTTGATGCGATTCTCCGGGGGAGACACTAGAAGAAATAGTGTAGTGGATCTCCCAATTACAACTACGGCCACTGCTGGACCAGTTGGACACACGAGTGAAAGGCTTCAATGAGGTAATAGAAATATTAGCATCACATCTACTGTATTTCCAACTTTTTTCTAAATTTCAGACATTGAATTCTGCATCCCCATCCACCACCACCCCCATCCTAATTGCACTACCATATACCACGTTCCACTCCCCTTCGCTGCCCACTGTCACTCCAATTCGAAAAACCAAGCCAAATAAATCCCTAGTACCAGCACCAAAAGGGAAAAAATCCCGAACCATGGGACCGGAGCAAGTGGTTGACCTCATAGGAGAAGACCAACCCCAGCCAATAGTGACGGGAATGTTAATCCAAGAAGAGCCAGAGGTCACCACCTAGACCACCTCTGCGTTACCAATATTTGATCCATCATCAGTTCTTAACATACAAATTTCATTGCCAATCCATACAAACAATTCATCACCACACACCTCATTCACATCCAAGGACCACCCCACCCACACTCCATCCACCTCCACAACCATTTTTATCTGATACAAGGGACTCTAACGAATGTTGATATCGAGGAAAAAGTTTACTTGGGTAAAACTAGAGTACCTGAGGCTTACCAAACCACAGTGGGACAGGGCACACTTTTAGAGTTATTAATCCAGGAAGGGTCCCTCATTTTTGATACAACACCCACCCCACTAGAGCCAAACCCATTCCAGCAATCCAATTTATTGTTGCAACAGTTCATGCCATCTACTAGTCTAGATGTTCTTGAACCCCAGTTGCCATAGCAAAGTCAACCAACATCCCCACAGGGACATTCTGAAAGATCAATTGCCAGCAGGCAACCACTCAGGGAGAGACATACAAGCTAAGAGATGTCAAGTAGTGGGAACATGCAAAGCTGGGGACCTAGCTAGCTTTTCAGTTTCATCCAGATGACAGAACGACAAGTAGAAGGTATACACAATGACCTCCTATAGAGATTTGAGCAGAAACAACAATGATTTATTGCGCTTATTGATGAGCGCAATCAACTCCAAGGCGAGAAAGATAGCCTAAAACAACAACTGGACCAAGTAACAGAGGTCTTTAAAGACCTATGGCTGCCTGTCACTGCCATGGATAGCACAACACCCGCATATATTTCATCATCCTCAATGGTTGAAAGATACATTCGAGTCAAAATGGCATGTACGAGCCTGGATTGAGTAAACCAAGAGCTGAAAGAGGTTCTTGCAGCAACACCAACATTACCAGATCCCTCTACAATATATGTTGAGAAAGTAGCGAAGAGGCAGAGAGAGATGCAGAGCATAAAGGACACCCTTGGAACGATAGCCAAGGAAGAATACAGCCTGTTGGAGCAACTACATGAGTGCTCAAATTCTCTAACAATGAAGGCATGACAATTTTCCGAGAAACTGCAAAAGATTGTCCTTGAAATCAGGGGGATCACAGATCCGGTCAACAAAACTCAACTATATGACCAAATAGACATACTTGAGTAAAAAATTCAAGCCATCGAGGAATACTCAGCAAAAAAAAGTAACTTCTCAGGGACCTACGACAACTTGTGAAGCAAAAGCAAAAGTCAATTCAACAACTGGCGGCTGAAGTTGAACCCAAAATCCAAGAAGTGTTCAACATATTGATGCAGGTAATGGATGTGACTCAGGCCGACAAAATCATCAATAAAATAGAGCCTATGATTAAGGCATGGCATCAAGCCATAACTGAGTTCACAGAGCTCAGAACATAAACAATGAGAAAGGTTCCCTAGTTGGGGCCTTTTTTGGAACATGGAAAATCGGAATAAGAAAAGACAGAGATGGAAGAAACAGGAGAAACTAGGCCAGCATTGGAAGTTGAAAGACCACCAGAAGCTGCAAAAATAGGAAAATATTGACTCGAGACGAGTCAATAGCATGTGGTAGGGGCCTGTTGGGGCCTTTGTTTTGGACATAACAATTTTGGAGTTGCGAAGAGCCGGAAGATAGGTGGTGGAACACAATCAAGGTAGGTAGGGAGCTATCACGGTTGCGGAAATACATAAGACAGGTGGCGGGGTACAGACAGATAACGACACAAATGGAAGAGATGGGAGACAAGAAAAAAATAGTAGAACTCCCGGTGATGAAGATGAAATAGAAGGCAGCATGGAAAATTTTAGGGGCTAATATTCGCAGGTGGGCTATTTTTCCATGTTTTTTCCAATAAAAAGATTCACCAATTTCCATTTTTTTATAAAACTAATTCACCCAAATTTTACAATATAAAATTATTTTACGTTAAAAATCGCCAACATTATATAGAGAATATATATAATATCATTATAAATTTGAATAATTTTACAAATACATCAATAAAATTTTTATAGTTTGCATATTAGGGACTAGTGAGATTCGTCAATCTCTTAAACTTCAAGATAATTTTCCATCCTTAAAATTATCCCTGGAAGGCAGCGGAGCATGAGGGAACAGACGAGCGCAAAAGGGGCAAAGACTGACAATGTCAGTCTGCAGGAAAAAATAGGCAGGAAAGAAGCGACTCTGGAGTTAGTTAGTCAGTGAGAGAGAGAGGCTGAGAGGATAGTAGAGCCTAGGGAGAGCTTTACAGAGTCTTTTGTATTGAACTGAACTATAATAGACTCTATGGAGTATGCTTATGTTGTTTTGATCCAAGTTAATGGAATCAAATTGTTATTGTGTTATATATTATGGATTTGTTGAAGCTTGATTGATTATGGTGAGTGTATGAATATTTTAAATTTTTAATTCAATACTATGAACATGTAGTGATGAATGATAGCTTACTTCTTAGAGTTGAGATACATATATGTCTTCTGTATGCTGATAAATATGATCTATGTTAGTAACCTTTCCTTGACTACAATGATCTAGCCTCTAATCTTAGTAATATCGCGACACGCCTTGGGTGAGAATCGCTGCTCCCTTGAGTAGGGTGAAAATGCTGGCGTTGTCCTAGACTACAGCAAAAACCTTGTTGGCCTCAAGCCTGAACTTGGGTCTTGCCCAGAGACCTCCTTTTTCGCCAACATCTAGATAAAGCAATAAAATATGATTGGAAATCAATATCTACACTTAAATCAAGGCAACCATTATTTCCCAGGCTATATGCTATTTAATGTTGTTGGGAAGTATATTCCCACCATTATATTTAAACAAATTTAAATCTAACGATGGGTATATTCTGCCCAACCACATTAAATAGCCTATAGTCTGGAAATACGCGTTTCCCTTAAATAAATGCGTTTAGTGCAAGAAACCAAATAGGATTATAAATCAACAACTAAACTGAAATCAATGCATTCCGTGCAATCAATTAAATAATATAATGAATCAACATCTACATTGAAATCAATGCTTCTATTTCAGTGAAAGGCCAAAATATTCATGCCTTTCTAAATCTAACTTCTTTTACCTTTTTTAAAAGTCTTAATTTCTCTTTATTTATGGTTAATAATGTTCAATATTATGTAATAATATATAATATATATATTTGTCTATGTTTGTCTCTTTGTTCTTCCCTTTTCATCTCCTCTCCATATTTGTGTCTATCTCCCTCACTCTCCTTCTCTCTCTCTCTCCTCTCTCTCTACCTCTCCCTCCCTCTCTCTATCTCTCTCTTCATCTCTCTCCCTTCTTTACCTCTCTATCTCACCCCCCTAAACACACACACTCTCCCTCTCCATATATATCTATCTCTCCCTCCTTCTCTCTGTGTGTATCTCTCTTCTACCCTCTCTCCTCCCTCCATCTATATCTCTATCTCCCTTCGTCTCTCCTTCTTTGTCTCTATATCTCACCCCCCAAATATAATATTTCTCTCTCTCTTGTCACCATATCTCTCTTTACCTCTTGTTATCACTCTCAATTTTTCAAATTTTCTTTGATAGGGTCATCATAAGCTTCACATTGTCTCATTAGGTTAGATCATTCATTTGGAGAAATTCACTTAATCATGTTTATTATAGGTCATAAACACTTCATTAGTCTTGTCATTAGGGTCATATCCACAATAATCCACCTTGGGTTCACTTGCATAGTCATCAAATATAGAAAAGAGAGCTATTTGTCTAGTTTTTCATAGTTTCATAGCAAATACAGTGCAAAATAGACAGATTTTTCTATGAAACTACTTGACAATTTCGTAGTGAAACTGAGGAATTCTCTGTTTTTTGAATTTTTGAGCAGTAAACTTCAAGGGAATTTTCTGGGAAAAAAGAGAAGCATTCTAAGAACCTGAGAGAGGTTATTTTCAAGCACAGATAAAATAACATTAACCTCTTTCACTTTTCTCAAAGGTGATACATATTGGGAGATTCAGAGATGTCTTTCGGCTCTATTTTCAAAATGCATTTTTGTTGTTGTTGTTTGATACATGTTTTTCAAATGCAGTTCCCAGACACCTGGAGATGTTTTTTTTTAAAAAAAAGAGAGGTTTTTATTCAGAACACACTGACCTACAAAAACATCCTTCATTTTTGCAAAAAATATCAAAGGTATGGAGATAGGAGCTCATCTATGAACCCTATTTGTTTAGAAAAAACAGTCATTTTATTGGTAAATAAACTTGCTAAAGGTGAAAAAGATGCTTTTTGAAGAGGGTAAGAGGAATTTTGAACCAATTTTGCCTTATCATCCTTCATAAGATCAATTTTAAGACCTACAGGTGCAATTTTCAAGGAAAAGAGAGAATTTTGATTTTTTCTGTACTTTAGGTAGTTTCGTAGCAACTTCCAGGCTTGAAGTTCAGAATCTGCTACGAAATTTCTGTAGGTGATTATATGAAAAAAAACATGGATAAACTCAAATTCAAGGCCTGTAAAAATTTTGTTTTAGCTCTTTTAACCCAACAAACATTTCTACATCAGCAAAGAGTGCTAACAGCTGGCAGAGTTTGGTGAATTAAATTTCCTACTAAACTCTGCTACGAAATTTTCAGTACATGATTGTTTTAAAAGTGAACTTCAAGAAATATGAAAAAGGATTTTGGAAATATGAAAGAATTTTTTCTTCGTCATTGTCCCATATACAAAAACCTCTCTCATTTTTTGCAAATCCATCATGGTTTGGAAATTATACACTCATCTTTGAAGCCTATTTTTTAGAATTTTCACTAACCAGATTTGTGAAAAAATTGTAAAATTCGACTTGGAGGAGGTCCAGCTCAGCATCCATGTGGCATAATGAAATATCAGCACTCTAGTGCACTTAGAAAATTAGTTGGTTTCAGTGTATAAGGGTTATTAAATTTTTTTGTTGAACTATTAATGAAAGAAGAGTCCTTTTTGTATTCAAACTATGCAAAACAGAAATATCCCTACGAAGTCTCCAAGTGATGGAATCATGTTTGAAATAGGTCTCTGAGGTGGGAATTCGAGGTGATCAAGGTGGAAAATCATTTGTATGAGTCCTCAATCTATAAATGAGAGATTTTTAGAGTTAGAAAGGGTTGGGAGACGATTACTTGACACTACCACTATTGTAATATTTTGATATCAGAAATATACAATTGCAGCATGCCTATTTCAGACCTGAGATTCTTCTCTATATTCTTATGTAAGTTTTTTATATCATTATTTTACTTTATCTCCAGTGTTCTAGTTGTATAATCACTTGGAATTCATGATTACATGCTCCAACTTCCTTTATACACCTAGTATGTTGTTTTGTCATGTTTTATTAGTTTTCTTTTGTAGAATCACTTGGAATTCATGGTGACATGCTCCAACTTCCTATATACATATAGCTTGATGTTTTTTCCTTCATGAGTGGTTTAATAAGAATAAAATTGCCTCATCTTCCATGAGATAAGTTGACTTGTGACTTAGTTTTCATATTGACTCCATAATCCCAATGGTAGTAAACCCTTTACATCTTTCACCTACACAAAACAACACATTCAATCCAATTCAGAGTTAGCCATCTGCTTTCAAGACTACTCATTGAATATCATTTATCCTTTTGAGAGAGTCCTCTCAGACTAGAAAGTCTAATTTCTAGTTACAAGTTGGTTTGAAATAGTTACTCCAAGTTGACCATTGAAGCAGCCCAACAGGACTCAATTTGGTGATAACACCTCTCTCTATATGTCTTTATTCTTCCCTCCCTCTCTCTCATCTTCCAACTCATCTCCCTTCCTCTCTCTCACCCTCCAACTCAATATCTCTCTCTCCCTCCATCTCTCATTCTCTCTCTCAAGTCTCATCTATTTTCCTTCCTCTTTCTCCTTTTATCTCCTACCTCCCTCTCTCTCTCCCCCTTATCACTCACTCTCTCTCTCTCTCTCTCTCTCTCTCTCTCTCTCTCTTCCAACTCTGTCACTATCTCCCTTCCCATATCCTTCTCTCTCTCGCCTTCTTCCCCCATCCATATTTATGTCTCCCTTTCTCTCTCCTCTCCTTATCTCTCTTCCCTCCTCTCATCTCTCACTCACTCTCTCTCCATCTCTCCCTTGTCACTCCCTCTCTCTTTCCACATTTATCTCTCTATGTCTTTGTTCTTCCATAACTCTCCCCCTCCAACTCCGCCAGTCTCTCCCTTTGTAGAAATTATACAACAAGCATGTATATCATGGATTCAATCTGATCTAACAATGTACTAAAGTTAAATAATATATCGCTTCTACAAATCAATTGCGGAATTAAAAACAAAATCGCCAATCACATGAAGAAAAGAAGAATAAATCAAGCCACAACACAGATAATTTCCCGGGGAAATATTGCTGCTCAAAACCACACTATATTCTATTGTATATTCAGCATGGAATCATGAAATAATTACATACAACTCTTCTCACAAGAGCCCTCCTGTACTCATCTAATTGTCTCACACTGTCTTAGATAAAACTAACCAATACTTTGCCAATTTACTGTCGCCACACAACCTACCTTGCTTGATCTATCCATGATGAATGTAATCCCTATTATTTAGGAATTTTGGCCTTCCTTGACTATGCAAGTATCATGGGCACTCCAATGGGTGTTTGGTTGCATGGGTGCAACCCAATAATCTTACAACTGATAGTCAACTTCCCTTTCACCTAGATCTCAAGTACTGGGTCTCCACTGGATCTGACATTCATGCAACTAATAATAGTAAATCCTTAGTTGCATGCGAGAGCACTGATTGTGAATTAATTAATATTTAATTCACTTGATCTCTCACTAGTGTATCTAACAGTTACAACTAGCACAATTGAGTTTAACTCACTTAACTGAGTGAAAATGATTACGACTAGCATTAACTAATGCGCCACTACACTTCAAACTCTGTTACAACTAGAATTACTTTGCATGCCTCACCAACTACCCTCAACTCGTAATTCATGAGCTAAATGAGTTTATCACACTCAGTTAACTATTACAAGTTATTTTGAGATTAGATTACATTTTATTGTCCATCTTAATTAAGGGATAAATAATATAGACATGCACCAAATTTATCCCACACCCATGTAGGTGTTGTTAAGACCTGTCGTCCCACCCTAGTGTAGGTGCTGCCTCGACCTCCTGGTCCTACACTAGGCGTGGGTGCTGAAATTTCTTGTTGAATCTCAACACTCCCTATCAAAAAGAAAGGGATTATCCTCAATGGTATTCGAATTTGCTCCTGGTGAGCGCCTTCGTCAGAATATCTGCATCCTAATATTTCGTGGGAATGTACTAAAGAAACATTATTCTCCTCTGCACACAATCTCTGAGATGATGGTACAGGATATGTATGTGATTTCACTTATCATGAAAAATAGGATTAATCGAGAGTTTAATGCAACTCTAATTATCACATTGTATCACTATTAGATCCATCTGAGAACCAAACAAACCAACCAAGATATTTCTTATCCATATAGCCTCACATGCAGCTTGAATTGCTACCATATACTATGCTTTCATTGAAATGAGTGCCACAAATCACGTCTTCCTGTTTTACCAAGAAACTGTTATCAATCCTATGCTGAAGATCCCTCCTGACGTGCTCTTTTTGTCTGATGGACTGCCTACCCGATCTGCATCCGTGAAGCCTTGAAGCTTCTCTCCCTCTGTCCGTCTATACCAAATACCATAATCTGATGTGCCCCTCAGGCATCTCAAGACATGCTTCCCCACATTCCAAAATATCTTGGTAGGCTTAACCATAGTTTGACTCAGCTGGTTAACTATGTAGTAAATGTCTGGTCTGGTGTTCACTAGATACACCAGTGAACTAAATAACTGCCTGTAGATAGTAACATAAACTACCTATTTAGAAGTAGCATCCTATTTCCTCCAATTTTCCAGAAGAGGACCTTCCATGGGTTTGCAGCTCTCCATGTGAAACTTACCCAGTATCTATTTGGCGCACTTGCCTTGAGAAACAAAAAGTTCACCATCTTGCTGCCATATTTTCAAACCAAGGAAATAATGAAGGAGTCACATGTCCTTCATTTCAAACCCCCTTGCAAGATCCTCCTTGCATGAGTGTAGCAACTTCTCATTACCAGTCAAAATTAGATCATCAACATAAAGAACAATAATAAATAGCTTACCTTCAACCACAATCCGGTACATGTTTGCATCAACTTCACTTTTGGTGAAGCCCAGTCTGGTGAAATAACTGTCTATCTAAGTGTACCAAGCATGAGGTGCTTGCTTCATCCCATACAGTGCTCTCTTGAGTTGATACACAACAGACTCACTGTTGAATATCTCAAAACCTTCCGGTTGCTCTATGTACACTTCTTCCTCAATGACTCCATTTAGAAATGTAGTTTTGACATCTATCTTATGAATGCGCCAATCCATCTACGTTGAGAGTGCAAGGATGGATCTAATGAAGGAGTACCTTGAAAAAATTCTCATCATAATCGATCCCCTCGATATGTGAGAATCCCTGGGCCACAAATCTGGCCTTGTATTTCTCCACACTCCCATTAGCAACTTGCTTTAGCTTGTAGATATATCTCGACCCAACCACTAATTTGTCGACCTATCTTGGGACAATCTCCCATGAAATTTTCTTGACAATGGAGTCATACTCCTCCACCATTGCATCAACCCAAGTTGGTTGCTGCACTGCCTTCTGAAAGGAAGATGGTTCAGTCACAATACATTTTCTCATAAGAGCCATGTATCTAGTAAACATGTCTGGATAATGTCTCTGTCTGTGCTGTGAAGTAGGGGATCCTACATTCTATGTAGCATCAAGTATCAATCTATCATCTCCTATGGTGCATCTTCTGCCATTTCTGATGGATGGCTCTGCATGAGTGTTTTCCGCCACTCCATGATCCTCCTCATGTGGCTTCTCCACACCTTGAGGCTCACCCTTGGGAACCAAGAGTTCCTCCTCTGCATGCAAGTCCAGCTCCCTCTCAAGGGACAACCACATGGATTTATCCTCATCAAATTTTATATCTTGTCGCACAATAGTCATTTTGATGTTTGGAAATTACACCTAATAGTTGTGGGGTGTTTCAGTGTACCCCACAAAAATCCCGATCTCAGTTGTCAGTTCCAGCTTCTTCCTAGCGTCTTTGGTCACATGCACATAAACAGATGAGCCAAAATTCTTAAAGTGTAAAACATCAGGTTTCTTACCAGTGAAAGCCTCTTCTGGTGTACTCATGCCAAGTATCCTATGAGGACAATGGTTTTGCACAAATATCGCAGTGTTGCATGCTTCTGAGCACAAATGAATCGGTAGGCCTTGATCATGCAACATCGCTCTCGCTGCACCCAAAATCGTTTTGTTCTTTATTTCAGTGACCCCCAGGGATAATTTTAAGAACCCCCCTAAAATTATATATATAAAAAATAGGCGAATCCCCATGATACATAGGAAAAATGGAAGGCGATTTTATTAATAATATAATATGTATATATAATTTTTTGGTGAATCTCTCACGAGATTATATTATCCTGTAAAATCATGGCGAATCACCAGTACAAATGGCGAATCACTACTACAAAATGCTGAATCGTTGTCTAGTGGAGTTCGGAGTGTTGGTTTCAATGAAGATATGGTAATTGAACCAAGAGTAGAAGGAAGAGAACCACCGAGACCAAGCATGGCACATGGTGACTCGTGAGGGAATTAGTTCTCGTGTAGTTTGGAAAACACGTTCTTCTAGTTCTGCTAAGCGTAGTGTTGTTTGTCATGCTACTACTAGCACTGATATTGAGGTTGGAGAGGAGTTTGAGGAAAGGTAGCAGTGGTGGAGAATTACAAAGAGTACTCCATGATGGGCTCCATTTTTCCCTTTGGTATTTGTGCCTGCAAGACCTTCTATCCATTGAACCAACAATTAGCCGTTCAACCAACAATCAACTTGACTAAGTTGATTAGGTACGAGTCAACTTAGACTAATATTCAAAACTATGCTTTGCACTATCCCATATTTATCACACTAATGCTACACAACATTGTGCATTTGCACCTAACTCTCAATAATTCTTTTCCAAGAAAATTCTATAATAAGAAAAATATTTTACTATATTCTAAAAGGTGAAGATGTCGAAATCATGCCACAAAGTGAAAGGAAATAAAATATCTTTCCTCAAACCACCAAATATATAAAGAAAACAATAATGATTATAATAGTAGAACTGGATCTATCGATCTATCGATATATGCATGATATGAGAACCATAAGCATTCAAGAGACTAATTTCAAACTCAACAAAATCCTCTAAACAAGCAACGAACAAACCACTAAAATTTTCAAAGATATCAAGGCTAGACATGAACACAATTTCATGTACTTGAATAAGCCCATTGTTGCTT
This sequence comes from Pinus albicaulis, assembly GCA_034641835.2. Lineage (NCBI taxonomy): Eukaryota > Viridiplantae > Streptophyta > Pinopsida > Pinales > Pinaceae > Pinus > Pinus albicaulis. Next base: position 1,379,008,423 of record CM076580.1, on the reverse strand, counting down.
AACGTTAGACTTCTTAAATTAGTTCTTTATAATTTAATACTATGACACTATCTATGTGAAAAGAAATAGGTCCCAACTTCATCAAATCTGATTTCATTTCCAATCAAAGATCAAAACTAGCTTCGTTTCCAATACCAATATAAAATCACACGTTTTCCAAATATCAATAATTATTTTCCAAGAAAATATAAAACTCGAAACTCAGCAAAATTCCCCAAACACAAGCAACATATATACCATTAAAATTTTCTAAGATGTCAAAGCTAGACATCAAGGTAGTTTCATGTACTTGAATGAGCCCATTGATGCTTTGCATTAGTCTTGTTAAATTAGTTATTTATCATTTAATACTAGTCAAATGCTATCTATGTGAAAATAGGTCCCAAAATCATCAAATCCAGCTTCATTTCTTGTCACAAATAAGAATAAGCAAGACATTGTAAAAGGAAGTGTTTTTCATCCTTCACATTTCTAACATCGCAATGACATTTACTTGCATCCTATGAAATTCTAGGTCTTTCTCAATTCCTAAGCTCCTCAAAGTTCATTTTTATTCTGGTAATGATTTTTTTCTTCTTAAAACTAGCTACAAGAATATGACACTTGATCTTTTGGATTATGGTTAATGACCAATTTTTAATATTTTGTTTTTCTCTTATTCTCTACTGCATTATCACACCATGATTTCAACTTTAATTTATATGCGATAGCAATTTTATTGGTGTTCATGTTTTAGAGTGGCCTCCTCTATTCTCCACTAGTTTGACTAAGATTGAGAATCTTTATGCCAACCAGTTTTATGCCACACCAAATTTTGACTGCATTTTGAAGCAATCTTAGGGAGCCACTTGTTTTCATGTTACTTGTCTTGTCCTTCTATATTAGGTACTTAGTCATAGGAAAACTCTCAATGTGTGAAAGACTAGCTTCTATAAGATAGGATAGGGTATATTGCATTTAATAAGATCATAAACTATAAAAAACTTTTGGATTTTCTCAATTTCCCTCTATGATTCTATAGAGATGATGCAACAGCAAAATTCATCTCCATATAAGATAAAAAGATGAAGAGGTGTCTAAAATATGAGCTTCTTCTTCTTTTTCCCAAAACCAAAAATTTGTTGACCTACAATTGCACCTAAGACAAAAATTGGTTTTCCACTTTCTATTAATCATTTTCCCAACATTGTATTTCTAGTTAAGATTGTGATGAAGGTTGACTTCAAGACCTTATTATATAACTTTCTTTGATTTGTTATTATCGCTCACAATTAACATAAATTACCTTTTTGTAATTGATTATGGAGCTGTCTTTAGTGCGACTTTTTGAAGTTTCAGGTGCTGAAATCCGGTGAAAATTTTTGAGGTAAAATCTTGGTTTTTGTTATTCAAACTAGTTTTTTGACTCTATATATGGATTCAACACTCTCAAAAACCTGTAAGGCACTTCGATTGTGCAAAGTTAGCAATCAAACTTCTCTTTTCAATAAATTCCTGCCAGAATTTAGAGAAATTACACCGTAAAAAGTCACCGTAAAAGCCTTCAAAAAGTCGCACTAAAGACTACTTGATTGATTATTACAACCTTTTTTTATTAGCGTTTACTCGCATAGCTATGCTAGAACAAAAATCCTTAATAATCCTCGCTTCTCAAAATGAGGTGGAGTCATGTCCGTAAGAACAATATCACTAATGTAAAGAAGAAAGGGGATGATTAATCTAGCTGAGGTTATGCAACCACAAGGCTACTTCTTCCAAACATGCCTCTAATTTTTCAATGTGAATGTCAATAAAGGTAGGGATAGGGGAGAATCTTTCTTAATTTCTATATTGCAATTAATTCCTTTTTATCAACCCTTAATATTCCTAGACATAACAATATCATTCTCATATAACCTTATCACAATAACTCTAAATGCAAAAGCAACCTTACACTTTTCTAATATATTCCAAAGCTTATCTCTATAATAATAACTTATAAAAATAATTTAGCTATTAATCCTTTTTCCATATTATTTTAATATTGATATATAATAAAATTACTTTTAAATGTTTTTCAAAATTAAAAAAAAAACAGAAAGTATGGAATGATTAATTTATATTAATATGATTTTATTTTCATAAATAAGACTAATTTATATTTAAAAATAAATTATATATATAGATAGATTAATAAAATAAATTAAAATACACTTTATTAATTAAAAAAATAATGTTGAAACTTTTAATAATAATATGATACTTTTGAATCTGATTTAATAAAGTTTAATCTTATTAAGATATAATTTCTTCAGCATAAACTTATGATAACCATGACAACAAGGTTCACTTTATCTTAATCTTGTTATTATTGATTGTCTCATTTTTTTAAAGCAATTTGATATATTTAAAATGAGGTTAACACAATCACTTTCCTACCTTCTGCTACCAACTTTGATCCATGCAGTAGAAATGAATGTGGAAGCAGAGAAAAATGGTGGGAGAGATGCAGTTATCACAAACCTCATAATCCAAACGCGAAAATTTTGGCATACCAGTAAATTATTGCAATACTTGAAGAAATTGAAGGTTGATTGGGCAGATGGACTTATCACAGACTTCAGAATCCAAAAGAGAATTTTTGGTACACCAATAAAGTATTGCAATAATTGAAGGCATTGACTCTTGAGTGGGTACATGTTCTCCAATGATGTTTATAACCACGTAAACACTAAGAAGAAGAATGGGAGGAGAGCAACACTTTTCAAATCCAACCTCCTTGTCCACAAGTGTAAAGAATTTTAGGTAGGCCAGTATGGTTGGTGGAAGAGATGCACTTATCAAAGACCTCAGAATCCAAACGAGAGAATTTTTGGTACAGCGATAAAGTACTCCCATAATTGAAGACATTGAATGTTGATGGGGCTCATGTTGTCAATGTGAACACTGTGAAGAGTCTGGTAGAGATGCACTCATGAAATCTAAGCCTCCTTGAGAATTTTATGTAGGCCACTATGGTTTAGAAATTATTGAAGGCATGATATGTTTAAAGTACAAATGAGTACTAAATGATCAGAGAAACAACATTCAAAATGAGATTACAATTGTTTGTGCTAGTAACCATTGAAAAATTAATTACAATTGTTTGTGCTAGGAGAAGAGTTGACCACACATCCTAACCAAAATTATAAAAGAAGGGCTACATAAGTGTATGCTTTATCATTTTCTTTTCTAAGATCAATCTGTTGAATATGTCCTCTTACCTTGTAACTTGTACTGTGTATAATTATGAGTTCATTCATTCACAACTTCTAACCTCTACAGAAATTACAAGCATGCTTATCACTTCTGCAACAGAACTGGATTCAAGCTAGATTCCCTCAACCTCTATGTCTCTTAGAAGTCAACAATCCAACCTCTGATGAAGGCACTGAGAGAAGAAGCTACCCGTTACAAATCAGTTTTCACTGAGCTGCTATTTGGTCTCATCCAGTGCTAGACATAAGTCCATAGAAATTATTAATCTATTGTAGACCTACACATCTGAAACACAGACAACTGCTACCTACAACCAGTGTCACCTAATTACACATTGGCATTGCTTCGGAACGATCCCAAGGCCTTGATGGCTACTGCTCTCAGAATGTACTGGTGGTAGGCAGCAGCTAATGCAGCTCCAGCAAAAGGTCCCACCCAAAAAATCCACTGCACAAACAAAATCATATTCATCAGGCTTGTGTATCAACTTTAGCAAATACTTGCTCTGTTGAAGTCAGTCAAACTCCTAAGGTTCGTGTATCATCTTTAGCAAATACTAGTTCCATTGAATTACCCTAATGTTAATATTGGAGCAATCCAACTGGTTTTAATGAAAAAGGAGCATAACAATTTTTCAAAAATTACAAGCAATAGACTCTTCATTATGGAATCTACTAGTGTGTCTTTCATAACACTTTAAAATTACAAACAAGATCATGTACATAGATCTAATGCATAACAGAAAAACACTACATCCACCAGAAAACCCTAACCAGGAAAAAAAATAAGCCTTGTCATAATAATATGGCTCTGTGAAAGGAAGCATTCTCTGCACAATGAGATGTGGAGGAAAGAGGGAGCCATGGAAGCTGAGAGCTGGTGCTTTTATGAAAGGACTTGTGGATGTGACTTCTATAAGGAAGTTGGGAATCTCCTCTATGTTGGAGAGGGAGTAAAAGGAGTCTCCTTGAATAGGAGCATGATCTATTCTTTGATTAAAAGGAGAATAGGGATATCCTCCCCGATTAAGAGAGAGTTTTGGTTGGACTTTGGTTCTCCCTGTGTCATGTACTAGACTGGGACTAACAACCACAAGTCTAGTGAATGCATCATGGATAGGGAGAATGTTGACTTGTTCGGTTCTCCATGTGTCAAGTACTTTGATGGATTAGGGATAATGTGCTAGGTCAAGTAAATGGACATGGATAAGGAGAATGATGGATTGGATAAGTGTCTTGGACTAACATGCCCGGAATTTCCACTATTTTTCGAGCAAAAATGTGGCCCCGTTAGACTACTCTATATTTAAGTTGTAAGTCATAAATTCTAATGAGTGAGGTCAAATTAGACAATCTCCATAGCTGCGATACCTATTTCTTGTCACTGTTACTTGGTCAATGGGCTGGAAATGTGACTGTTATAGGCACAAAAAGGAACACAATTGGCATACATTTAATAAACAATTTTTGGTGTCATAGAGCCGATGACTTATTGTAACTACCTTCAAGCCTACCTCCCAATTGTTATAAAAAAATTTGCACTCGTTAATTTACATAAAACATAAGGTTATATGCATGAAAAATACAAATTACCATCATCAAATTTCCATTTGGCAAGTTAGATAAATTTGAAATTCCAATAAATCTCAAGTTAATATTACATTTGTTTTTATTTAATTATTAAATATAATGATATAAACATTGCTGAAATCGACCAAGTAAAGACAAGACAAAGATGCACAATTTTGATAACTCAAAACCATATCAAATCCACCAAAAAAATCATACTTCTAACAACTTAGTAAATGCAAGGACTGAACAACATTCTCTAATAATTATACTTGCAGCAACTTTCAAGATGCAAGGACATTCTGTAATCTAATAATTATACTTGCAGCAACTTTCAAGATGCAAGGACATTCTGTAGTATTCAGATGAAAACCAAATAAAGACAAAGATGTACAATTTGAATAATGCAGAGCCATATCAAATTTACTTTTAACAACGTAAATGCAAGGTCCGAACAACATTCTCTAACAATTATACTTGCAACAACTTTCAAGATGCAAGGACATTCTGTAACAGCCAGATGAAAATTGCAGCATAATGTTATTTTTCTCCAAGACAACATGTTTGTTTGGTTCGATACACTCTTGTCGTTTTCTCTTTACACCATTCTTAAATATTTAAACATATGATCTTATTTTCTAATCCAACTGATGAAAATAAATCTTTAAACATCTGCTTTTATGATCCGATACCACTTATGACAATGATGACCTGAATCAACACTCATGGATCTAAGCAAAGCTCCTAAATACAGAGTAAGGAAGGAAAAATTAGTACTACGTATATGAGATCAATCTATGGGTGAAATGACAATTTTCCCTGTGGCTCTTCCACTTTCAAGATGCTTGAAAGCCTCCCTAACATTTGAAAATGCATATGGGAAAATGGGATCAATCACTGGCTTCAACTTCTCGCACTCTATGTAGCCTCTAAGCTTCTCCAAGTTGCAACCACTCGGAGTCACAACGTAAGATTCTGCCCTCGGATGAGGTGAGGGGTTGGCAATATCTATAATTTTTGCTTTCTCTTTGGCAACCACATAAGATCTGTGCGAGTCTCCTGCAAAATTCAATTCATACTTCTAATCAATATTTTGTCCAGAACAAAGACATGAATCAGGAAAAGTGCTCAAAGGAAGTCCGGAATCACCATTGGATCCTTTTAGCCAAAATCTGCTTTTTGGCTTTTATAAAGAAGGAACTGTCAATGAAAAATGAAGATACACCTTACTTTTTACAAAGAAAAATGGCAAATGGTATATTATGAAGAATACAGATATGCAGGAGTAGATTCCTAATTTGATTTTGGCTTTCAAGGTTTTGAGCTCAAGAATAACTTTTGTTAAGCATCCTCATTCCCACCAGGTATGGGTGCTCTCCATCATACATAAAAGATGCAGACCAGGATGACATCGGACATAAAAGATGCAGACCAGGGTGAATATGTGGATTCCAGTCAGCAGCCAGTAAGCTTTGCCGCTATACCAGAATCCAACTTTGTCCATTCTACATGATTAGTATTAGTGCAATTGTTATTTTTGCATTGTTGATAATGATTAAGACTTGTCTGGTAACCTTAAGTCTTAAAAGAAATAGAATTTGATCATAAATATTATGTGGCAACTTGGTAGGAGTGGTTGTTGACATGTATGGAAGATATAACAAAATGATTAACATAATTTGATTATCACAACTTGCAAAATAGCACGAATTTGAGTTAAACTTCTCCACACCATCACAATTTTGTGTAAATGGGAGACTGAAACTGTATTAATTTTCCAAGATACTGATTTTGAATGTGAACTGGGAAAGCAAGACTGAAAGTTAAACTCCATGCTTATTAGGCATCCAAACTACCAAAAAGCAGTCAGTGGGATTGCCAAAGACAACAAGTTTTTATATAAAATTAGGATAAATTAAAAAGGAGGGAAAAGCCAGTGGAACCTACCAATGGTGTCAAAAACAAAGTCAAACTTTTGTGGTATTTGATCATAGCTTTGCTTTGTATAATCAATCACCATATCAGCTCCTAATTGTCTCAAAAAATCCACATTCCAATTTCCCAGTGCTTGTAGTAGTTGCTATTTTTGAAGCTCCATATACATACTTGGCAAGCTGAACAACACAAATATTATTACAACTTCTGACTTGATCATATACAGAGGAAGAAGATTATCAGAGGTTTTTAAAAGAAAAAGATAGTATTCACTTTTACGTGAATAGCCAGGCTACCAACACCTCCTGCTCCACCTACAACAAACACAGTCTGACCCCTTTGAAAATTTACTCTGTCAAAACCTTCCTGGGCAGTTTGAAGAGCTAGAGGAAAGCTGGCTGCTTCTTCAAAGGACATGTTTTAAGGCTTCAAAGCAATCAGACTCTCTTCCAGTGCTATGTATTGTGTTAAAGTTCCACATTGTTTTGGCCTGCCTGTGTTGAAGTTTTGGATATTGCCATATACTTCATCACCCTTGCTAAATTTTGAGACATTACCTCTTTCATCAACTATTACTCCTGCCACATCACAACCTGGCACTACCTGAAAAAAAATTCAAAGAGACATGCAGTTCTGAAAATCCTAATTGTCTAAAAAAATCCACATTCCCAGTGCTTGTAGTAGTTGCTATTTTTGAAGCTCCATATACATACTTGGCAAGCTGAACAACACATACTTTAGCAGTTTGAAGAGCTAGAGGAAAGCTGGCTGCTTCTTCAAAGGACATGTTTTCAGGTTTCAAAGCAATCAGACTCTCTTCCAGTGCTGTGTATTGTGTTAAAGTTCCACATTGTTTTGGCCTGCCTGTGTTGAAGTTTTGGATATTGCCATATACTTCATCACCCTTCCTCCAGCAAAAGTCCAGATCAATTATAGTTGGTCTTTTGTACAAGTGTTATTTTCATGAGTTGCATTGATATGTTGGTTTAGTCATTTTTTATTAAAGCAGCTAAGCTTTGTCTTATTAACTGCCCAGAGTTAGTCTGTAAGTTAGTTTACAATCATAATTGTTGGTTAAATTGCCAGCTAATGGCATAGACGTACTGCCTTTATACACATAGATACAAAGGCAAATAGTCTTAGATCAAATTTTGGGACTGATGACTATGTATTGCCTACAGGTACAGCTGGAGTGATTTTGTAAATCCTTGTATATTTAAGTTTCGCTGTCCTTGTTGGTGTTAAAAAAAAAAACAAACAAACAAACAACTTTGTATGGAAAAAGCATGTGCTTGGGGCCAAGAAATGGTTATATCCAGCCTACTCGTCCAGCAGAAAGTGATTCTGAATAAAGATGCAGTGAGCAAGATCACTTCAATCATCCATATTAGTCCCCTGGTATCATGTCTACCCCAGTGTTTTGTGCAAGTGATGATTTTGTATGGCTTTCTATGAGTGAATTTTGATGTTGATGTTGGAGAGTAAATCTTCTTCCACCAAGTATCACATGCAGTTTTACACCAAATATGGCATGCAACATTCTAGAACCACTCTAATATTTTCTTAGTCCAGTTGAGGATCCATATACACAGGTAGATGGTCATGAGTTTACTGCCGTAGTTCTGGCCTCACATATTCTGCATTCGCTGTCACTGCTATATCAACAGTAGGACGCAATTTTGCACAGGTCTCTATAGCATTGTGCACAGGGTCAGAAAGGAAGTTACTTATGAGATCTCTGTTAATGGGTGAGCCCGTATCAACAGCCACAAAATCCTACAGAGAGAATGTCTTGTCAGCCATACATAAAAACATCAACCATGCAATGATACAACGAAGAAATAGAAAGGAAGTCTGCATGCAAAGTTAAAAAACTGGCCTGTTGAGTTAAAATATAGTCAAATCGAGGGGCCCATTTTCTCGACCCAAGCCGTGCTGTTGTTGAGCAATTGTCAACCATAAAGGAAACACCATGCGCATGCATGAAAGGATTTAACGAGTCCACAGCTTCAATAACACTCTCATTAATAATCTCTAAGTACGAATGACCCTTCTTCCTCAAGATCTCAATCTGCAACCACAAATTCAATTGATGGATAATCTCTGCAAGGTTAGATACAAAAATAAAAATAAAAATGGTTGTTACAAATTATACCCTAGACTTCTTTCCAGCAGAATTACTTTGAATTGAGGACAGACGGTAAAATTTGTTGGTAGATTAAAGACATACTCATACATATTGCCAGAAATGAATAATTCATACCAGATTTATATATATTATAGACACATTAACTTAAACATCCAATGCCAATGTCAGTGGAAAAAACAGAAAATCTAGCACAATCAGTAATGCTCAGCAGCTTATAGTTATCATAGAGAAAAACATTAAGAGGAGCTGCCCATGTTGAGAAAAGAAGCTCAAGATGACAAGTCAATGGAAGCAAAATCCCATAACAGTAATCTCAAGACAGAAAAGCCCCGATGAATTTTTAGACAGACTGAAATGCCTTGGAGATGAACATGACGATGACCAGAAAAATAAAATTGATGATTCCATATAGGAAGGCTTTATAATCTTTAACCATGGGTTAATGCAAGTATTGAAATCTGAAACCCTATTATATAGTTTTTCCTGAAAGGTACAATAATGTAAAACAAATTCTATTTGTCATATGTTCCAGAAAAGAACCATAAATAAATCAGTAAAGCTTTCTACCTGTGCCATCATCAATGCCACATAAACACCAGCAGTAAATGGATAAAGAGGACCCAAGTCACCAGCAGGCCATACTGCATGAACACGTTCACCAACTTTCCACATTCTCGTTTCATCAATCTTACCCATGGGAAATGCTGGGAGCCCATCCTTTTCCTGTAGGATGAATTTGAGCAATTAGAAGCTTTGGTTCAATAGATAATTTGCTCAAGTAAATTAAAAGACCAAAAAATCAGTGAAGTTGCAGCCAAGCAAAAAGCTTACAAGAAACCGACGCCCTGCCATGACAACACTTTGGATCTCATTGCCAGAAGCTACATCCTCGTAGCACTCATACAAAATTTCCATGCAGGGATAATATGAAGCGCTGTATGCCATCTCAAAATCCCTCCTTCCTCCTTCATTCAGAGAATTGTATATAGCTAACAATCCCTACAAATTGTATAATAAGTTCAAATTTAGAATAACCATAAGAAATTCAAACCATTTCAAGAGCAATAAAAATGAAAATCAGTGTATGACAAATTGTACGTCCAATGTGCCATAGTAGAAAACAACATCCTATGATCATTCTATAACCAATGAACAGAGATCCCTAAAATCTGCTTTTAGTTTCACCAAAATCAGAAAACACCTTTGTCGAGATAGTTTTTGATATGATCCCAGTTATTCCTTCCACAGTGTTTTTGTAAGCAAGTTTTTCATCCATTCCACCCTCGGTATATCATCTAAACAATGCTTCAACTATACCATGTACAACTCCCAACAAGATCCCTGTAAATCATAAAAGACCAACTCAATCCTAGCATGCCAATTATAAATAAAACAGAACAAAAGGTCCTTAAAATAATAGCTACCACGCTCCCCAAAAATATCACTCTTGTACTCATCCTCCAGGGTCGTTGCAAATGTAAATGGTGAACCCAAAGCAACTGACCATCCCAAAGCAACATCTGTTGCTCTCCCATCAACATCCTGGACAAACACACATAAGAAAACTCCATAACTTATTGAAATAGCAATGAGTTTGTGATTTCATTGAAAGCATAAGCAGCAAAGAACTTTTAAACAAAATTGAAAATGTGAATATATATTTTCAAGGTACAAACACCTGATGCACAACAAAACTAGAGTTTATTCCTGCACCATTAATCTCCTGGCCCTGGATATACAACCGTCTCACAGATGGTCCCATGCCCTTTGGACAGACAGCTATCACACTAATGTTCTTGGAGAAGTAATCCCCACAGGACTGCAAATGCCCCAGTAAAAATCCATGAGAGAGACCAAGTATGCTGTTTGGTTTCATTGCATAAAATATTTTCTTGTAATTGTCTGCCTGCAAGATCAGAAATCAAATTAGAGGGGGTTTTCTTTAATTGTACAAAATGCCCACCAATCAATAGCATTCACAACAATAGAAACTGCAGTATTATCTCTCCAATGGAAATATTCTATATAAAATGTGCCACCGTAATATAGAGAATGTTGTGCCAACCTGTGCAGCATCAGATATCAAAAGTAACACAAGGTCACTGCCACACAAAGTCTCTGTCATTTCACCAAGTGTTCCATTTTCCTCTGAAAATCCTGCTGCACATGCTTCAGCAAAAGATTTGGAGCCTTTCCTCAAGCCAACCTGTAAACAAGTCAAACCCTACAACTGTGATCTCCGACCATACCAGAATTACAGACAATGATTACAAACAAACCCTACAACTGTGATCTCCGACCATACCAGAATTACAGACAATGATTACAAACAAAAGATGTATTTTCAATCAAAATAATATTGTAAACCAAAAACCAATAGACCTATTATTCATGGGAATCCTACCACAATCCTAGCTATCACGAGTTCATTGCATGAAATCAGACCGAAGAAACATAACAAATCAGGGCATAGTTCAAATAATTAATGTACCTTAGAGCAGAAAATTTAAACCTGAATTTCACCTATGTTGCACCAGGATTCCGGCAAACAGGAACATGGGAGCAGGGAAACACATTAAGGGGGCATATGGAAGCAAAAATTAATCCACTGAACGTAACACGTAATCCGAGGCCGCAGCGTACGCAACCCCTATGACATCATCAAAGTGGAGAATTGCAGATCCAAAACCTCCAATTTAGTAAATCGGGGGCGAATACAACTCCATAAAATCACAGACCGGTGAATCAAAGGCGAATGCAACATTTCATGTTTATCCGCCCTTATTTTTCTTGGCTAAACCATAATAATTATTTATTTTTAAAATAATTTTGGGACTATTTATACAAAACTACACAAAATAGGTTCTATATAAAAAATTCGCCCTTCTAAAATCTAAAACCCCTTAAATTTCGCCTTTGGGCTAAAATTCGCCCCTAAAATTATCCCTGATGCAGATGTGTGCCAAGTTTTCGTCAATGCAAGATGGGATATCTACGTGAATAGATTACAGGGATTCGACAAGTGAATCACGATGGAGTTTGTGCTAAATTTGAATGGTAATTTCTCTTGGGTCAAAGGATTAGAAATTCCCATCACAGAAGAATTCATCATAGAAGTTAGTGGCCTAAGACAACAACGAAAATAGTGGTTTGCTCGGAGGATTCCCCTCCCAGATTTTCCCGAATTTTTTCTACAGGAAGAAGAAAGCATCGTTCAATATGGGAGAGGGTATGACTGCAAATATGTACCCTATCCATGGAATGAGGTAGAAGGATTTGTGATGAAATGCATAACCTGCGAAGAACGACCTATAACTCTGTTCAAATACCATTTCAAAATATTAGGTCACCTTCGATTCTTGCAGGCACAGTTTCATTCCTTAAATATGCCTTTATTTTTATTAAAACAACTTTAGCACATGGAACTATCTGCTCAGTGTTTGCGCCAGGTGCTGGCAGTCCTCTCCAATCATGGACTAGTTCATTTGTTGTTCATGCATGCAATAGTTCGATTTAAAGGTTCCTAGGAAAAACTTTGTGGATCATCAGAAGAAGAGATAACAACTGTTATTGCCGCTAGAGAGGAATAACCAATACCTCTAGCTGATTGAGAAGAATAGGAGGAGTCAGAGGAAACAAAGATAGATCAGGAAGAACCGAAAGAAATGGAAATGGAGATAGATCTGGAAGAGTCGTAGGAAATGGAAATGGAGGAAACAATTGCTGATACTGTTGAGGCTTCCACACAAGAACCATACTTGCTTGAGGAACCTATGGATGAAGGAATCATGGGTATAAAGGATGAAGTTGAGACTATCGCACTATCATCGACTTTCATTAATGAAGAACATGAAGGAGGAACAACAACTAGAGGGTTGGAAAGTGATGTTGTTACGCAAGAAAAAGAGTCACCTGCCCAAGCAGATATGAATATTGAAACAGGTAGGGGTATCACACAAGAACCACCCTCGACTCAGTTAGAATAGGAATACGGAGAAGAAATGACCTGCGAGGTTGACACTGCTCCATAAGAACCAGTATCGATCGCAAGCAAAGAAGAAATGCATGAAGGACAGGAGAACAGAGAGGGAACGACCCTGAAAGTTGAAACTGTCCCACAAGAACTAGTGTCAACTCCAACCGAATAAATAATTCATGAAGGAGACTCGGCCCAAGTGAGAAACGAGGGTGGTGAAGGTATTCCCCATTATCCTTTTTAATCCATGATGCCTACAAGAGTAAGGGGGTTTCGCTCATCCTAGTGATTAATGGAGGAGTTATTTGTCCCACAAGTATTGAGGTTTGTCGATTCAGGGAAAGATGTGACCGATATTGGTCCATCAATTGCTGATTCTTAGCAAGGGAATCCAGAGGCTCAAAAGGGAGAATGAAATTATGTGGAAACACCAGAGCACAGAATGGTCAATGAAAGCACTGACCAGGTTATAGAATTCGATAAGGAAGAAAGAGAAGGAGAATCCTCCTGAAGAAAGGGAACCAAGTAAGAGAGACCTAATAGAAAAACTAGTTGATGCCATTAACATCATTCCACCACTTCCTGAACCTGATGCAAGGACGGGAGATGAATTCATTGTCAAGCAAGAATGGATAGAACGATGTAAAAGTAGGAGACTACCTCTCAAGGAAAGGTATCACCTTAATTTTAACGAAACCATGTGATTTAAAAAGGAAGTTCAGAAGCTGAGAAATCAAGTATCACAGTTGAAAGAAAAGGTAAAAATATATAAATGGAATTCAATAAAACCTAAAATTTAGGTCTCCTCTATGGCTACAAAGACTGGTCTGATTGAACCGCTATTTGAAGCCCGAGAATTCTTCCAGGCTACTGAAATTCATAAATGGAAATCTACTGAGAATGAACATAAGAAGGATACAAAGTGGGTTAGAGAGTAGGTTGTCGGGATTGTTACAGGGTATATAGACCAGTTACATAGAGCACGACAGAGGGAAGAGAAACATCAGGGTAAGATAAAGGAGTTAGAAGAACAAGTGCAAATGCTACAATCAGATAAGGAGAATATGTTTACCTTGGCACATGAGGTAATGGCTTGTAGACCACCCTCTCATAATTATGCCTTATTCCTTCATGAACAATTATTTTTATTATCCCTGGAGAGTATATAGAAGGAAATTTGTCATGAAATTGAGGATCTGATACAGTTCCATCGTATTTTGAAAATTCATGATATCATAGGTCAACACTTAATATGTGAACTTTACATGCATGGTTATTTCCTAAAGTGTGATCAAGCCTTCAATCCAATTGCATTTGTGGGGGATATTCATTTGAGAGCCTTCACCTCCTACACTATCAACTAGGTTAAATGGAAAAAGGCCCATGATACGTTTGAAGAAAATCAAGTTACAAGGCCACTGATGATAAGGAGAGAGAATGACTAGGCAATAAATATTTATAATAAGCATTTTACCTTTTTACATATTGAGGGACATAGGGAACATATGCTGGCAACCCAGAAACGGTCTGCTGACCTCTATACTAGACAGATAGTAAATTTTCGGGATGAAGCTCTGGACAATTGTCAAAGGAGGTCAATGTTGTCATCATAAATCGTTAGAGGTCGAGAACCTTTTGGACCACTGAACTTTGCACGAGCATTAGAAAGAGTGTCGTGTTTTGTAGCATGTATTCAGAGCTCTAGGGTCTGGTGGATGGCACTCAGGTTTCAGATCTCCCTCATTTGGTTTCCAGCAGAGAAGTATAATCCCATATACAATGTCAACCAATATTGGTGAAACGATGTTGTTTTGACAAAAGGATATAAACCCCCTGGAACAGAGGTGGTAGGAGAATATGACTTCCCTCACATTCATGCAATCCATAGTGAGTCCAACCCAGATCTGAGAAGACGAAGAGATGCACGAGGACATCTAGATAGACTGGTTGGGGGGAGATGTTGGGTATCAAATCCGTATAATTTTCTCTTCTATTTTCACCCACCTTTATACCCTTTTGTATTTAATTGTTCTAAACACATGAGGTAAATCCATTTCCACTGTCTTATATGGAATGTTTGATTAATGAAATAATATTCACAGAGATTTTACCTATGCAAATATTAATTCTGTTATTTCCAAATATTCGGAAAGTAGAGGGGTCACATCTGCAAGTCACGAAGAAACTCCAAATTCTCAAAATTATCTTGATATGATGTAACATCACAACAGATTCCAACTTACCCCAGATCTATTTCATGCCTTTCGTGGTTTTCTCTCAGTAACTAGTTGGTTGTTTTAATAATTGTATATTTGTAGATCTTTAGTTGTTAGATAGAAAGGACAATTTTCTTGAACATTTGTATAAGAATAACCTCAGGGCTGTGAATCGGGGTTAAGCATGAAGAGACCGATTTTTTAACAGAAGTATTTTAATCAATTGAATGCACATCGTTTTGTTATTCGATCTCTGAGTTGTGAGTTTATCGCAGCCCTGATCAAAGATTTGTGCCCACTCTTTTGATCAGGTGCTGCGTTATTTCCCTTTGTTGATTTCACATTTATGTTGGTTATTTTAACTGTTGTCTTGGTATGATTCTGTAATTGCTGTGAATGATTTTATAATTCTATGATTTATCTTTAACTATTATTACAGTAGTTTTGCTTGTTTTAATTATTAAATCTCTGTTTAATAGCGGATTATGTTATTGCTCCTGCATATACGTGCGTTAGTATTTCAATAACCAATGCACCTAGATTGATAATTAATGTGCGAAAGGTTTTGAATATTCATTCACACTTGGAATGCAACAACCTCAACACTGCATCAATTTTGACATCCATTTTCACTATTTTCTATCTTTTTAACAACTCCATGAACCCAAACAAGTATTAAAACGCACATTTTTCCCTGGTAAGATATATTAAGGATATGTTTTTCATATTTTCATATGTTTCTTATTATTAGAATAAAATTTGTATTTATCCACAGAATTAATGCAATTATGCAGCTAAAGTTTGTTTCTGTAGACACCGCCACAATTCAACAGGTTCCAAGGAATCAAGGAAGAAGCGAAACATATAGGCAGTTGATGAATGATCTGGTTATGGATCCTATCCTATCTACTTGTCCGGAATCAAGGAAGAAAGAGACTAAGATCACGGTCAAAGGGTCAGTTAAAAGATAAACTGGAACAAAAGACAAAGAAAGATACGGGCTTCATGATTTTCTCTCGATGTAGAAAACCGTGAAGTGATGAAATTCATATTTTTGTTTAGATTTTCATACATATCTTTCTTAGTCTCCAAATTTGTGGAATAATCAAACATTTAATCCAAGAATGTTATAAATACTAGACTGTGTAATTATGAAACAAGTTCAAATTATTGCGAGGTTGTTATGTTCTGAAACTCGGTATTTATTTAGTAATTGAGGAAGGAAGCGTTATGGAATCTTGACATGTAACTAGTAAATCATAGGTGATAAACCATTATGTTGTGGAGCCCCCCTGCACAGAAAAATTTTATTTGTTTAATTTCTTCTCTTTTAGAGTTTATTTTCTTATGCTTTGGTTGTATTTCTCATATAGATACATGCTCCGTCTATGTCGTGATTGATAGCATAAAAATAATTTGTCTTCATTTGTGTTTCATAGCCATAATACATTCTTTACATTCATAATGTAGATATACGTTTTTTTTTCATTTACATTGCAATTGTTTTCGTATTTCTATAGCATAGATGATTAGGTTTATCATTATTACTTCACTGTTGGGTATCTTCATTTGCAGAATATGGTTATGTTGAGATAGATGCTTTGTTTATAATTGGTTATATTTAGAGATAATTTATCATAGTGGCTAGCATATATTGATTTATTATAGCTTAAGGTTCATCATTCAAATTATTTTTTATTCATGCAATATAAGTTTATCATACATTAGTTTCCTTTCTTAAATAAACGTTTCCTTTTCTTTCTTCTTGCAATTTTTATCTTTTAATCATTAAAATATTTCTTTAAGTGTGAATGTTTTTTAGTGATTTCTTCTTTTAAATTTCATTCATATAAATTTCCAAAAGAATACAAAAATATTGAAGTTCCTTCTTGTTCTTAGAACTTTAGTTTTTTTTTCTGGAAATCAAATCATTAACTATTAACAAGCTAAGATAGGATTTTCATCAAATTTTTGGAAGTTAAGTTGAATTTATATTTCATTTCATAAATTATAAGTCTTAGTTTCTCAATTTAGACATTTAAAATAAACACATAATCTTGAAAACAACTTTAAACATACAAAATCAACACAATGAATTAGGTAAGAAAAGGCTTCTAGCATATATAATGCACTTGTACTTCATAATATTACCAACTCCAGTCGATAATTTACAATAGAAATTTAAGAAATTAAATTGACTAAACATGGGAGCAGGGAAACAAATTAAGGGGGCATATGGAAGCAAAAATTATCCCTGAACGTAAATCGTAAATCTGAGGTCGCACGCGTACGCAACCCCAGCATCATCAAAGGGCGAATGCAGATCCAAAACCTCCAATTTAGTAAATCGGGGGCGAATACAACTCCATAAAATCACAGACCGGTGAATCGAAGGCGAATGCAACATTTCATGTTTATCCGCCCTTATTTTTCTTGGCTAAACCATAATAATTATTTATTTTTAAAATAATTTTGGGACTATTTATACAAAACTACACAAAATAGGTTCTATATAAAAAATTCGCCCTTCTAAAATCTAAAACCCCTTAAATTTCGCCTTTGGGCTAAAATTCGCCCCTAAAATTATCCCTGGTGACCCCATTCTGCTATGGGTTATGAGGAACTATCAGTTCTCTTCGAATTCCTTCTTTGTTGTAGAAGTTATTGAATTTGATAGAGATGTATTCACCACCATTATCTCTCCTCAAAGCCTTCACTTGCTTCCCCGAGTATTTATCCACTGGCGCTTTAAAATCAAGAAACTTTGAGAATGTTTGATCTTTCATCTGCATGAAGAAGATATAGGAATCGTAATTGTAATTGTACGTGAAATTGTAAAATTGTGATTTTTCTTCCTTGAACATTGCAAATGTGGGATAATGGTAGCACTAGGGTTCACGCTGATCAATTTTTCGCCGGCACAGAAGACAGGGGAGGCTACAACGACACATGAAGGGAAGCAGGCAAACAGATCTCACGCTCAAATGCTCTTTCTTCTAGACAATTACCCATCTCCACATTGTCAAAAATCCCTGGAACGGAATGATGAAAACTTTTCTTGTGGGAAAAGATCGAAACAACCATTGGTTTCTGAAGAGCGAGATGCAGTTTCGGCGAGTGATATGTGTGCTCTAGAACACCTACCCCAGTCTGGGACTGAAGATTAGTTTACAGGAAAGCAAAAACCCCCTTGTGGAATTTCACTGAGTTACTTGCCGCTGGCTAATGGAAGATGAACCGACGAAATAAGATTGGTGGTTCAGGGCCCCCTGCCCTCGGCACATGATTTATCAGTAAACAATAGGATGGCTAAGTTGATTTTCTATCTTAAGCGAGGACGAGGCTGGATGGCCCAAGTGCGTAGATATGGGCTGGAGCTTTTGGCCCTTCACTACTCTGAATATGCCTCCGACAATATGGGGTCGTAGTGGGATTGGGCCTTTATTTTTCACTTTGGAGGATGCTCTGCTCTATTTCAAGTTCCAAGGACAAGCTTCCATACCTCGTTGAAGAATTCCTCACCTTTGTATCTAGATATGGAACAATGAGAAGGTATTTTAACACATGCAGATCTCTGGAAACAGGTAACCCCATGTAGTTTCCAGATTTTTATCAAACCCCCTGTGGGAAAATATCTTTTTGTTTGGGTACAAGAAGACAACACTATTTTGTAGCTAAAACAAAAAATACAGGGTTTGATGGGTTACCCAGTTCTGATTCAATACCTGGTTAGTGGCAGATGGTTTCTTCAGGATTGCAGGTCTTTGGAGGACCACGCTATTGGTGTAGAAATGTCTATCTCCCTTAACCTTCGTCTAAGAGGGGGTGCTGCGGACCAGGGCACCTCTAGATTTGCAAGGGGAGAAAAGGGGAAAAAACCCACAAACCAACAACAAAAAAATGGAGGCCCATCCTACAAAAAAGTTCTATAGGAGAAAAAAGCTGCAGTAATACCTCCAAAACAAGCTGGAAATGCCCTGAGGCCATACATAATAGAACAACTGGGTCAAACATTAGCACTGAAGATAGATATCATAGAAACAGAGGAGTACGTCAAGACATATGAAGCCCAAGTGTTAATATGCTGTTTTAACTATTTCTGGCCTAACCAATGGAACTCTTCCATTGGATTTTCACTCAATGCACCACAGAATGTGAAATCCACCTCTACTCCAAGGGGTTTTTTATAGTTAAATTTAAATCCTTGGAGGAAAGAGATCTTATCATCAGAGAGGGACCTTGGTTTTGGAGAACCACTGCTCTTTTTATCACCCCATGGTTCCCAGAATTTGACACAAACACTATGACAGTCTCTAGAATGCCGGTATGGTTTAGATTATACAACCTTCCCATTCACTTTTGGAATGATCAGATATTTGAAGGTATTGGGAATAGTATCAGGTGATACATCAAAGTAGACATGGAGAGAATAGAGGAAATTATCTACACTTTTGCATGGATCTGCATGGAAGTAGATCTAAGCAAAGGGTTACTGGAAAATATCATGATGATCTACAAACAACAAAACTCACTGTAATCACTAGACTATGAAAACATTGCA
Organism: Pinus albicaulis; assembly: GCA_034641835.2. Lineage (NCBI taxonomy): Eukaryota > Viridiplantae > Streptophyta > Pinopsida > Pinales > Pinaceae > Pinus > Pinus albicaulis. The sequence continues at coordinate 1,378,988,781 of CM076580.1, read as the reverse complement.
TTTAGATGAAAATTTTGTAAGATGACAAGAAATTTACAAAACACATGTATTGATGCCAAGAAAGAAAACATAAAAAAGAAAAAGAATGGGAAACGAAAAAAAAGGCTGGCAATATCCCCCTCCAGAGTTAGAGGAGGATGCATCAGAAGAAGAGGACGAAACAGTTACGACGGGAAGAAATTAGCCTACAAAGGAACCAGAGGTACAAAGGAAGGATACAACAACACACATTAATCCTCAAACTCATCCGAACCAATCAAATAGGAATCCAGAGGACATAAGAAATGGAGGGATCAAACGACAACACTCATCAGATACTTCAGACTCAGACAAGGACACTGGAACCCATATAACAAAAAATCAGATTGTACTTGTCATATGTGTTGTGCCATATCAGGGTGAATGGTGCAAGGTAGAGAAGAATAAAGGGAGGAAAACCTGATTTGTGGGGTTTTTACCCACACCCTGGTGGCTGAGGATACTCCGGGGTCGTTAGTTTTTTCCTCCTCCCTTATTCTCTTTTGGCTCTTCTTTTTTATTTTTATTTCTAATGGAATTCTTTGCTAGCCTTGCTACAATGCATTGTGTGCATGAGCACACGAGCCCTATGGGCACTTTATGAATGCTTAATTGCATATACTACATGTAACTTTTCATTTCTTTAATAAAAATTTGTTAATTTTTTCTTTGGAAAAAAAATGAAGAAGATCTAGCACTTACGATAAAATTCATCAACAAATATCACATAGTACTTATGTTTTTCTACCGAAGAAATAGAGAATGGTACACACACGTCTGTGTGAACTCTCTCAAGGATCCTCGAAGCTCGGTTCTCCTTCTCATGAAAGGTGGCCTTCACATATTTTCCCATAGTACATCCCTTACACGTGTCTGACTGCACAAGTGTACCCTTGGGAAGACCAGTATAAATCTATTGCATGACTTTCAAGGCTCCATGGTGAAGATGGCCCAATCTCCCGTGCCATAATTCGCCCTCATCCCAGCTCACCACTTTGTCTGCCTTTCCCATCAATGATGTGCAACCATCTACATCCATCTTGTAGATATTCTTAACTCGAAACCCTATCTTATTGGCTTGTCCTGTTGTTTTTTGTCGCAGGAAATATTTTCCTTCACTAAAAACAACATCATAACCTCTATCCTCCAACATTACAACTGAGACTAAATTTTTCTTCAAACCTGGTACATGCATTGCATCTTTTAATTGAAAGGGTTTACCTGAATGCCTCTAGAAGGTAATGTTATCAATCTCGGTAGCACTGTACCGCCCGTTATCACCCATTTGAATATGCATCTGGAGATCCTTCTCCTCCAAGCTACTGAAAAGTTCCTTGTCTCCCGTCATGTGAAAGGAAGTGCCACTATCCAAATACCACACATATCCCAATGCACTTGACACCATGCATGCGATAGATGAGAAGTCAAGATCAAATTGCGAGGCTAAAGCCTCACCATTTTTGTTGTGAAACCAGCTCCATAAAGAGAAGAAAAGAGATATCAACGCCTTAGAAATAATCCACTTCGAGGGGGCAACCTCCAATACATTACATGAATGAACAATTCTTGGATGATTCAAATTACAAAACCTCCTTTCTATATATAGGAGTCCATGGGGCCAAAATATAATCCTAGCTGACCTAACAATAATAATTTAAGGGCACAATAATAACAATATGGAGGTTACAAGTGTACAATAATAACAATAAGGGGGTTACACTAACAACAATAAGGGACTATAGTAGTAATATAGGGACCTAACATGCCCCTATCCTTCAAAAAAGTGTTGTCCTCAATGCTTGAGTAGCTCTGGGTGCTTCTGTATAAAATTCTCATCCTCCCATGTAGAATCTTCTGCACGCTCTTCCACTCGATGAGATACTCTAAATTAATCGATTTCATAGTCACGAAGTTCTTGCTTCGTGGACCGCTCAGGTTCCAATATGATTTTCCCTTCCCCATCAAGTTCTGGCAATACTGTTTGAACTGGAAGATTTGCACCTATAACCTTCTTTAAGCATGAAACATGGAAAATTGGATGCACTCGTGAAGAAGCAGGAAGCTCCAATTTGTATGCCATAGTACCAATATTTTGCAACACCTTGTAATGACCATAGTACTTTGGTGATAATTTATTATCCTTCTTAGCTTGCTTGAAGGATATTTGTGTTTACGGTTGTAGCCATAAAAATACCCAGTCTCCTACATCAAAACTTCTCTCGCTGCGATGTTGATCTACCTGTTGTTTCATTCGATTTTGTGCCAAATTCAGGTTTTCCTTTAAGAGTTGGAGAACTTCTTATTGATGCTCTATGTGATCTTCCACTGCGTGGACCTTCGAATTTTCTCTTAAAGTTGATGTGATGGATGGTGGATGATATCCATAAAGTGCCATAAATGAGGTCATTTTTGCTGCAGTATGGAAGGAAGTGTTATACCACCATTCAGCTAAAGGTAACCACTTGACCCATTGTGTTTGTTTATCAGATACAAAACAACGAAGATATCCTTCCAAACATTTATTTACTATCTCAGTTTAACCATTGGATTGAGGATGATAAGATGAGCTATGAGCTAATTAAGTACCCAAACAAGAAATAACTCCATCCAAAAATTTCCAGTAAAGATGGGATCTATGTCGCTCACAATACCCTCGGGTTTCCATGTAGCTTTTGAATTGTGTCCATAAATGTAGTAGCAACTGTACTTGCTTTAAATGGATGAGATAATGCACAAAAGTGTGCATACTTGGTAAGTCTATCAACTACCACCATGATGACACTCTTTCCTTCGGACTTAGGTAAACCGGTGATAAAATCCATTGAAATCTCCTCCCAACGTTGACTTGGAATGGATAAAGGTTGTAGAAGTCCTGGGGTCTTAATTGTTTCCACTTTATTCTGCTGGAAAACCAAACATTCCGCCACAAACTTTTGAATATCAGATTGAAGGCCATCCCAAAAAAATTCTTTCTTCACCCTGTGGTAAGTTTTTAAAAATCCTGAGTGTCCTCCTAAAGGAGAAGTGTGCAATTCCAGAAGAATCTTTTGTTTTAGTTGGGAATTCTTAAAAATATATAAGCGATCTTTGTACCATAAGGAATCATTTTTCCAACTAAATGTATCAGATGTACTAGGATCTTACTGCAATTTTTGAATGAATGTCCATACATCTTTGTCCTTCTTCCATTCATCTCTTGCTTCGGTTATCCAATCTGGTTGGATAATAGAAATGGCACAAAGCAATGCTTCCACCTCTTCATTCTTTCTTGAGAGTGCATCTGCAACAAAATTTAGCTTCCCCTTTTTGTATATTATTTCAAAGTCATAACCCAACATCTTTGTGACCCATTTTTGCTGATCTTCTGAAGATAGTATTTGTTCCAAAAAGTGTTTAAGACTATCATGATCAGTTTTTACCTTGAAGTGTCTTCCCATTAGGTAAGTTCTCCATTTCTTTAGTGCATGCAGTATTGCTAACATTTCCTTCTCATAAATAGGTTTTTGTAAATACTTTCCTTTGATTGTAGGACTTTCAAAAGCAACGGGTCTTCCTTCTTGCATTAAAACAACACCAATTCCATTTCCTGAGGCATCATATTCCACAATAAAGGTTTTTGTGAAGTCTAGCATAGCTAAAACTAGTGCTAGGCACATTGCCTCTTTAAGATGTTGAAAGGCCTTAGTTGCTTCAGGAGTCCATGAAAATGCATCTTTATTCAATAATGTTGTTAGAGGTGCTACTATTCTCCCATAATTATTAACAAACTTTCAATAATACCCTGTTAACCTGAGAAATCCTCGCAACTGCTTTATGGTTGTGGGGAATTTTCATTCCTTAATGGCTTTAATTTTGTTAGGGTGTACCTTAACACCCTCGTGAGATACAATATGACCCAGATATTCCACCTCTTGTACTCCAAAGAAACATTTCGATGTTTTTGCATATAATTGTTTCTCCTGCAATAGTTTGAGCACCCTGTCAACATGTTGAACATGATCCTTCCAAGACCTACTGTAGATTAGTTTATCATCAAAAAATACTAGCACAAATGTTCTAAGGAAGGGTTTGAAAATGGAATTCAGCAACCCTTGAAATGTAGAAGGTGCACTAGTAAGGCAAAAAGGCATGAACAAAAATTCATAATGACCCTCATGAGCTCAAAATTTTGTTCTCATAATATCTTCAGTCTTCATTCTAATTAGATGATACCCTGAATGAAGATCCAATTTGGTAAAATAAATTGCTCCATGTAATTCATCCAATAATTCATAAATCACAGGAATGAGAAATTTATCTTTAATGGTGAGCTTATTGAGCTCCCTATAATCCAGACACATGCACCATGATCCATCCTTCTTGTGTACCAATACTACAGGAGTAGAGAAATAACTTTGACTAGGTTGAATTATACCCGCCTCTAACATTTCTGCAATCATACGTTCAATTTCGCTCTTTTGGACATAAGGATATCTATAAGGCCCGATGTTTGGAGGAACACTTCCTAGAATCAAATGAATAGCATGATCATGATCATGAATAGGTGGGAGTCCTTTGGGAGTTTCAAACACCTTGGAATGATTGTCCAAGACTTGTTGGAGATCTGCAGAAATAGATGATTTTGATGTTGAAACTTCTAGTGAGCATAATTGTGCAATTACGCCTCGCTGTTCTTTCTTTAGAAGCTTTGTCATGACATTAGAGCTTATTATCCTTCCTGGCTTCCCCGTAATACCCCGTAATTCGACTTCCTTTCCTTCTGAAAAAAATTTCAAGAAAAGTTCTTGAAAATTAAAAGCTACCGTCCCCAAAGATTGTAACCATTGTACTCCTAGTACAACATCAGCACCTCCCATAGGAATGGCAAGCATTGGACTAGTCAATACATATTCCCCCATGGTTAGCTTGACATTATGGCATTTTCCAGAGCAATTTATAGTTCCTCCATTTGCAACCATCACTTGACATTCTGGTGCTGGGTATAGGAAACAATTTAATTCCTTGGCTACCTTACAATGAATAAAATTATGGGTGCTACCTGAATCAATCAACACTATTACGTTTTTCTTCTTGATTTGTCCTTGTATCTTGAGAGTTTGAGGAGTGGTAATTCCTGCCAGTGCATTACACGATATGGTCGGATTCATTTCTTCCTCTTCTAGGGTTGGTTCCTGGTGTATATCCTCTTCTTGTTCATTTTCTTCTTCGTCTTCACAATCTATGTAAAATAATTTCTTCTCAGCACACTTATGACCTTTAGTGTATTTGCTATCACAACTGTAGCAAAGCCCTTTTGCTCTTTTTTCTTCCAATTGTTGTGGTGTCAACCTTGTTGGTTGTGGAAATCTAGGTGTAGCAACACTTCCTTCTTTATAGAATTGAGTGGTAGGTTTCCTTGTCGCCATAATTTTACATTCAACTTTTCTTGCCAACCTGAATGCCTTCTCCAATGAATCAGGTTCCAAAACGCGAACTTCATGTTGGATGTTATTCTTTAAAGTGCCTATGAAGAGATCAATCCTGTGTTCCTCTGGAATATCAGTTACCCTTATATTCAATTTTTGGAAGTCCTCAATGTGCTGCCCCACTAAACCCTTTTGTTTGAGATTTATCAATTGACTAAAGAAGGTGTTGCTCTTTGTATCCTCATAATGTGCTATCATTTCCTTCGTAAAAATTGACCAAGTGACAATTTTTTTACGGGAGAAAAGCCATCGATACCATACAAATGTATTTTGTTCTAAATGTAAAGTTGCAATGCATAACTTTTTTGTGTTTTTCACATTATGGAGATCAAAATATTGCTCAATCTGTAGTATCCATGTTACAGGATCCTTTCCATCAAACTTCCTCATATCCATTTTTGGAATATGGTGGTTCTTCCCGCCAACATTAGATTTTATGAAATCACGATTATCATTTATTTTGTTCTCATCATGAGTTTCCTCTACTATCTTTTCACCATTAGGAAACATTTATTGTATCAACTTTGTCAAACCTTCCATGTTTTCTTTTAGATCATTCTTCATGTTTTCCATTTTCTCATCTATCTTAGCTTCCATGTCATCCATCTTAGATTCCATGCCAACTTCCATGCCATCTATCTTAGATTCCATGCCATTCTTCAAACCATACATCTTAGATTACACACCTTTATTCAAACCATCCATCTTATATTCCACGCCTTTCTTGAAAACTTCCATGTCATTTTTTGTTGCTCTATGTGAGAGTGAAATTTATTACACTTGCTCTTGTAATTTTGATATGTCATGTTGCCATTCTTCCTCTTCATGAGTCATAGTAGAGCATTATAAAGGATTAATGGGTGTTGAATTTTTTTTAGGGGCCATTTTAGAATCGAATACTGATATCTATTCTACAATATGCCCTTGGAATCAATTCAACTTGATTCTTCAAACAAGACTTATGCAATTTGGAAAAAAAAAATACACACATTTTACTTTCTTTTGAGGAGCTCGATATTGAAATTGAATGATCTCTATAATTGTGGATCCTCAATATCTGAAATTAAACCCTGTAGTAGCCCTATGAAGTTGATTTCAAATGCCACAGGTCTGATTTGATTTGGATTCTTCAATGAAAAGTTATGTCCAATCTCCCACAATGACCCAATTTTGGATTGGTTCAGTAGAGCGAACTTGTATGACTTGCCACGTGTCGTTGTTTCCTCCTTTGGCTCTGAAATTGATAGAACGAAAACTAAAGTCCGTGTACTTGTGGCCACTTTTTACATCATTCCAATCTGATGCTCAGAGAGAGAGCTATGAATATTTTCCCACAATCACCTCTTTGAGATGAAATTCAGAAGCCTTAAAAAGCCCTAACTTCCACAGATCATATCTCCAAAAATATTGCAAAACAATATCTAAAATTTTGTGAAAATGTTCCTTAGGATTACGGCTTCAACTCTAAAAATTTCAGCTTATGAAACTTTGTAGAAAAAAATTTATTACGAAAATACCACGATGACCTGTTTAGGTCAAATTCAGGAGCCTGCAAAATGACCTAACTTGTACAGATCATATCTCTGACAATACTGTGAACCAAGCTCTGAAATTTTGCGATGATGTTCCTTAGGATTTTGGCTTCGCACTCTAAAAATTTCAGATTCTGAACCTTTGTAGAAAAAAAAGTTATAGTGAAAATTCCATGATGACCTGTTTGGAGTAGCAAAACCCTAGAATCTCAAAGCTCTGATACCAAATGTTGTGAAACAGCTCCAAAAAGAGAAGAAAAGAGATATCAACACCTTAGAAATAAGCCACTTTGAGGGGGAAACCTCCAATACATTACATGAATGAAAAATTCTTGGATGATTCAAATTACAAAACCTTCTTTCTATATATAGGAGTCCATGGGGCCACAATGTAATCCTAGCCGACCTAACAATAATAATTTAAGGGCACAATAATAACAATAAGGGGGTTACACTAAGAACCATAAGGGACTATACTAGTAATATAGGGACCTAAAAATTTGAAAATCCTCCAACCTTCTTGTTCTTCTTCTTTTATGGACAGTTAGTAGCATAATGCCCATGCTTGTGACAGTGAAAACACTTCACTATGGACATGTCCCACTTCTTGCCATCTTTGGACTCATAGTTGGAATGGAATGTATTCCCCTTCCCATTCTTCACCTTGGAATCCAAAGCACAATATTATTCATCTTCATTCTTATATGAAAATCCATCTCTGGTGTTCCATCTAAACTCCTCCTGCACCAAATCCAACCACAGTTGTTCCCAATCCGGTAGCTTTTCCCTTCCATTGAAAGAGTCTTGATAACTATGCCAACTCTTGGGAAGTCCTAGGAGAGCCTAGGTCACCAAATCATCATCAATGATAGTTATGCCAACGCTCCCCAGTTCATCCTAACATTGGACTAACTTTTTAAAATATTTTGGCATGGAGTCGCCTTTCTCCATCTTGATCCTCCTGAGTTTATCTTTGAGCGCCAATTTCCTATGGTCGCTGCTACTTTGAAATAGATTCATCAAAGCCTTCCACATTGCATATGGTGTGGCTTTCCCATGGAGGCTTGAGACAATGTGGTCTCGTACTCCCTCCAATATGATCTTCCTTTCCTTTTCCACTTTATTTTTCCATGCATCAAGGTCTGCAGCATCTGTCACAGCGGGTTTAGGAACATCATTGTCAATGAATTCCTTCAAGTCATTGTCTTCGAGTACTGCCTCCATCCCGTCCTTCCAAGAAATATAGTTTGAGATGCCCTCAAGTGCATACTCTAACCTCAAGCCATTGAAAGCCATTTTGATCCTGAATAATCTGTAGCACCAAGAAAGTCTTTCTACAAATTCGAGTTCTATCCAGTCACAAACTCAGCTCTTCCTTCACTATTCTGATTTCCTCTGCTCTGATACAATGTAGAAATTATAAAACAAGTATGTATATCATGGATTCAATATGATCTAACAATGTACTGAATTTAAATATTGAATCGTTTCTACAAATCAATTGTGTAATTAAAAACACAATCGCCAATCACATGAAGCAAAGAAGAATCAATCAAGCCACAACATAGATAATTTCCTGGGGAAAGCTTGCTGCTCAAAACCCCACTATCTTCTATTGTATATTCAGCATGGAATAAGGAAACAATCACATACAACTCTTCCCACAAGAGCCCTCCTATACTCAGCTAATTGTCTCACACTGTCTCATATAAAACTGGCTAATACTTAGCCAATTCACTACCTCCACACAACCTTGCTTGCTTGCGTAATCCCTGATGAATGCAATCCATATTATTTAGGAGTTTTTGCCTTCCTTGAATGTGCAAGTATCATGGGCACTCCAATGGGTGTTTGGTTGCATGGGTGCAACCCAATAATCCTACAACTGATAGTCAACTTCCTTTTCACCTAGATCTCAACTGGGTCTCCACTGGATCTGATATGCATGCAGCTAATAATAGTAAATCCTTAGTTGCATGTAAGATCATTGATTTTGAATTAATTAATATTTAATTCACTTGATCTCTCACTAGTGTATCTAACAGTTACAACTAGCACAACTGAGTTAAACTGATTACAACATGCATTAACTAATGCACCACTGCACTTCGATCTCTGTTATAACTAGAATTACTCTGCATGCCTCAGCAACTACCCTCAACTCAAAATTCATGAGCTAATTGAGTTTATCACACTCAGTTAACTATTACAAGTTATTTTGAGATTATATTAGATTTTATTGTCCATCTTAATTAAGGGATAAATAAAATATACATGCACCAAATTTATCCCACACCAGTGTAGGTGTTGCTAAGACATTTGGTCCCAACCTAATGTAGGTACTGCTTGGACCTCTTGGTCCCACACTACTCGTGGGTGCTGAAATTTCTTGTTGAATATCAACACCCTTCCTCTTTCTTTCTCTCTCTCTCTTCCTTCCTCTCTCTCCCATCTCCCTCTATCTCTCGTCAGCTCTCTCTCTCACCCCCCCCCGCCCCCCAACTCTATGATTATCTCCCTCCCTCTCTCCTTATCTCTCTCCTTCTCTCCCATCCAACTCTATCACTATGTCCTTCCCTCTCTCCTTCTCTCTCTCCCTCTCCCCCCCCCCCCTCCATATCTATGTCTCCCTCTCTCCCTTCCCCTTCTATAACTCTCTTTACCTCTATCTCTTCTTGTATTTATTCTTCCCTCCCTATCTACCCCCCTCCAACTCCAACTCTCTTTCCCTCCCTCACTCCTTCTCTCCTTCCCTTCCTCTCTCTCTCCCCCTCCATCCATATGATCGAGAATTTCCACTCTATGTAATCAATGATGTATGTAAAGTATAACATATTTTACATTTTATTTTTTTATTTTGAAATCAGTTATGGTTTATATGCATGGTGTATTGATAAGCCATGGTATTGGCCCATGGTATTACAACAAAACCTATTTACAAGTTTATAATACTCATGGTTAATAATTTTGTTGTATTGTAAGTAATAAGTTTTTATGTGCTTATTAATAAAATTTAAATTTGCTTATGGAATCATTATTAGTTCTTTTCATTAGCTTAGAATTGACCAATGCAAATTATAGTGTTTAACTTTGAAAAGTAAATATCTTTTTTTAGTATTATTAAAAAAACAAATTTCAAACATTTGATTGGACCATAACTTGAAGGAATTATTGTAGCCTTTGCATAATATAGCTCCATGTGGATAACTGAGAGATAATTTATTTATATGGTTGCAATATTCATGCATGATTTTTATATATTTGCGTAGTAATTTTTTTTTCTTAAGCTTTGCAGGAAAACCATCCAAAAATAAAACTATTGAAAATAGTTTATACTCAAGTAAATAAAATATTTACCATAAATTACTTCCTTTCAAATTTTAAGCAATTATTTGCATAAAAAATGGATAAGAATAAGATGTAAATACATATACTTACCACTATTACTTCTCACATTTATGTTTATTTAGCCTAAGTAAAATTGTAAATGTGTAGACTTACTTGTGGTTACTACCAACCAAATTTATGTAAGCTTTTGCATTCAATAAATAATTTACTTATCCACTTCATATCCCACTTTATTAGTTCATTCCAAATAAAGACTATAGGATGACTTGTCTATTGAACACTATTAATTTAGCATTTAGCATTGACCAATGTAAGTTATAATTATTTATGAAAATTTTCCCAAAGCATAATTTATGACTTAAGTTGGAAGGACTAAGGTACATGCAAAAAAAAAATACAAAATGACAAATTGAATTTTGTTATTATTATTTTTTTTTACTTTTAGTTTTTTATTATTAATTGAGCCAAGATTCCCCCGATCGGGGTGGACATCTGGAGCAGGATGGTTAAATGAAGAGGAAATATGGCGGCGGTAATCCAGAGTCATCATGTCACAGTATGGAGCAGTAAATACTCTCATGCGAACGCCAGTGGAGGGAAAGGAGCATGACGGCTTGGCATGCATGCCAACCTGGTTGTCAGAAAGGCCCGGGAGGGTTATCAAAGTAGAGTGTTTGTGCCATTTTTCCATGCAAAAGCTTGGCGCATGGAAGACATAGAGGCAGCAGCGAAATCGACTGGAGGAGCGATCAATCAGGTCGACGATTCTCTGGGGGTATGTATTCGCTTGTCTGAGAATTTTTAATGTTGATGACTGTAATGATAGAATGGTTCGGTTCCAAAACAAGGGTATCTGACAGTTTCGGATGGCTTGCCACCCGGTCCTTCTGCCACTTACTCCTGTAGAACCTTGTTTTAGAGATCCTTGTCTATCTATTACAATTGTTTATGTTTGTTCCTGGCCTTTAATTGTGATAGGATTGAATGCAGAAGGTAGGCTTTGGGGTTTTAGTAGTAGGGGTACTGTCTCTGCCATTGTTAAACGAGGCAGGGGTCGAGGTAGGGCTTGACAGTGGTGTAGTTTTCCTGTTCACCGAGTTAATTCAGAGAGTCTTTGCCTTGGAATAATTCTGTTGCGTCGAGTCAGCCCTTGGGATGTTTGTGAGTCACAATGTTGGCCATGGGTATGGTTGCTGTTTATTATTATTCATAGTCCTGGAATTCCCTACAGAGATTCTCTGGAAAAGGTCAAAGTCATGTTTAATATGTTCCCTGTTCCTCTTACATATGCACTGAAAAAACTGGCTGCCTTTGTAAATTGGTATATTAATTAGGTCCTCTGGGTATCTTATTTGGATGTGCTGGGCAGACGCGCCGGCTCTATTCATGGGATAGTCACTGGTTATATCAATGCTGGTACTTATATCCTTGTTGTTTGCACCTATATGTTTGAATTGATGCACAGACTTCCTTCTATCATGGGGAAGAGACGTGCTCAGTCTGCGAAGGGTAAATCGCCGGTAATCCCGGAGCCTGCTCCTAAGAAGCGGGGTCGAAAACCGCTCCATGAGAACCTTGAGACTCTTGCTACAAATTATGTTACAGGGAATTCATCTGCTATACGACAAGAAATTCATGGCTGGGAATGTGACCTCAAGACTGATCCTAACACTGTTACCGATGAAATAGGTAACCGCACTGTTATCTACTTTTTTTCGGTAGCATAAAAAGCACCTGATTTTGAAAAGTAGTGACGCAAAATCACCTTCTTCTTTTTTTGGAGCACATTTTCGACACTCTAATATTTTTATTTATGAAGTATGAATATTTGTTTTAAAATGTTAGTGATTTTCATGCTAATTTTGAAACGTATTGATGCAGCATCAATTTTTTTTTTAGAGCGGTAATTTTCATGCTAATTTTGAAACGTATTGATGCAGCATCAACCTTTTTTTTTTTCGAGTGGTGATTTTCATGTTGGTAATAAAACACAAAACTTAGATAAAAAATATATATATAAAAACAATAAGAAAAACTAATAAAAATGTAAAAAAAAACAAATTTAACTCGTAAAAATAAAAAAATTAAACAAAAATAAATTTAAAAAAACAAAAATATTCGAAAATTATATCAAAAGAAATGACAAAATTTGAAAAAAAAAAACACATAATTTAAAGAAAAAAAAAAAAAAATTAAAAAAAAAAAAAAAAAAAAAAAAAAAATCAAAAACATTTTTTTCTAAGTTATTAAAAAAAACCATATAATTAAAAAAATAAAAATTTAAAATAGAAAATTTAAAAATAATTTAAATTACAAAATTAAAATTTAGATAAAAAAAAAATACAAAAAAGAAAAAATTAAATTTAAAAATTTAAATTAAAATAATAATAATAAGAAGAAAAAAATACAAATTTTAAAATTTATAAAAAAGAAAAAAAAGAAAAAAACCACGTGCAAATAATTAAAAAGCAAATATCCATAAATTTATTGTTTTTTTTTAAAATGAAACAACTTATAAATTTAAAAAATGAAAAAATAAATAAACTAAAAGATTAAAAAATTAAATTAAATTAAATTAAAATGTAATAAATTTAATAAATAAATTTTAAATTTTAAAAAATAATTAATCTAAAATATTAAATTTAAAAACAAAATTTAAAAGAAAAAAAAAACAAAACAAAAAAAATTAAAACAAATTAAATTTAAAATAAAAAACAAATAATTTTAAATTTTTTGAATTTAAAAAAAAAAAATCAAATTAAAAAAAAAAAAAATTATTAAAAATTAAAAAAAAATAAAAATAAAAAAAGAATTTTTTGATCGTGGTGGCGCCTCCAATCAGCGTCCCGCCCAGGTGGCGGCAGAGGTCGGCTGCTGGGCGAGAGGATGATTCCGAGAATCGACCTCTCGCGGCGGGAGGCTGATTCCGAGAATCGCCCTCCCGTGGCAGGGGGCTGATTCCGGGAATCACCCTGAGGCCGATTCTGGGAATCACGCTCTCATGGCGGGAGGCCGACTTTGGGAATCGCTCTAAGGCTGATTCCGGGATTCCCCCTCCCGCGGCTGGAGACCGATTCCGGGAATCGCCCTCCTACCGCGGGAGGGCAATTCCCTGAATCGGCCTCTCGCGGCGGGAGGGCAATTCCCTGAATCGGCCTCTCGCGGCGGGAGGGCGATTCCCGGAATCGGCCTCTCGCCGCGGGAGGGCGATTCCTGGAATCGTCCTCAGCAGAAAGACGATTCCGGGAATCGCCCTCCCGCCGCGGGAGGGCAATTCCCTGAATCGGCCTCTCGCGGTGGGAGGGCGATTCCCGGAATCGGCCTCCCGTGGTGGGAGGGCGATTCCCGGAATCGTCATCCCACTGCGGGAGAACGATTCCCGGAATCGTCCTCAGGGCGATACCCGGAATCTACCTCCCGCCGCCTCAGGGCGATTCCCGGAATCGGCCTCCCGCCGCCTCAGGGCGATTCCCGGAATTGGCCTCCCGCCGCGAGAGGGCGATTCCCGGAATCGGCCTCAGGGCGATTCCTGGAATCGACCTCCCGCTGCGGGAGGGCGATTCCTGGAATCGGCCTCTCGCTGCGGGAGGGAAATTCCCGGAATCAACCTCCCACCGCAGGAGGGTGATTCTCGGAATCGTCCTCTCGCCCAGCAGCCAGCCTCTGCCGCCACCTGGGCGGGATGCTGATTGGAGGTGCCACCACCATCAAAAAATTCTTTTTTTTTTTTTTAATATATTTTTTTTAATTTGATTTTTTTTTAATTTTTTTTTTTTTTTAATTCAAAAAATTTAAATTTTTTTTTTAAATTTAATTTTTATATTTGAAATTTAATTTGTTTTATTTTTATTTTTTTATTTTATTCATTTTTTTGTTTTTAATTTTTTTTTCTAAATTTTGTTAAAATTTTTTATTAAATTTTGTATTTTTATTTATTTATTTATTTGAATTTAATATTTTTTTTTTAAATTTTTTGTTTTTTTATTATTATTTTTTTAATTACATAAATTTTTTATATTTTTTTATTTCAATTAAAATAGTGTAATTAATTTTTTTTATTTTATTTTTTATTTAATTTTATTTTTTTTCAATTTTTCAATTTTAATTTATTTTTAAAGTTTTTTAGCTTTTTATTTTAACAATGTTATTTTTTTCTTTATATTTAAAATTTATTTTTAATTTTAAAATTTATTTGTTTATTCATTTATTTATTAAAATTTAATATTTTTTTTTTAAATTTTATTTGTTATTTTAATATTAACATTTTTTTATAAATTTAATAAAATCTAATATTTATATTTTGAATTTAAGTTCATATATATATATATATATATATATATATATATATATATATATATATATATATATATATATATATATATATATATAGAATTTAAATTTAATTTATTTTTTAAAATCTATTTTTTTTAATATATATTTTTTTAAATTTAATATTTTTATTGTATTTTATTTTTCATTTTTTATTTTTAATTAATTTTTCATTTTTTTACTTTTAATTTCAATAATGTTTTTTTTTTTTTTTTTAATTTTTTTTTTTAAGTTTTAAATTTATTAAAATTTAATATATTTCTTTAAATTTATTTTTTTTATTTTAAAATTTAAATATTTTTTTCTAATTTAATAAACATTTTCCCTTTTTTTTTTAAATTTAATTTCTATATTTTATTTTTTATAATTTCTTTCCTTTTTTAACTTGTTTTTTTTTTTTTTTTTAATTTAATATTTTTATTTTGTTTTTATTTTTATTTTTTTATTTCTATATATTTTGAAATTTTAATCTTTAATTTTTTTTATTTTTTATTTTTTTTTGTTAAATTTTAGGTTTTTTTAGTGTTTGAATTAAAATTTTTATTTTATTTTTATCTTTATTTTTTTATTCCTATATATTTTTAATTTTTTAAGCTTTAAAGTATTTTTATTTTTTAAATTTATTTTTTCTTAAATTTTAGGTTTTTTTTAATGTTTGAATTTTAAAAATTAAAAAATGTTATTTCTATTTTTAAAAATGTCAAAAATATGACACAATTTTTTTTGTTTTTTGTTATTCCAGCATCAACTGGTTTTGTTTTGAGGGTGTTTTTTCAATCCTTTTTTCAAGAAACAATTTTGTTTTTAGCATAATTTTATAAAATGTTGAAATTTGACCTTAAAAAAAAACCAAGTGTGTTCTGGAATACACTTTTTTTGTTTTTGGGGTGTTTTTTCATGCTTTTTGAGTCTTTTTGGGCTAGAGTTCCCATTTTCAGGTTAGGTTACCGGTTTCATCGGTAACAGTGTTTCCTGAGGACTTGGAAACAGAAGCTGAATCCTTGATTTCATCTCTTTTCCTGGCAATACTCGAGGGCGCCTCACCTTATTTCAGCAGACAGTACACACATATTGGCTTGTCAAATGCCTTATATCTAAGGCTATTCAAAGTTTTAATCCTGGCCAAGCAAGGAATGAGGCTACTAAGATGGATCCCCGCGTTTTGGAACAACTTCAAACCATACAGGATCAATTACAACATACAAAGATTACCCAGTATCAAGCAGCAGATCGCATGAGCAGACTGGATGATAGGGTTGGCCGTATGGAGAAGCAATTGCAGATGCTACAGCAAGTAGACATGCCTAGGTCTACAGTGAAAGACCCTGCTCCAGTTTACTCATCTGATGGATAGTAGTTTAATTTTTATCATGTGTCTTAATGACATTAGCAATTTTGTATGAATTTCTGATTTTTTATAAGTATCAGTATATGGACAATTCCGATAGCGGAAGGATAGCTCATGCAGACTTTAGAAGGATGAAACAATTTCAGTTTTGGTTTGCCTTTCATGCACTGCGGTAGCCAACAGACCTGGTTTCCTTCGGGTAGGTTGAGGCCACATAATTGCTTTTATATTACTGTAACCTGTCTTGCATATATAAATAGAAAATAGTCAGGTCCTACCATATTTACAAAAAAAAAAAAATTAATTGAGCCAAGATTTAAATGTTTACACTCATTTACAGGCACTACAACATCTCCACCATAATGGGCTCTGTATTAATTTTAACCTTTTATTATTTTTTAATTGAGCTGACATATCAATGTTAAATGTTAAAGGACACATCTCCCGTTATACTAGGTTGTAGAATGTCTCTCAACTTAATAAACTTAAATTAAATTATATAAAAAATTTATCATACAATATAATATGGTAATTTATCCATGAAGGGTGCATTAACGTAGACCCTCCCCTCTCGCTCAAACATCATGATTGTCTATAAAAATAAGTGGCATAGCATGCAAGCCACCTACCAAGGGGCTGGCTCGTGAGTCACCTCGGATGCTCACTCAAGTCATAATTCCACGCTTTGGCATCATGCAAAGTACCATGCATGTAACAGGCCGCACAAAACAATTTCATGGTTGATGATGAAGGCATCGAATGTTTATACGAAAATGATCGCTCCTACTCATAGCGAGAACACTATGGCTCAATCCTTCGTGGATGTGGCAACCATGTGAGTTCTTCACCATAGGATCACTAACACATTAGACAATACAAATATCATTTCTGAGTAGCATGTTTCATTCATATGTAATGAATGGTGCACTTCGACCATTGGCTATATGAATACCCTTGATATCATAAAAATTGAGCAAAATAAGACTCCCCTATACCTATATCAAGGTCATGAAGAACTATTTGGGATTAGTATCCTTTGTGCTAGTGAATTCCATTTGGTGCAAGTAAATTTTCTAGTTTTTTACCTTATAATAGTCTTATTAGAATCTCGGGAAATCCTATTATAAATACATTTAAGTTTCATTCACATAAAATTGTGTTTGGTTGGTCCATTATGTGGCTTATCTAGTTTGTGGATTGATGTAACTTTTGCAAATACTTTGATTCAAATTTTCCTCCTAGCCATCCTTTCTTATCTGTAACTTTTCCCTATCAACTCACACCCAACCCTCTCAAATTCCCCCCCCATAGAAAATCCCAATAGATTGATCTCATATCAATTTCCCAACTACTACCCTCACATCAATTCCCAACGACCTCTGGTCTCGTGTCAATTCCTCCCTTGCTGGCATATCTCTTGCTCCTCTTCCTCTACTTCTATGTATTGTGATCTGAATTTGAATCTTAGTTATTGTTGTGCTAATTTAATTTTAAGATATAAAACTTATTTACTGATCTTATGCTTGATGTGCAAGTTCCCTTATTGCTTATGTGTGTCAAAGAGGTAATTAAAACTGAATTTTATGAGTGATTTTGAAAGCATAAATAATGAATTTAAATGGTTGGATAGTAGAAACATAAATGACAACAAAACATCACAAACTGATCCATTAAAACAAAGCTTTGATGAAGGATTTCACCCCTCCTGGGCTACATCTCCTTGGTCCAGCTCCATAGCTTGGGCCTCTATATTAGCTCAATTGTGCTCAAAATGATGTTTACATGCATCAAATGCTCTTGAAACCTATTCTAATGAGTTTAAAATGTCGAAATATATCAAAAATGACTATTTTTTACTCAATTTGGTTAATAGATGCTCTGGGCATGGCCTTCCCTCCTGGTGGCCCTAGGCTTCAAAAATATTCAAGGCAACAAAAATCTCTGTAGATGACCTCTTCTGCCTTTGAAACCTATTCCAATGGCTCCAAAACATCAAAATTTTCTAAGAATGACTCTTCCTGCACTCCATTTGGTTGAAAATTGCCTCAGTTATGGCAAAAACAAATTCTCCTACTATTTCTACACTAAATCTGGAATCCGGAGAGATAGCTCCACTAAACTAGAGCTTCACCGCATTTGGTGGACTCCGCCAGTTTAATCGCACCATTAACGGATAGATAATATCATATTAATGTTGATTAATTGCATAAGTAGCGCTAAGCACGTTTAACACTTAACCACAAATTATTATGGGTTAACTTGGATTAGCGGGTTAATAAACAAGTTTAATGGCATAAACATGTCTTAATGGATTTGAATCCCCCCCAATGTATTAGCGCTCTGGTGCGGTCATGGTCACAATCATGTTATGAGGGAGTTGGCCCCCTCCTCTGCCCATTGGAGAACTGCATGAATGTTAAGTAGGTGTGCGCACCCATAGTTGTTAAGAAACAACTTATGGCATGTTGGTTACGACGGGTGCTTACATGGGGGAGGTCACGGGGTCGATCCTGACCTTTGCCCCTCCTCGGTGCTATAAATTTTTAGTTGAACGCGATTTTGAACTTTGGTTAAAAAAATTGTTTGCGCTCCACCTTAATACATTTGCCAACATGATATCAATACACCACCATAACATATATCGGACCCTGCCACTTGGATATGTCAGGCCCTCAATATATATTTGAACCTTGGAAATTAAGGCTAATAAAAATATTTATATGCAGATTATAATAATGTTAATTGAAAATTCATTAAGGTTATATATATAACCTTAATTCATTAAAAATAAATAATAATTACTAGCATAAAAATCCATAAACCCAAATTCAACCCTTGGAGGTCATTATACAAATTTTACCTTCACAAACCAAAATGGCGAATCCTGTAGTGACACTTGTCATAGTCCCATTGGACTAAAAATGAAGAAGATTCCCTTAATTCTGACTAGTGTGCCATGTCATCAGTGTGTACATGTTCTGCAAATTTTTTTAATAAAATTTTGCCTATTCTAAACGATGATCAACAGAGCATAACTTCCTCATCCGAACTCAGTTTTCAACGAAACGAGTTGCATTGGATTCCTTGCGACAGGACGGTCGTTGTCATTCTAGTTTCATTCAATTCTGAGCACTTTCATTTTTTAGCTACATATTGAGCTTCTGATCATTCCTCCCCACTAGAAGCCTTTTGGACCCCAAAACCTCTCTGATTACTGATTATGTGTATCAGGGTACTGTTCCCTCACCCTTCCAATCTCGATCCATTGAAATTTTCCCAATTTCATCGTTTGGATCTTTTCATAAAAATCAACTTTTTCCTTGATTCTTGCGACCTTTTCTTGTTGTCATTGACATCGTCATGCTGCAATATTTCTAAATTTGCAGAACAAAAACCTATTCTTGCAGAAACAATCTTGCTCCTACCTTGGTCAACAATCAAAGGAAACTTAGAAACTCTCTCACCTTGCACGCTGCCACCATGGCGATTTTTAGCTTCTTTTTCCTTGTACTTGCTTTGACTCTTGACCAAGTATATTTTCCATTTCCATGTACCTTTTGGAAACTAGCAATAAGCATTTGTGGAACCCATGCCTTCTTTTCAAAGTTTCTTTGTTTCTTTCTCTTTGACCTTTGCACCCTCTTGCACCAGCATCTTATTTCCAACACCGCTTAACACTAATGTTGACTATTGTAAATGTTTTTCACCTTCTTTCAAAGGCAACATGGTAACATCCTGAAACAAATCATTACAAACATACACAGCTTTTTGAAAAGTGTGATTCAATACATCTCTTTGTTTGATCATCAACAATGTCAAGTTCTGACTTGCATTCACTATCCTCTTCATTTCACTTGCATGTACAAGAGACAAACCTGTATTTTTATTTTGTGCTCTAATTATGTACTCAATGCCATCCCTAAACAAGTGATAATTGTTCTCATGGCGATGAAATACAACTTTCCTATCGTATAGATAAGAAATTCCCAATACAATACCTAATACCTCAAGCGGCACCACATCAAGCTCAACTTCATCAAGAAAGTTTGAGTTAATGGCGAATCTTAGTAAGCACTTCCTTGTAACCTGCAAGTTTGCATTCTTGCATATCCAACCAAAAGGATATGGTCTTGGATGTCTAATAGTTTCAAGGCCTAGTTTCTTAACAAAATCTTCGGAAATCAAGTTAGCTTGTGACCCACTATCAAAAAGTGTATCAAACTTGGTATGTTTAGAGACAACTCTAATATGGAAAATTTCTATTCTTGTATCTTCATCATGAGTATCATTTGAACAATTTGAAGAACTAGTGCTCGCAACATGTTTACCTTTCAAACCCATGGCTGCAATTTTTGTCTCATCTCTTGAATCTGACCCTAAGTCATGTTCAGCTATAGCAACAATTTTTCCCTTCTCTTTGGATTTCAATCTATTTGGTTTCAATTCTGGATGAAGTTTCCAACAATGGTCTTCATCATGGCCAGTCTTTGAACATTTTTTGCATGTGATTTTTTCCTTCTCTCTTTTTACAGAGCTATTTCTTTTTCCTCTTCCATAAAACTTTCCTTTTCCTTTACCCTCACTTTAATTTTTCTCATCTATGTTTTGTTTTCCCCTTGCCTCCAAGTGTGTGGCTTGTACACAAACTTCATCTAAATTGCTTGGGTTAAACATAAGAATAGTATGCTTCAAATAGGAATGTAAACCCCCAATGTATTTAAAGAGTGTATCTTGGGCATTCAAATTTATTCCTAACAACAAAGCTCTCTTTCTAAACTCCTGGTTATATTCTTGAACTGTTTGACCCTTGAGTTGCTTAAAATTTTTCCAACTCATAATAACTTTTTGCATCTAGGCTAATGGATAAAATTGTCGTTTAATGGAAGAAATAAACTCAACATAAGAAATGGATATCTTACCATGGATTTGTGTTTCCTCTTAAGTCTTTGCTTCCCACCAAACTAGTGCTACTCCTTGTAGAAAGTATACAATATTCATGTATATCTTGGATTCTCCTGATCTAGCAATGTGCTATTGTTAAATACATAATTTCTTCTACAAATATTTGCGGAATTAAAAAACACAATCGCCAATTACGTAAGCATGAAGAAAGATCAATCACATACAACACTGATAATTTTCCCAGGAAATATTACAGCTAAAAACCCCACTATATTCTATTGTATATTATATCATGGATCATGAAACAATTGCATACAAAGCTCCAATCACAAGAGCCCTCAGTACATCAGCTAATTGTTTCACACGGTCATACAAAAAATAGCAAGTTCCTTAGCCAATTTACTGTCTCCAGACAACCTACCTCCACTGCGCAATCCCTAATGGTAAAGAACCCTGAATGATGGATTGCCTTACCTTCCTTGATTGCGTAAATATCATGGGCTCATCCAATGTGTGTGTGGTTGCATGTGTGCAACCATATAATGTCACAACTGATGGTTTACTTCCCTTTCACCTTGAACTTAACTTGGTCTCCACTGGATCTGACGTGCATGCATTTAATAATAGTAATTCTTCATTTGCATGTGAGACCATTGATTCACTTGATCTCTCACTAGTGTATCTTCAGTTACAATTAGCACAATTGAGTTTAACTCACTTAACTGAGTTAAACTACTTTACAACTTGCACGACTGCACTTCCAACTCTGTTACAACTTCGAATCACTCAGTTACAACTAAGTCAACCTGAATGTCCCACCAACCAACCACTTAAATTGAAATTCCTTTAGCTAAATAATTTTCCACTTCAGTTAACTATTTCCAAGTTCTCATTGAGAATAGATTATAGTTTATTGTCCAACTAATATTAAGATATAATAATAGTAGACATGCATCTATAAATAGACATGAATTCTATAAATAGATTATGCACATACATTTATAAATATACATGCACCTAAAAATAGCATATGTGGGCCCCACCTAGTGTAGGTTCTTAATTTTCACTAGGATCAAGGATGTTGTTTCCGGATGCAAATTTCACTATTTCTTGTTACAAACTTCAACACTCCCTCTCAACAAGAAAGGAATGTCCATGCATGCGACATGAAACTCCATGCACGTGACATGCAACCATTGCATGCGACATGCAACTCCATGCATGCGACATGCAACTCCATGCATGCAACACTTTTCTAGTGTTTCTCGCACATGCAACTCTTTGCATGCAACATTTCTCCAGTGTTTCTCACACATGCAACACTTCAGAAAATTAATAGCCTCCAAACAACTGAATCAATATAATGAATTTATCATCAAAGTCTTCTGACTTCTGCTAGCTACTGCACATGTCTTCTGCATCCACTGTGTTGTTGACATTTGCATCCATGCACTCTGCACTTGCTGCCAACTTTGATCTACGCTCTAGTATTCGACACTGTCACTTTGATTTCATGTTCTCCTGACATTTGACTGAATCTATCTAACTGATCCTGCTATTTTTTCTCTGTGGGCTCCTCATAGCCAGGTTCGATTCATGATATCCACACCATCTCAATGAATCCAACCCAAAATTTCTTCTTGGGATTATTCATTCATGTCACCCCACCTCTCACCTGGTGGTATAGCTACATGCACTCCCTCTGCCCATCTGGCTCGAAATTTCTCTGCATGAGTGGTTGATCCCACTCCATGATCATTCGCATGTGGCTGCTCCACATCTTGAGGTTCACTCTTACCTGCATGCAAATCCAACTCCCTCTCAAGGGTTAATTGCATGTCTTTCTCACACTTCCCCATGGTTGGAAACTCTGTAGAAATCACATCTATATCAAGTCTATAGAGATTCTTCACACGAATCCCAATCTTCTTGAATTTATTTTTGGCTTTATGTCGAAGGAAGGATTTACCTTCACTAAAGACCACATCATATCCTTTATCTTCCAATATTGCAACTGAAACTAAATTTTTCGTTAAGTCTGGTACATGTATTACATCTTTTAAAAATAAGGGTTTACCTGACTTCCTTTGGAAAGAAACTGTACCAATCTCGGTAGTGCTATACCTTTTGTCATCACCCATTTCGAAATGCATCTGGAGGTCCTTCTCCTCCAAGCTACTGAAAATTTCTCTATCTCTCGTCACGTGGAAAGATGCACCACTATCCAAGTACCACATCGAACTCATTTCACTTGACACCATGCATGCAATAAGTGATAATTCAAGCTCAAATTTGGAGGAAAGGGCCTCACCAGCTGCAACTCTAGTAACCTTCTCGTTCTTCTTCTTTTGTGGAGAGTTTGTGGCAATATGTCCATGCTCGTGACAGTGAAAATACTTCACTTTGGACATGTTGTGCTCCTTGCCATATTCACTGACCTCAAATTTAGAATGGAATTTATTTCCCTTCCCCTTCTTCGCCTTGCTATCCAAAGCATGATCCTCTTCATCATCATGCTTTGATGAAGAGCCATCTCTAGTGCTCCACCTAAACTCCTCCTACAACAGATTTGACCACAGTCGTTCCCAATCTGGAAATTTTTCTCGTCTATTGATAGAGTATTCATAACTATGCCAACAATTAGGAAGTCATAGGAGAGCCAAACTCACCAAATCATCATCAATGACAGTTATTCCTACACTCCCAAGCTCATCCTGACATTGGAAAAACTTTGTTAAGTATACCAGAATAGTGTCATTCTTTTCCATCTTGATCTTCCCGAGTTTATCTTTGAGCACCAATTTCCTATGGTCACTTCTGCTTTGGAATAGATCCATCAAACCCTTCCACATATCATGTGGTGTGGATTTCCATGGAGGCTTGAGACAATGTGGTCTCGTACTCCCTCCAACAGGATCCTCCTCGCCCTTGCCACTTTCTTTTTCCATGCAACAAGATTTGCAGCATCTGCAACATTTGGCTTAGGAACATCTTTTTCAATGAATTACTTCAAGCCATTGTCTTCAAGTACTGCCTCCATCCTGTATTTCCAAGAAATGTAGTTTGAGCTACCCTAGAGTGCATACTATATCCTCAAGCCATTGAAAGCCATTTTGATCTTGAATCAGTTGTAGCACCAAGAAAGTATTTCTGCAAGTTTGAATTCTTTCCAATCACAAACTCATCTCCTTCTTCACTTCTGCAATTTCCTGTGTTTTGACACCATGTAGAAAATTTAACACAGCTCTGATACCATGTAGAAATTATACAATATTCATGGATATCTTGGATTCTCCTGATCTAACAATGTGCTACTGTTAAATACATAATCACTTCTGCAAATATTTGTAGAATTAAAAAACACAATTGCCAATTACATAAGCATGAAGAAATATCAATCACACACAACATAGATAATTTTCTGGGGAAAGTGTTATCACCCAAAAATTTTCAAAACATCATTGTGTCAACTCTGTTTTTGATCATGGTCTCAAAATGGGTTTGAAAGTCATTTTAGGATTTGGTTAAGGGTAGGTTAGAGTTTTTATAGGTTTTAAGGTCATCATTGAATTCAAATAAAGTCCTTTAAAGGTCCATTTCATGATAAAATACTCACATTTTCCATTTAGGAGTCATTCCATAAGGTTTCGGGTTAAATTTCTACAATTATCCAAGAATCCTCCGTTTCATAGCGCCTCTAGTTCAAAAAATTGGATTTTCGCTACGAAAGCGCTAATACTTTTGTAGTGCAAACTGGGAAAAATACACTGTGGGCGCTACAAAAGCGCAGTTTCTTAGCCGCCTTGTCAATTGAGCTGAAATTTGTTAGAATCCATTAGGAAATGATAGGATAGTGGTATGGTGAGTCAGTTAGTGATCAGATTCAATGTACTTACCTGTCTCACAGTCATCATTGTCATGATAGGGCATGAATGAGGCATCATTCAGTTATGAGATGTGATGGCAGTGATGGTGTAGGCATTAAGGAGATCCTTTCAAATTTATCAACAATGGTTTGTAACTCCGGAGGAGTCGGATTCAATTCTTCACTTTCATTTTCATTCATCAAATTTGAAAAATTTAATTCATGAAATCTACCAAAAAATTCCACAATATGATCTTTGGATTTAAATAAAGTGCTTCTAAATCATTTTAAGAGCTCTTTAAATCAATCCCTTAAAATGGTTAAACCAATATTTAAATCCTTTGGAATGAATAACCCAGTGTTTAAATCAGATATTTAAAAACTATTAAATCTCCAGCATAACACCTGGTCTACACTTTCACTCAGCCACACATTGAGTTTTTTTATAGACCAATTTCCATTTTAAACAATTTTGGTTCATGCATTCACCAACGTATTCATTTCAATTTAAAAAAAAAACAACACTGGCTCATACCTGAAGTTTCCAACACATTAAATTTCCAGCGCTGGCTCAAATCTTCAAACTGTTGCTTCAGAATTGGAAATTGATTGCTTTGAAGTTGAATTACACAGATTTTTAATTTGATTCAACCCAAAAATTCATTGCTCTGCATCAAGGCTTGGAATCGGCTTCTATTCATCGATTGATAAATGCTATACATACACAGAAATTGATTCCAGCAAATAAAACGAATTGCCTCCTTTTAAACACACTTCTCTCTGTGCTGAAGATTGTGTTTCAGCAATATCATAGATTAACAAACAAAACGAATTGCTTCCTTTCAAACAAAATTCTCTCTATGTTGAAGATCGTGTTTCAGCAATATCATAGATTAACAAACAAAACGAATTGTTTCCTTTCAAACATACTTCTCTCTATGCTGAAGATCATGTTTCAGCAATATCATAGATTCTTCAATGGTAACTTTCAAAGCTAGAATCACATTGATTCTTGCCAATCGAACCAGAACGCTTATACAATTTCTTATTGATATCAGAATTGATCTCCGATATTAAAGAATTACTTCACACTAAAAAAAATGAGTTTTATCTTAATAGAGAGGACGCAGGAATATAAGCATATGCAAACATAAAGAAGTATTCATAGGGTCTGCGTTGCACTGAAATTGATATTGAACTGTATAATTCAAGAATTAAAAAAAAATCAAGTCTTCTTCTAACAGAGACCACAGAAGTTTGATTGCCCTCAACTCATACAGAAATATCACACTAATAAAATTTCGAAGATAAAAGATCTCCGGGGATTGCCAGTATGAACCAATAATTCAGAACTTTGCAATCTTTATTAATTCCAATCCTCACAATAATTCCTCACGGCCAACTCCGAATTTCTCCATTACAAATATTCTAATTTATAGTTTTATTACAAAACAGAGACCTCAATTTAGGTTCAGATTTCCTAAATTGAGACAAAATCCTACTTGCCCAATATCCTCCTAAAATCTATCAACTGCAGCTAGATATGCTCAACAGGCTCACACCTATTCAAACCACTTATCTCTAAATACTCTCCTAATTTATTACAAAAAATAATATTATTAAATTGTTTGAGGAATTAAATCCTCTCATTAAACATTTGACTTTCACCCATTAGTGAATGAATTTTAACTCAGCTAGCCACAACATGTGAACAAGCTTTCACATTTTTGGCTAGAATCTAATGCCCCTGCATCAGACTCCCAAGGACAAAATTCTTCATGGGCTCTTGTCCATGAGCTCCTTGACAGAACTGCCCAGCTTCTGCAACATAGCTTCTGTCATCCATGTAGCATCTTCAATTGGCTGATCTTTCCACTTGATCAAATACTGGAAATACTCTTGTCCTCTGGTTCTCTTAAACACCTTCTTGTCTAAGATCATCTCTGGTTGTAATGGTTGCGCTGTAGGTAATTGTATTACCCAATCAATCTGCTCTTTGTCTTCTGGTCTTTCATCTGTGCCACCATCTTCATACCTGTACAAATCTGCAACATTAAATATTTGAGATATTCCAATATCAGATGGCAATTCAATTTCATAGGCATTAGTAGAAAATTTTCTCAGTATTCTGCATGGTCCTATCTTTTTAAACTTCAGCTTGTTATACTCTCTTTTTGGAAATCTGTCTTTCGTCAAATGAGCCAAAACTAAATCACCAACTTTAAATTGTACTTCTCTTCTGCTCAAATCTGCTCTGCTTTTGTACTTGATACTACTGTCTTGTAGATGTTGCTTTACCTGCTCATGAATTGCTTGAATCTCTGAAGAAAATTCTTCACCTTCAGCGCTTCTCAATTCTGCTTTTCCCAAATTTCTCAATTTAGAAACTCCTCTTGGGTGCATCCCATAAACAATATGGAATGGACTCTGTCCTGTACTTCTGTTTGGTGAATCATTGTATGCATATTCTGCCTGTGGTAAGATATGATCCCATTGCTTAGGATGTTCTCCTGCAAGACTTCTCAAAATATTACCGAAACTTCTGTTTACTACCTCAGTCTGCCCATCAGTCCGAGGATGATAAGCTGAGCTGAAACTCAGATTAGTACTGATCTTTTTCCACAATGTCCTCCAAAAATGACCAAAAAACCTGATATCTCTATCAGAAACAATGCTTTTAGGCAACCCATGTAATCTAACAATTTATTTGAAAAACAAATTAGCAACATGAGTAGCATCACTGGTTTTATAACATGGAATAAAATGTGCCATCTTTGAAAATCTGTCAACAACAAAAAAAATTGTATCATTCCCTCTCTGTGTCTTAGGCAGTCCTAAAACAAAATCCATACTTACCATATCCCAAGGTCTGTCTGGAATAGGCAATGGAATGTACAAACCTACATTCTGGCTTCTACCTTTGGCATACTGACAAATTTTACAATTCTTCACATACTTTTCCACTTCAGATCTCATTTTTGGCCAATAATAAAAATGACTCAGCTGCTCATAAGTTTTATCAGTACCAAAATGTCTAGCAAGTCCACCACTATGCTTCTCTCTAATGAGATTTTCCCTCATGGAACAATTCGGTATACATAATTGATTTCTCTTGAACAACAAACCTTCTTGCAAGAAATAATCCAATCACTGACTTCTATCAATCAAAACAAGATTCAAACATGCTTCAAATGCTTCCTTGAAATCCAAATCTGTTTTATACAATTCCTTAAGAAAATCAAAACCTACCACTTCAATTTGACTTTCTTGGACAAGAATGTTCTTCCTACTCAAGGCATCAGCTACCTTGTTTGCCTGGCCACTTATGTGTTTTAAAAAAAAGTTGAAATTTTGAAGATATTCAACCCATTTAGCATGTTTTTGATTTAACTTAGGCTGATGCATAATGTATTGTAAAGCATGATTATCTGAATATAGTACAAATTCTTTAGACATTAAATAATGTCTCCACTTTTTCAATGATTATACTATTGCATAAAATTCTTTGTCATAAGAAGAGTATTTTCTCCTTGTGTCATTCAGCTTCTCACTGAAATATGCTACAGGCCTATCTTCTTGACTTAAGATAGCTCCAATAGCTTCTCCACTGACATCACACTTTACTTGAAATGTTTTAGTAAAATCAGGCAACACTAATACAGGTTTCTCTGTTATTTTCTGTTTTAAAAACTGAAAATTCTTTTCCACTTAAATGACTGTTTGTCCTTCTTTATGGTTTCAATGATTGGTGCATTAATCTTGCTAAAATTCCATATGAATTTTCTGTAAAAACTATCAAGTCCATGGAAACTTCTTACCTCAAAGATACTTTTTGGTGAAGGCCACTCCACAATTGCTCTGACCTTTTCTGGATCCATCTTTAATCCTTCAGCAGAAACAACAAAACCTAGATACACCAGCTCTTCCTTCATGAATGAACACTTCTTCAGATTTATCAGCAACTTCTGTTGATGTAATTTCTTCAAGACATAGTTAAGATGCCTTAAATTTTCTTCTTTTGTTTTGCTGTAAATTAGTATGTCATCCAGATATACTATTGCAAATTTACCAATAAATTCTCTTAACACTTCATTCATGAGCCTCATAAAAGTACTAGGTGCATTTGATAAACCAAAAGGCATTACCATCCACTCATACAATCCTTCATTTGTCTTAAAGGCCGTTTTCCTTTCATCACCTTCCCTTATCCTAATCTAATGATACCCACTTTTCAAATCAAGTTTTGAAAAATATCTTGCTCCACTCAAACAGTCCATTAAATCTTCAATTCTGGGAAAATGAAATCTATACCTAATTGTTATCTTGTTGATTGCTCTTGAATCGGTGCACATTCTCTAGCCTCCATCTTTCTTCGGGCTCAACACTGTAGGTACTGCACAAGAACTCAAACTTTCTCGAACCAAACCTTTGTCAACCAATTCCTACACTTGCTTTCTGATTTCTTCATTTTCTACTAGAGTCATTCTGTAAGCTACTTTGTTTGGCAGATTTGATCCTGGAATCAAATCTATCTGATGGCTGATTTTTCTAACAGGTGGTAACTCATTAGGAAAATCATCCACAATTATATCACAATAATTGTCCAACATTTCTTGAATTTCAATTGGTACATTAGAAATTTTTGTAGAGGTAAGTACTACTTTAGGCTTGCAAACTAAAGCAAAATTTACCTCTTCTTCTTCAATCTGCTGCAAGTATTCCTTCCCACTCAGCAATAAAGCCTTTGGATCAGACTTTTTGCTTGATGCTTCTCCTTCTTCCATTGGCAACAATGTTTGATACATACCATCCTTGAATAACTTCTAAGTATTTTGCTTACCATCATGCACTTCTCCTCTATCATACTGCCAAGGTCTACCCAGTAGTATGTGACACACATTCATAGGCATCACATCACACATTACCTTATCTTTATAGCTGCCCATATGCAACTCTATCTCACATTGTTCTTTCACAATCAGCTGATGGCCCTTCTGAAGCCATGATACCTTGTAGGGTGTTGTATGTTCCCTTGTCTTCAATTTCAACTTATCTATCACCTATGTAGAGACCAGATTGTCTGTGCTGCCACTATCAATGACTAGTTGACAACATTTCCCTTGAACTTTGCATACACTTCTGAGCAAAGTTTTCCTCTGTGCTGGTTCAGCAACTTCCTTTGCTTGCTTCAACCCAACTTTGTTAACAACCAAATATTCTCCTTCTCTGGCACAATTTCTCTCTCAGCTTCAGGCATCTTTGTGGCTTCTTCAGTCTGAGAAAAAATTGCATTTCTTTGAATTGTACCCACATTCTCTTTCTCTGGGCACTCAAAGGCTCTATGTCCCAATTTGTTACATCAGTAACATCTTACCTCTCTTCCTCTGCTTCTGCCTCCTCTTCCTCTATGGGAATTTCTTCTGCCACTTGCATCACCATCTGTTTGTGCATGCTGAGGTGAGCTGCTGCCAGCTCCATCCTTTGGTGCTATAGATCTCCCTCTACCACCTTGACTTCCCTTTCCTCAGAAAGTACCTCTTCCTTTGGCAGACTGCTTTCTCAGCAGTTTCTCTTCAGCTTTCAAGGCCATTTGATAAGCCTCTTCAACTGACTTAGGAGACAAAATACTGATTTCATCTTGAATCTCCAATCTGAGATCATTTACATACCTGGCAATCTTCTCTGCTGTGTCCTGGATTTGTCCAGCTCTTATGCTCATTTTGTAGAATTCTTATGTGTACTCTTTCACAGTCATTAGTCTTTGTCTAAGATTCTGCATTTGTCTAAACAATGTAAGCTGATAATCATTAGGCAAGAATTTACCTTTAAGTTTGGCCACCATTCTGCTCCAACTTTTGATTGGTTGTTTTCCAGCTCTCCTTCTCTCTGCTTGCACTCCATCCCACCAAAGTGTTGCATGTCCCTTTAATCTTGTGACTGAAAATTTGACTCTCTTGTCTGCAGCCATATCTTCATAATCAAAGCATTTATTCATCTCATTGATCCAGTCTATCAACTCTTCTGGATTCAATCCTCCTACAAAAGCTGATACTTCAAGTCTAGGCTTGGATGTAGATCCTAAAATTGTCTTAAAGAATCTCATCTCAAGAGTAAGCTCAACATCTCCTCCTTCTTCTTCTTCAGCTTCTGGTTCACTGACATCTTCAGGATCCCTTGGTTGTCCTACTTAGATTGCTTCCAATCTGGCTTGGATCTGCTACATAGTATCCAGTACTTCTGCATTAGCAACTGGCCTACCTCTTCTTCTACCAGCAGAACCTCTACCAATTCGGACAACAATGCTGGATTCCTTCTTTTGACTCTGGGAAGTCTGCTCAATCTCTGGCAAATGCTTTGAAGTTGGCTCTGATACCACTAATGATGGCGGTGATGGTGCAGGCGTTAAGGAGAGCCTTTCAAATTTATCAACAATGGTTTGTAACTCTGGAGGAGTCAGATTCAATTCTTCACTTTCATTTTCATTCATCAAATTTGAAAAATTTGATTAATGAAATCTACCAAAAAATTCCACAATATGATATTTGGCTTTAAATAAAGTGCTTCTAAATCATTTTAAGAGCTCTTTAAATCAATCCCTTATAATGGTTAAACCAATCTTCAAATCCTTTGGAATGAATAACCCAGTGTTTAAATCAGATATTTAAAAACTATTAAATCTCCAGCATAACACCTGGTCTACGCTTTCACTCAGCCACACATCGAGTTTTTTTATAGACCAATTTCCATTTTAAACAACGCTGGTTCATGCATTCCCCAACGTATTCATTTCAATTAAAAAAAAAAACAATGATGGCTCATACCTGAAGTTTCCAACGCATTAAATTTCCAGCGCTGGCTCAAATCTTCAAACTGCTACTTTAGAACTGGAAATTGATTGCTTTGAAGTTGAATTACATAGATTTTTAATTTGATTCAACCCAGAAATTCATCGCTCTGCATCAAGGCTTGGAATCAACTTCTATTCATCGATTTATCAATGCTATACATACACAGAAATTGATTCCAGCAAATAAAACGAATTGCCTCCTTTTAAACACACTTCTCTCTGTGCTGAAGATTGTGTTTCAGCAATATCCTAGATTAACAAACAAAACGAATTGCTTCCTTTCAAACAAACTTCTCTATGTTGAAGATCATGTTTCAGCAATATCATAGATTAACAAACAAAACGAATTGTTTCCTTTCAAACATACTTCTCTCTATGTTGAAGATCGTGTTTCAGCAATATCATAGATTCTTCATTGTTAACTTTCAAAGCTAGAATCACGTTGATTCTTGCCAATCGAACTAGAATGCTTATACAATTTCTTATTGATATCAGAATTGATCTCTGATATTAGAGAATTACTTCACACTAAAAAAAATGTGTTTTATCTTAACAGAGAGGACGTATGAATATAAGCATCTGCAAACATAAAGAAGTATTCATAGGGTCTGTGTTGCACTCAAATTGACATCGAACTATATAATTCAAGAATTAAAAAAAAATCAAGTCTTCTTCTAATAGAGACCACCGAAGTTCGATTGCCCTCAACTCATACAAGAATATCACACCAATAAAATTTCGAAGATAAAAGATCTCCGGGGATTGCTAGTATGAACCAATAATTCAGAACTTTGCAATCTTTATTAATTCCAATCCTCACAATAATTCCTCATGGCCAACTTTGAATTTCTCCATTACAAAGATTCTAATTTATAGTTTTATTACAAAATAGAGACCTCCTCAATTTAGGATCAGATTTCCTAAATTGAGACAAAATCCTACTTGCCCAATATCCTCCTAAAATCTATCAACTGTAGCTAGATATGCTCAACAGGCTCACACCTATTCAAACCACTTATCTCTAAATACTCTCCTAATTTATTACAAAAAATAATAATATTAAATTTTTTGAGGAATTAAATCCTCTCATTAAACATTTGACTTTCACCCATTAGTGAATGAATTTTAACTCAGCTAGCCACAACATGTGAACAAGCTTTCACATTTTTGGCTAGAATCTAATGCCCCTGCATCAAGATGACATTTCAAATTCAAAATCTTGCCTTATTTGGTCATTCTCATTTTCATTTGCCTCCATACGAGTGTCTGAGCTCTGAAGCAGTCAAGCTAAGCCTGTGGTTGTTCTATACAAAGGCTGTCTTCATCCCAATCAAGTGAGGTTTTTCCATATACTCAAGCGAGGCTGTTCATATCCTAATCAAGCAGGGCTGTTTTATAGATTCAAGAGAAGCTGACAGCTTTTTCTAAGAAGCATGGTAGAGGAAAATAAAGTCCATAGAGGGGGACATTGCTTAGGATATGAGCCTGAAAATATGAAGGCTATAATTGAGGATAAAACAGTGATGGAGGCTTTTAGAAAAGCAGGTTGTCTCCGGTTTTGTGAAAAGATATAGGGTTTCCACGCACATGTGTCTAAAGAATTTGCCTTAAACTTCAGTGGAACAACTACCAAAGTTGGGATGTTAAATGTGCCAATTACACCTGATATTATTGCTTCTGTGACATAAATACCAAGGGGGCAAGAGACTTGTTTTAAAGGTTTTAAATTTGATATGGAACCATGCAAGGAATTCATGAAACCTGAGTATGCATATATGGACCTCAATAATACAATACCTAGAAGCTACATTAAAGACACCTATGCAAAGTTGTTGTTTAAAATTCAAAGATACTTTACATGTGAAGGCAGATACCATAAATTTTATACTTATCATTTCAAGCTGCTTCTGCATTTCAGAGGTATGATATCACTAGATTTTCCCTTTTATTTGCATAGGAGCCTTTCCAAAATGGCTGATAAAGTACAAGCCAAATCCGATGGTTGTGAAACATCTTTGTTTCACCATGGTCTGATAAAGTTATTGGTTTTGAATGAGCTTCCGAAAATAAGCAGGGATTGGTCTTCCTTTTCGTTTATGAATGGTTTTGAACTGGAAACCCTAACCCCAGCTAGAAACCTTAAAACTAAAGGATCTCCTTCACCACTAGGAGCAGAGTCTAGTCAGCGTGTGGTTTCAAAATAAAAGAAGTTTGTAAAGTTGAAACCAAGGAAACAAGTTGAGAAAAGGATAGAGAAGACACAAGTGCTTGTTGCACCAACTCCATCACCTACAAAACAGAGGTCAAAAAGTGTCAAAGAGGCAAAACAAAAACAAGTTGCCAACAAGCAGGAAATCAAGAGAGTGACAAGAAGCCAAGCAATGGCATTAAAGGGAAAGACAATTGTTTCAGTTTCAGAATATAGCCTAGTAATTAAGGGAAATTTAGATGACATCCTTCATGCAATTGATATAGAAGATACACCCATCGTGTAAGCTGATTTCATTGGAGTAGATGAACACAAACAGAAAAAGGCTAAGTCAGCAAAGAAACTTGAATTTGAGGGTGAAAATGAAACCTTTATCTTTCAAGCAAGGAAACCTTTAACTAGTCATGCTAAGAATCTCAAGGAAGAAAGCAAGGAGTTCCAAGAAACTATTGAAGCAGCCAAAGTCCCTGAAGAGGTAGTTGATCTCTCATCACCCACAGTGGAGCATGCAGCCAGCAGGGCAATGAAGGGAAAAGAACACATGACAGAGTGTCAACATCTTGAGGAGAGATTGAGGTTAGCAAACCAAGAGATTGTAAGGATGAGAAAGAGGGCCATAAAGCACAGTATTGAAAAAATAGAGTTCAAAAGAATGAAGGCATTTTGGGAGGGTGAAATTGGTTCTAGGTCTGAAATTCCAAGCAGTGCTAAACAATTTTTCACATGGATAGTTCTAGCCATCAAGGAAGCTAAATTTGTCAGAGTAATCAATACTCACTTGAGAGCCATTAATAGAAGACTAAGAGATCAAGTGGAGGACTTGGATCAGCAATTGAAATTGACCCAGGATGAGCTAAAAAACAGAGGTGTAGAATGACAACCATTAAAAAAAGTCAAAAGCTAAATCAAGTGAAAATCAAGAAGGAACCTCATGAAAAATGTGTTTTTCAGTTCATTTGACTTTTTATTTTGATGAAACTAGTGGTATTTCTAGTTTTGGCACATTTTTGGTTTTCATTTTGGAAAAATCTGGGCAAAACTAATGACTCAGCAGTTTCATAGCGCAAACAGTGCAAAAAGAGTGAAAAGCGCTACGAAACTGCTGTAGCAGCTTTTTTCACTCTTTCTCATGAATTTTTGAAGGGAAAATTTATGGATTATGACATGAAATTTCTATAGGAGTTGTGTTAAATAATAATTAAGATAATCCTGGAGGAAAGAAACCAAAATTTTGAAGGTAAAAGGGTAAAAAGGCTGCACTACGAAAAGAGCTATGAAACTGTGTTGTTTTCGTAGCGCAGGTCTATTTCAGTGATTTTGAATAGTTTGATGGTGGTTTCAGACATCTGAGACTTAATAATGATTGTGGGCAGGTATTACTTCAGTTTATAACAGTAAATAACCTCAAAGTGATGGTTTCATGATGGTCAGAGTGTCTTAAGAATGCAAAGAATCCTATGCCTAGAAACAGGGGACAGTTTCCTAGTTTGATGGAGATCAGTATTGAGGTCATAAAGAGTTGGAGCTTATCATCTAGATTCGACCTTATGTTAATAAACTTGGAAAATGATGTAGTCTAGTTTAGATAAGGTTGTTATGAGTAAATTTAAGGAGTTTGAATCCTATTTGTAATAGGACTGTTTATTAGATTTGCAGATGTCATTTTGTAATAAATACCATGTTATATGGTTAGGCAAGGTGTCAAAAATTAGGAATTAGATGTATCTAGATTAGGATAAGCTTATCCTATATTGTAAATGATATATAAAAGATCAAGAATTCAAATATGCATGGGTTGGACATTTTTAGCAAAAGACTATGTTTATTGTAGGTGACAGGTTTTCAACTTAATACATAGTTTTCTACTTAGCCAACTTGAGATTCATAAAGAGTTATAGTGTGTTGTTGTTCTAATGGAATCTTTTTACTACCCTATTGTAGTGGTGTTTGCTTATGTTACTCAGAATTCATCATTGATGCTATGAATGCCTTCATAGACAAACTGACTGTGTGTTTTATAGTTTCACATGTATATCTCTTGACTAGAACTCTGATATGCCTTGACTTCCATGCTAAGTAGATTGCTTGGTTTTACTGAAGCTATTTTGACTCCATAAGCCCAATGTGCACTTGCTAATGTGATTTACAACCAATATCTATCATTTTTCTGGTAATTACCCCACATAGAGTTAGCCATCTATATTTCTATAAAAAATCATTAATCCTTGAGACCTATCAGGTTGAGGAGGCTAAGCCTCAATCAAAATATTGGTTTGAAATAGTTACATGAGATTGATTTGATTGGTAGCCTATCAGGTTTGATTTTGTGATAACAGAAATATTACAACTAAAAACCCCACTATCTTCTATTGTATATTATATCATGGATCATGAAACAATTACATACAAAGCTCCAATCACAAGAGCCCTCAGTACATCAGATAATTGTCTCACAATGTTATACAAAAATTGGCAAGTTCCTTATCCAATTTACTATCTCCAGACAACCTACCTCCACTACGCAATACCTGATGGTAAAGAACCCTGAATGATGGATTGCCTTGCCTTCCTTGACTGCATAAATAACATGGGCTCATCCAATGTGTGTGTGGTTGCATGTGTGTAACTAGATAATGTCACAATTGATAGTTTACTTCCCTTCCACCTAGAACTCAATTGGGTCTCCACTAGATCTGACATGCATGTAGTTAACAATAGTAAATCTTTAGTTGCATGTGATACCACTGATTGTGAATTAATTAACAATTAATTCAGTTGATCTCTCACAAGTGTATCTTCAGTTACAACTAGCACAACTGATTTTAACTCACTTAACTAAGTTAAACTACTTTACAACTTGCACGACTGCACTTCCAAGTTTTTTACAACTTCGAATCACTCAGTTACAACTAAGTCAACTTTCATTTCCCACCAACCAACCACTTAACTGGAAACTCCTGTAGCTACCTGATTTTCCACTTTAGTTAACTATTTCCAAGTGTTGGGAAAAATACTGAGAGGGGGGGGGGGGGGGCGGGGCGGTGAATCAGTATTTAGGGCATACTCAAAATTTTTTACTTTTTCATGCTCTAAAACCCATACGCTACTTTACTTCATCATACTCGCGTATATACGCGGATACCCTTTACTAAAATCGCGTATGTACAGAGATCTTAATATGCAATTAGTTCTTTACTTAGATCCTTGCATTTATTCATTCATTAGATGTTTATATAGCAATAGACATGTGCAGTAATAATAGAATAAATCATCACACATGAACACCAGGATTTTAGGTGGAAACCCAAGTCGGGAGAAATCCACCACTGCCGTTGCTCAGCCTTCAATATTTTATTATAAAGAAAACATCTTACAACTTATGTACTGGCGCAGACTCATACCAGTATGTAGGCACCCACCTGCGCTCGTTTACCAGCCTCTCCTGGAAGGGAGCACCGACCCCCTGCTCTTGTTTACTAGCCTCTCCTGTAAGGGAGCTACGACCCCCTGCTCTCGTTTACCAGCCTCACCTGGAAGGGAGCTACAACCCCCTGACTGATGGCTACAACCCTCAACACCACCATGGACCACGTTTCATCAATTTTCACACTGGATCCAAAGCGTCCTTTAGAACACAACTTGCAGGCCACGTTTCATCATATTTACAGACTGGACCCACTCCATACATTTGAGCTCAATCATACATCATCAACAGATAGCAGTAACACAGCAGAATAGATCAAACATTTGATACTTCATACTTCAGCAAACCCTAATCGTCATATGCGCTTTCCTTTCACTGATCCTGCGTATATACGCGCCTTCGACCATACAAACCCGCGTATACTTATGTACATATTACAAAGCTAATTTTACTGCCCATACGCACTTTCTCTTCAGCAAACCCGCGTATATACACGCTTACTCTGCAGCGAACTAGCGTATAGTTCTTCAGAATAGATACATCACTCAGATTTTACCCTTTACTTCAGACAGATGTTCGCCTCATCTCAGATCTAATCATTCCATAAATAGATCTAGCAGATACAAATACATTCCAGATCTAGATTCCTTTCTTCATCATTTCTTCATTGGTGCATCATACATTCAGATCTTTCATTCAACTGTAACCCTTTCCATTCAGATATACTTCAGAGAGAAGTATTCATTCAAGCTCATACATCTTGCTCCCACACTTATGATTTGCACAATGAATTTCTTCTCTTTATATAGGTTTACCCTTTTTCAATACCATGAGCCAAAACCACATTACTTCCGATGGTATTCCTAGACGGGGTCACATAGACGAATCATTACTCAATACAATGGGTCAATACCATGGTGGTTACCCCTGGTTTTGCACTTTATGAGCGCTTTTGCCCATACGCGACTTGGCACGTTATTTCCCGCGTGCATACGCTACTTTGTCTAGACAAATCCGCATATGCCTTGAGACATACTCTTTTCATCATGTTCTAGCACATACTGACATTCCTTCCATCATTACCTTCTGTACTCATTGTATATACATCAGATTTACATCATTTAACAAGTTCATCAAGACATATTCCATTAGGGACAACTTCATCAAGTAGGTTGCCATCATCTTCATCAAGTGGGTTGCCATCAAGGACAACACTCAGTATCATATTGCCAACAATCTCCCCCTTTGGACTTGATGGCAACCATGATGGTGTTTGATCACCACAATAGATAGATACATTAAGAATACAATGACACCATGTCACTCTTGACACCATTCTTTCTCTTTATTCAAACACCATGTCACTCTCCCCCTTTGACATCAAGGGAAAAGGGCGGACCAAAACCAACACAAGGTTTTTTCTCCTCTTGTAGAAGGAAGCGTTCTACAGATCTGATGTACACTGAAGTGACCATGCTCCCCCTGAGTTCATGCTGAACCTACAAACATATTTTTCAATGAAGTACATGACTCTATGACCTTCCTATCACCAATGATTCATACTTACATCAAAGATCCATCCAAGTGGATTTACATATGAGACTCAAATACCCAACCAAGTGGGTTTACACATCTCAACTCAACTACCCAACCAAGTGGGTTTACAAATTTGAATCAGCTACCCAACCAAGTGGGTTTACAAATTTTGACAAGTCCTTACATGACTGAATATTACAATTTTACATCATGGGTCTCAACAAGACCTTTTTATCAAATTACAAGTATGACTTTTTATGTTCAATACCAGAAAGACCTCAAAAGAGAGATCATATTTCAGAATCATCATAATGGCAACAATGCATTATACTCAGCAAGACTAGTGCTCCCCCTGAAAATGTGCATCCAAACATCCTTTCCATATGTCCAAGGCTCCTCAGCTTGTGCAATCTGAATACTTTTAACAACAAGTCATCAGCAACAATCTCTGCATGATCTGTCCGGATCTCTGAATCATAAGACTTCCATCATATCCAAAAGATATTCTTCATCAAATAAGCAATCTGGGCTCATCCATAATCTTCAACATAAGAAACCATGTATCATTTCATTAGCATGAGTATGACCAGAATAATGCTAACAGTACTTTCATTAGCAGTCAGACTGATGCTCCCCCTAAACCTCTGCTTTTGATCTTCAGCTGTCATCCCAATTCTCTTATCATCAATGCATACGCGACTGTGTCTATTGGAACTCGTGTGTATACGCGGCTTTAGTTCACTGAACCCGAGTATGGAAAGTGAATTATAGAAAATTTCACATTCCTCCATCTCCCCCTGAATTTGTCCTTCCTGTACCTGTCTTCTTCATGTCAGATGCTCTGTCAGCAATAATCATAACCAAATTTTCCAAATCAACCATGAGAATCATCATACATCGCTCCCCCTGTGACGATACATTACTAAGCTCCATAATGTATCTCACATCACTTCTGCAGTCATTAAGAGAAGTAAGCTTCAGAAGCTGATGACTGCAGTAGGGTCAATATTCCCTACGTTTCTGACCGATCCTCCTTATTTTTCCATCTTTGCTTGAAATTTCTTATCGTGTGCTGGAAATTGTCCAATTTCTCAGATCTGTTCATCCTGCATTCTTTTTCCACATGTCCATACTTGTTACAAGCATAACATCTTATGTGACCCGAAAAGTAAGCATAAGGATCATAATGTGTTTTTCTATACTTTCTTCTATTGCAATCAGCTGCTTTATGACCATACTTGTTGCATGAAAAACAATATCCCTTAAAGAACCCAGAGTACCTTTCTGTATAGAATCTGTTTGTTTGTGACTGAAACAATCTGCTTCTGCAATTTGCTGCAACATGCCCATAATTATGACATTTAAAGCATTCAAAATTATTGATCGAAGGAGGGAATGATTTCTTTTGAGAGTTCATGATTGTTGGTTGACCTTTTGCTTCTTTCAACACTTTAGGCTTTGCATTGATATCCTTTGAATATTTAGCACTTTCTTGTGAACTAGATTCTCCTTTAACAGTTTCATGAAAACCAAGACCAAGTTTAAGAGAAGGAGACCTTTGACTACTAAGAATATTGTCAAGAATATTAGTATTATCTTGAAACCTCAAGAGTTTATCCTTTTCTTCTAATTTACCTTTGAGAATGTTTACCTGAACCTCCAATTTTTGGCATTGCTTCATCATGCTTTCTTCAACCCTTTTTCCTTCTTCTACTTGATCATTCAAATTTAAGATCTCTTCTTTCAACCCATTTTCTTGCTCTTCAAAGATTTGTAAAATTTCTTCATTCTTCTTATTTGATTTTTCCAGATCTGTTTTGAGCGAGATGATTTTTGCTTCACGTCCTTCCTTTTCAAATGATTGTAGAAGTTCTTCATTCTTCTTATTTGATGCTTCAAGGTCTTCTTTCAAAGAGATGATTTCTGCTTCAAGTCCTTCAATGTGATTGGTTACTTTGTCCTGCAGTCTTTGATACATTTCTATTTGTCCCTTCATTGTTTCTATCTGTTCATTCAATCTAGAGATCACATCCTTGAGGATAGATTCCCTCCTTTTAAATTGATCCCAAAAATTACTTTCATCATTGATCTTGAGATTTGATTCTAGACTTATACTGTTACTTTCACTATCTTCATCATTGCATGCACAAGTGAGTGGATTACAAGAACAAAAATCAATACCTGTTTCCTCTTCTTCATTTTCTGCTGCATATGTTTTCTGAGATATCTTCTTTCCTTGAGTAGCCTTCTTCTTTTGCTTCTTTTCCATGAGCACTAGCAGATCTTGGTCAGAATCTTCTTCATCTTCACTTGAAATTTCATTATTATCTTCATTTGCATAATAACTCTTTCCCTTTTCAAATTTTTTATAAGGACATTTAGCAGCATAATGACCCACTCTTCCACAATCAAAACATTTGAAGGGTAGCTTACCTTTGAATCTTCCAGTACCTGGTTGGAGTCTCCTTACAAAATTTGCTTCTTATTCTTCCGATATATAACTTGATTCCTTGACAACTTCCTTTTCTTTTCCTTTTTCATATGCCTTAAAAGCAACTTCTTTGATTTGAAAGGGACCTCCTTGTCTCATTTCATAAGCATTTAGAATACCATGTAGTTGAACAATAGTAAGATTTTGCAAATCTTGCCTTTCTTCAATAGCTGACACTTTTAACTCAAATTTTGAAGTTAAAGATCTTAAGACTTTTTCCACCAGAGTAGTATCGGTTATGGTTTCACCCAAACTTCTCATACGATTTACAATATCATCTAGACGTAAAAAGAAACTGGCAATACTCTCATCACTATGCATCCTTAAATTTTCATATTCAATTCGGAGAGTTTGGAGTTTTGCACTTTTTACCTTTGTATCTCCTTCATAGCTCAGAATGATTTTGTCCCATATTTCTTTTGCTGAATTTAGCTACATCACTTTAGCAAATTCTGGTTCAGACATGCTTCCTAATAAGACATTGACTGCTTTGGCATTGATGTCATATTTCTTCCTTTCTGCTGCATCAGTGGGAATACTTGCCAGATATTGATAGCCTTCTTCCACGATTGCCCATAATTCTACACCAAGACTTTGCAGATATGCTTTTGTTCGTATCTTCCAGAATAACAGATTATCTCCATTGAATAGAGGTGGCCTTATAGACATTACTCCTTCATGACTTCCCATTGTGACGGATCTCCTTCAAGCGATCAAGCTTCTACAGAAGGACCTGCTCTGATACCAATTGTTGGGAAAAATACTGAGAGGGGGGGGGGGGGGGGGTGAATCGATGTTTAGGAGGCACTGCTCAAAAATTTTTACTTTTTCATGCTCTAAAACCCATACGCTACTTTACTTCATCAGAATCGCGTATATACGCGGATACCCTTTACTAAACTCGCGTATGTACAGAGATCTTAATATGCAACTAGTTCTTTACTTAGATCCTTGCATTTATTCATTCATCAGATGTTTATATAGCAATAGACATGTGCAGTAATAACAGAATAAATCATCACACATGAACACCAGGATTTTAGGTGGAAACCCAAGTCGGGAGAAAACCACCGCTGCCGTTGCTCAGCCTTCAATATTTTATTATAAAGAAAACATCTTACAACTTATCTACTGGCACAGACTCATACCAGTATGCAGGCACCCACCTGCGCTCGTTTACCAACCTCTCCTAGAAGGGAGCACCGACCCCATGCTCTCGTTTACCAGCCTTTCCTGGAAGGGAGCTACGACCCCTTGCTCTCATTTACCAGCCTCACCTGGAAGGGAGCTACAACCCCCTGACTGAAGGCTACAACCCTCAGCACCACCATGGCCCACGTTTAATCATTTTTCACACTGGATCCAAAGCTTCCTTTAGAACACAACTTGAAGGCCACGTTTCATCATATTTTTAGACTGGACCCACTCCATACATTTGAGCTCAATCATACATCATCAACAGATAGCAGTAACATAGCAGAACAGATCAGACATTTGATACTTCATACTTCAACAAACCCTAATCTTCATACGTGCTTTCCTTTCACTGATCCTGCGTATATACGCGCCTTCGACCATACAAACCCGTGTATACTTCTGTACATATTACAGAGCTAATTTTACTGCCCATACGTGCTTTCTCTTCAGAAAACCCGCGTATATACGCGCTTACTCTGCAGCGAACTTGCGTATAGTTCTTCAGACATTTAGGTCATTGCAATTCTTTAGAACAGATACATCACTCAGATTTTACCCTTTACTTCAGACAGATGTTCGCCTCATCTCAGATCTAATTATTCCATAAACAGATCTAGCAGATACAAATACATTCTAGATCTAGATTCCCTTCTTCATCATTTCTTCATTGGTGCATCATACATTCAGATCTTTCATTCAACTGTAACCCTTTCCATTAAGATATGCTTCAGAGAGAAGTATTCATTCAAGCTCAGACTTCTTGCACACCTTTGCACAATGAATTTCTTCTCCTTATATAGGTTTACCCTTTATCAATACCATGAGCCAAAACCACATTACTTTCGATGGTATTCCTGGACGGGGTCACATAAACGAATCATTACTCAATACAATGGGTCAATACCATGGTGGTTACCCCTAGTTTTACATATTTAGAGCACTTTTTCCCATACACGACTTGGCACGTTATTTCCCGCGTGCATACGCTACTTTGTCTAGACAAATCCGCGTATGCCTTGAGACATACTCTTTTCATCATGTTCTAGCACATACTGACATTCCTTCCATCATTACCTTCTGTAATCATTGTATATACATCAGATTTACATCATTTAACAATTTCATCAAGACATATTCCATCAGGGACAACTTCATCAAGTAGGTTGCCATCATCTTCATCAAGTGGGTTGCCATCAAGGACAACACTCAGCATCATATTGCCAACACCAAGTGCTCATTGAGAATATATTATAGTTTATTGTCCAACTAATATTAAGGGATAATAATAGTAGACATCCATATATAAATAGACATGCATTCTATAAATAGATTATGCACATACATCTATAAATAGACATACACCTAAAAATATCCTGAGTGTGCCCCACCTAGTGTAGGTGCTTAATTTTCACTAGGATCAAGGATGTTGTTTCTGGATGCCAATTTCACTGTTTCTTGTTGCAAACTTGAACACTCCTTCTAGCCTTAATGAAGCCAACTGGATCTTTATGTTGTCTTCATTAAGGTTTTGAATTCTACAATACACCTCCAATTGACATATCCAACTGTCAAGCCTCTCTGCATTTACCTCGCCATTGTACATGGGTAATTCAAACTTAATGTCCAATTTGAGTAATGGAGTTTTTCCTTTTA
Organism: Pinus albicaulis; assembly: GCA_034641835.2. Classification (NCBI taxonomy): domain Eukaryota; kingdom Viridiplantae; phylum Streptophyta; class Pinopsida; order Pinales; family Pinaceae; genus Pinus; species Pinus albicaulis. Next base: position 1,378,944,617 of record CM076580.1, on the reverse strand, counting down.
TGGATTTTGAGTGAGTGTGAGTGGCCTTTATGGTGGAAGTGGAAGATGATGCTGATGGTGATGATGAGCATGATTAAGATGATGGAGATGGAGGTGGTTTTCCTCCGCTTCCCTTTGAAATCTTCTCTTAATCCTTCTCACCATATGAAGTTCCCTCTCCATATGGAGGCTTAGAACCTCTTTCTGTAGTGAATGCATCAAACATGATTTTAACCATTCTCTGAATGTACTTGAAGTCTCTCTTGACATATTCTTCTTCTAAATTTCCTTGAGTCTCTCCAACACCTAAAATTATATAAGGATTCAGCTCAACTCCTGATGCTTGTACCTTTTCAATCACCTCAACTTCTTATACAAATTGCACCTCTTCAATCTCAGCTTCTTGAGACAAAAATTGAGGTTCTTCGAGTGTGGCTATGAGTGGAATTTTGGGTGAGGATGATGCTCTTTCAACTCTCCTTCTTCTGGTCCTAATCTCAGGACTTGCAACCAACAACTTCACTTCACCTTTCTGTAACTTTAACCTTGTCAACATCACAAATTTGCAACCATTAAACTTGCACAAATATTCAAGAAAATAACCTTAAGAAACCTTGTGCTCTGATATCAACTTGATCTGAATTTGAATGTTAGTTATTGTTGTGCTAATTTAATTTTCAGATATAAAACTTATTCACTGATCTTATGCTTGATGTACAGGTTCCCTTGTTTCTTGTGTGTGTCAAAGAGGTAATTAAAACTGAATTTTATGAGTGTTTTTGAAAGCATAAAGAATTAATTTAAATGGTTTAACAACAAAAACATAAATAACATCAAAACATCACAAAATGATTCATTACAACAGAGTTTTGATGAAGGAGTTCACCCCTCCGGGGCTACATATCCTTGGTCCAACTCCATAGCTTGGGCCTCTATATTAGCTCAATTGTGCTCAAAATTATGTTTACATGCATCAAATTCTCTTGGAACCAGTTCCAATGAGTTTAAAATGTCGAAATCTATCATAAATGACTATTATTTACTCAATTTGGTTACCAGATGCTCTGGGAATGGCCTTCCCTCCTGGTGGCCCTAGGCTTCAACAATATTCAAGGCAATAAAAAACTCTGTAGATGACCTCTTCTTCCTCTGAAACCTATTACAGTGGCTCCAAAACATCAAAATATACTAAGAATGACTCTTATTGCACTCCATTTAGTTGAAAATTTTCTCAGTTATGGGAAAAACAAATTCTCCTACTATTTCTCCACTAAATCTGGAATCCAGCCAGATAGCTCACTAAATTGGAGCTCTGCCACATTTTGAAAACTTCGCCAGTTTAATCACACCATTAACAGATAGATAATCTCGTATTAACGTTGATTAATTGCATCGCTAGCGCTAAGTGCATTTAACACTTAACCATAGGTTATCATGGGTTGATCCAGATTAATGGGTTAATAAACAAGTTTAATGGCATAAACACGTCTTAATGAATTTGAATTTTCCCTCTAGTGTATTAGCACTTTGGTGCGGTCATGGTCACGATCATGCTACGAGGGGGTTGGCCCCCTCCTCTACCCATTGGAGAATTGCATGAATGTTAAGTAGGTGTGTGCACCCATAGTTGTTATGAAACAACTTGTGGAATGTTGGTTACGGCGGGCGCTTACATGGGGGAGTTGCAGGGTCAACCCCGACCTCCACCACTCCTTGGTGCTATAACTTTTTGGTTGAACGTGATTTTGAACTTTGGTTAAAACAATTTTTTGTGCTCCACCTTAATACATATGCTAACGTTATATCAATATGCCACCATAACATATATTGGACCCTGCCACTTGGATATGTTGGACCCACCTTAATATATATTTGAACCTTGGAACTTAAGGCTAATAAAAATATTTATATGTGGATTATAATAATGTTAATTCAAAATTAATTAAGGTTTAATTAAATAATTAATATATACATATATATAACCTTAATTAATTAAAAATAAATAATAATTTCCAACATAAAAATCTATAAACCCAAATTCAACCCTTGGAGGTCATTGGACAAATTTTACCTTCACAAACCAAACTGGAAAATCCCGTAGTGACACTTGTCATAGACCCATTGGACTATAAATGAAGAATATTCCCTAAATGTTGACTGGGCTGCCATGGTATTAGCCTGTACCTATTCTACAATTTTTTAATAAAAATTTGCATATTCTGAACGACGATCAACAGAGCATAACTTCCTCATCTAAACTCGATTTTCAACGAAAAGAGTTGCATTGGATTTCTTGCAACGGGATGGTCGTTGTCGTTCTAGTTTCATTCAATTATGAGAGCTTTCATTTTTGAGCTAAGTACTGAGCTTATGATCATATTGACTCTGCAAATCCCTAAACTCTCATCTCTCCCATCCCTAGTGATTACCCTCATCATCAATATTGAACCTCCAAACTTCTTTTTATCACTATAAATCATGGAAGAAATGCAGTATCTTGTAGAGGAAGTGTGACGGGTCATCACTTGATCTCATCTTAGACCCCCAAACATATGGCATTGACCTCTTCGTTGTGAGCCCATGCACAAGGAAGGGAATCTATGACTCATGATAAGTAGTACATCCTTGAGTTTATCCACCAAGAAATTGAAATAATATAGGCTTATATGCATTAGGAATGTCATTGTACTCCTGATCACCATGTTCAAGTTAATACTAGGGACTAGGTCTCTAATATAGGTAGCACCACTCGCGGACAATTTTCAAGATACATACCAACAATCGATGTTTATTGGCACCCAAAAATTCTTCTAGGGTGCATCGTCACAAACAACATCAATGCTCAACAGGAGAATGATTACAAGCGGGCAGTTTTGGAGGAGAAATTAGATGGGATGGCTGACAAAGTAAGCATCCTCCTTAGCAGGTGAAACGATAAACCCATTCCTTGGCAATGAGGTTGTCCCCTAGAAAACACCAAGTTGGAAAACTTAAGACAGTAGTTTTTATGCAATCTCAATTTTTTTCTTTCAATTCCTATAATCGGTTTAGTCAGTCTATGTATTGTTATTTTTGTTTAACATACACTATAGTTAGGAGAGGTATATACAACCTGTATAAATTATACAACATGCATGTATATCTTGGATTCAAACGATCTAACAATGTACTAAAGTTAAATACTGAATCACTTCTACAAATATTTTGCGGAATTAAAAACGCAATCGCTAATCACATGAACATGAAGAAAGATCAATCACACACAACATAGATAATTTCCTGGGGAAATCTTATTGCTAAAAAACCCTCTATCTTCTATTGTATATTAAGAATGTATCATGAAACAATTACATACAAAAATCTTCTCACAAGAGCCCTCCAGTACTTAGCTAATTGTCTCACAGTGTCATATGCAAAATAGACCAACACATAGCCAATTCTCAGCCTCTAGACAACCTGCCTTGCTTGCATAATCCCTAATGGAATAGATCCCTAAAAGATAGGAATACTTGCCTTCCTTTACTGGAAAATTATCATGGGAAATCCAATGGGTGTTTGGTTGCATGTGTGCAACCCAATAATCCTACAACTGATAGTCAGCTTCCCTTTCACCTAGAACTTAACCGGGTCTCCACTGGATCTGACATGCATGTAGCTAATAATAGTAAATCCTCAGTTGCATGTGAGATCATTGATTGTGAATTAATTAATATTTAATTCACTTGATCTCTCACTAGTGTATCTTCAGTTACAACTAGCACAACTGAGTTTAACTCACTTAACTGAGTTAAACTGCTTACAACCTGCATTAACTAATGCACCATTGCACATTGAACTCTATTACAACTAGAATTACTCTGCATGCCTCACCAACTACTCGTAACTCGAAATCCACTAGCTAACTGAATTTATCACTTTCGATAATCTGATTCAAGTCAACATTGAGAATAGATTACAATTTAATGTCCATATTAATTAAGGGATAACCAAAGTAGACGTGCACCCAAAAATAGCACTATGGGCCCCACCCTAGTCTGGGTGCTTAATGCAACTCGGCATGGACGCTAAAATTTTATTGTTAAATCTGAACACTCCTTCTCAACCAGAAAGGAATTATCCTTCACCCTGATCATGTCACTATGGTATTTGAATTTTTTCTTGGTGAGCACCTCATCAGAATATTTGCATCCTGATATTTCATGGGAATGTACTGAAGCACCATTATCCTTCTCTACACACAATCTCGGAGATGATGGTACTAGATATCTATATGCTTGGACCTATCATGAATCACATGATTAATTGAGAGTTTAATGCAATTCTGATTATCACAATGAATCACTGTCGAATCCATCTAAGAATCAAACAAACCAACCAAGATCTTTCTCATACATATAGCCTCACATGTAGCTTGACTTGTTGCCATGTATTCCACTTCCACTGAACTGAGTGCCACAGATCGTTGTTTCCTATTGTAACAGGAAACTGTTGTCGATCCAATGCTAAAGATCCCTCCAAATGTGCTCTTTCTGTTTGATGAACTGCTCGCCCAATCTACATCCGTGAAGCCATGCAGCTTCACTCCCTCTGTTCGTCTGTACCATAGATCATACTCTAATGTGCCCCTCAGGTATCTCAAGACATGATTCCCTGCCTTCCAAAAGAGCTTGGTAGGCTTAACCATAGATTGACTCAGCTGGTTATCTATGTAGAAAATGTCTGGTCTCGTATTCACCAAATACATTAGCGAACCCACTAACTGGCTATAGACAGTAGCATCCACTACCTCTCCAGAAGTAGCATCCTATTTCATCCAATTTTCTGGAAGAGGAGTATCCATGGGTTTGCAACTCTCCATGTTAAACTTACCCAGAATCTCCTTTTCATACTTTCCTTGAAACACAAAAATTTCACCATCCCACTTCCATATTTCCAATCCAAGGAAATAATGAAGGAGTCCATATCCTTCATTTCAAACTCTCTTGCAAGATCCTCTTTGCATGAGTGTATCATATGCTCATCACTAGTCAAAATTAAATCATCAACATATAGAAAAATAATAAATAGCTTACCCTCAACCACAATCTAGAACAGGTTTTCATCTGCTTTAGTTTTGGTGAAGCCCAGTCTGGTGAAATAGTTGTTTATCCGAGTGTACTAAGCATGGGGTGCTTGCTTCAACCCATACAATGCTCTTTTGAGTCTGCAAACATGTGAATCACTGTTGAAGATCTCAAAACCTTTATGCTTCTCTATGTACACATCTTCCTCAATGATCCCATTGAGAAATGCAATTTTCACATCCATCTGATGAATGCGCCAGCCCTTCTACGCTGAGAGTGCAATGATGGATCTTATCGAAGATTACCTTGCAACAGGTGCAAAAATCTCATCATAATCTATCCCCTCAATCTATGACAATCCACGAGCCACAAATCTGGCCTTGTATTCCTCCACAGTCCCATCAACAGCTTGCTTTACCTTGTAGATCCATCTCGATCCAACCAATGATTTGTCAACCGGTCTTGGGACTATCTCCCATGAACTGTTGTTGAAAATGGAGTCATACTCCACCATTGCATCAACCCAAGTTGGTTGCTGCACTGATTCATGAAAGGAAGATGGTTTAATCATAATACATTTTCTCATAAGAGCCATGTATCCAGTAAATCGGTCAGGAGAGTTTCTTTGTCTACGCTGTGAGGTAGGGGCTCCTACATTCTCTGCAGCATCAAGTCTCAATCTATCAGCTTCCGTGGTGCGCCTTCTGCCATTTCTGATGGATGGCTCTGCATGAATGTTTTCATCCACTCCATGAACCTCCTCATGTGGTTGATCCACATATTGAGACTCATCCTTGGGAACCAAAATTTCCTCCTCTTCATGCAAGTCTAGCTCCCTCTCAAGGGACAAACACATGGATTTCTCCTCATCAAATTTGATATCCCGTCGCACAAAAATCATTTTGCTATTTGGAAAATACACACGATAATTATGGGGTGTTTCAATGTACCCCATAAAAATCACAACCTCATCTGTTGGTTCTAGCTTATTCCTGGCGTCCTTGGTGACATGCACATAAACAGATGAGCCAAAAATCTTAAAGTGTGAAACATCAAGTTTCTTACCAGTGAAAGCCTCTTCAGCTGTACTCATGCCAAGTACTCTATGAGGACAACAGTTTTTCACATGTACCACTATGTTGCATGCTTCCGCCCACATATGCATTGATAGGCCTTGATCATGCAACATCGCTCGTGTTTGACCCACAATAGTTCTTTTCTTCCTCTTGGTGACCCCATTGTGTTGTGGGTTATGATGCGCTATGAGTTCTCTTCAAATTCCTTCTTTGCTGCAGAAGTTATTGAATTTGTTAGAGATGTATTCTCCACCATTATTGCTCCTGAGAGCCTTCACTTGCTTCCCCGACTCTTTCTCCACAAATTCCGTAAACTCATAGAACTTATAGAATTTTTTGTCTTTCTTGTGCATGAAGAATATCTAGCACTTACGAGAAAAGTCATCAATAAAGATTACATAGTACTTATTTTTTGTTTTTGAAGCAACAGAGAAAGGAGCACACACGTCTGTGTGAAATCTCTCAAGGATCCCCAAAGCTTGGTTTTCCTTCTCATGAAAGGTGGCCTTTACATATTTTCCCATAGTACATCCATTGAATGTGTCTGACTATGCAAGCGTACCCCTAGGAAGACCAGTAGAAATACGCTACATGACTTTCAAGGCTCCATGGTGAATATGGCCCAATCATCTATGCCATAATTCACCCTCATCCTAGCTCACCATTTAATTTGCCTTGCCCATCATTGTTGCACAACCATATACCTCTAGCTTGTAGAGATTCTTAACTTGAATCCCTATCCTCTTGGCTTGTCCCATTTTTTTATGTCACAATAAATCTTTTCCATCACTAAAAACAACATCATAGCCTCTATCCTCCAACATTACGATTGAGACCACATTTTTCTTCAAACCTGGTACATGCATTTCATATTTTAATTGAAAGGGTTTACCTGAATGCCTCTAAAAGGTAAGGATACCAATCCCAGTAGAACTGTACTTTCTGTCATCGCCCATTTCAATATGCATCTGGAGATCCTTCTCCTTCAAGTCACTGAAAATTTCCTTGCCTCCCATCATGTGAAAGGAAGCACCACTATCCAAATACCACATAGATCCCAATGCAATAGACACCATGCATGCGACCAATAAGAATTCATGCTCAAATTGTGAGGCAAGGTCCTCACCAGCTGTAGATCCTCTATCCTTCTTGTTATTCTTGTTTTGTGGACAATTAGTAGAAAAATGCCCATGCTCGTGATAGTGAAAATAATTCACCTTGGACATTGCCTACTTCTTGTCATTCTTGGAATTAGATTTAAAATGGAATTTCTTCCCCTTCCCCTTCCTCGCCTTGGTAGCCAAAGCACAATCCTCTTCATCCTTATTCTTAGATGAAGATCCATCTTTGGTGTTCTGTCTAAACTCCTCCTACACCAAATCCGACCACATTGATTCCCAATCTCACAATATTTCCCTTCCATTGACAAAGTCTTGATAACTTTGCCAATTCTTGGGAAGTCCTAGGAGAGCCAAGCTCAAAAAATCATCATCAACAACCATTATTCCAACACTCCCCAGTTCATCCCAACATTGGACAAACTTTGTTAGATGTTTTGGAATGGTGTCGCCCTTTTCCATCTTGATCTTCCTGAGTTTATCTTTGAGCCCAAATTTCCTATGGTCATTGCTACTTTGGAATAGATCCGTCAAAGCCTTCCACATTGAATATGGTGTGGCTTTCCCATGGAGGCTTGAGAAAATTTGGTCTTGTACTCCCTCAAACAAGATCCTCCTCGCCTTTGCCACATTATTTTTCCATGCATCAAGATTTGGAGCATCTACCACAACGGGTTTAGGAACATCATTGCCAATTAATTCCTTCAATCCATTGTCTTTGAGTACTGCCTCAATTCTATCCTTCCATGAAATATAGTTCGAGCTTCCCTCAAGTGCATACTCTTACCTCAAGCCATCGAAATCCATTTCAACCTTGAATTAAACTGTAGCACAAAGAAAGGTTTTCTGCAAATTCGAATTCTATTTAGTCACAAAGTCAACTCTTGCTTCACTTATGTAATTTCATGTGCTTTGATACGATGTAGAAATTATACAACATGCATGTATATCTTGGGTTCACCCGATCTAACAATGTACTAAAATTAAATACTGAATCGCTTCTAAAAATATTTTTTCGTAATTAAAAACACAATCGCTAATCACATGAGCATGAAGAAAGATCAATCACACACAACAAAAATAATTTCCCGGGGAAATATTACAGCTAAAAACCCCACAATGCTCTATTTTGTATTAAGCATGGATCATGAAACAATTACATACAAAAATCTTCTCACAAGAGCCCTCCAGTACTCAACTAATTGTCTCACACTTCCATATAAAAAATTGACCAACACATAGCCAATTCTCAGCCTCCATATAGCCTGTCTTTCTTGCGCAATCCCTGATGGAATAGATCCCTAAAATATAGGAATACTTTCCTTCCTTGACCACACAAGTATCATGGGCACTCCAATGGGTTTTTGGTTTCATGTGTGCAACCCACTAATCCTACAACTGATAGTAAACTTCCCTTTCACCTAGAACTCAACCAAGTCTCCACTGGATCTGACATGCATGCAGCTAATAATAGTAAATCCTCAGTTGCATGTGAGATCACTGATTATGAATTAATTAATATTTAATTCACTTGACCTCTGACTAGTGTATATTTAGTTACAACTATAACAACTGAGTTTAAATCACTTAACTAAGTTAAACTGTTTACAACCTGCCTTAACTAATGCACCACTGCACTTCAAACTCTGTTATAGCTAGAATTACTCTGCATGCCTCACCAACTACCTCTAGCTGGAAATCCACTAGCTAACTGAATTTATCACTTTCAGTTAATTGATTCAAGTCAACATTGATAATATATTATAGTTTAATGTCCATCTTAATTAAGGGATAACCAAAATAGACATGCACCAAAAAATAACACTATGGGCCGCACCCTAGTATGGGTGCTTAATGCAACTAGGCGTGGGTGCTAAAATGGTTTCCCACTAGGTGGGGAAGAGAACTATTGTTTATGTAATTTTTTGCAATCATACTACAAATTATATATATATATATATATATATATATATATATATATATATATATATATATATATATATATATATATAATCCACTTTTTAACCATTGTTAAATGCTCCATACTATATTATAAACCGGTATAGAGTTATGTTAACCCGAATCTATCAAATATAGAGATCAAATTTCTTTAAATGTAATTTTTCTTTTAAATGCACAACTTGAATGAAAAAAAAAACTTTGCATTTTGAAAGATTTGATCCCTTTAATGGCACTTGATAGAAATGGAGTTAACATGGATCTCTGATGGTTTTATATATATTCCATGTTCATTATGGAAAGAATCATACATCAAATTTATTTTGAGTAGCAAACTGATAAAAAAAATTTAACCATAAGAAATTTTATATTTTTGTTTTCTTTTGTAATATATACATAGTTGATGTCGAAATATTTTACTAAACATGGGTATCAAATATTTTATTTACATCACGTATTGTCCACGTTAAACTGTTAAATGTATAAAATAGGTTTGAAATATTTTACTCAACATGCATATTGAAATATTTTATTTATAACTTATATTTAGAAAAAAAAATATTATTAATGTTTTTAAAATGTTGCATATCATCTCTATATTAAAATTGAAAATAAAATGAAAAAAAAAACAATCAAATACTTTATGTTTCTTTAACTTCAAGTTGGGTCGAATAAACTTGTTTATATTCGGTTACCTTGAAGTCAAATTTAAAGTCTAGTTTCGAATTCAAACATTATTGTAACCAAATTTGTGTAATTCAAAAGATGTTCATTTAAAAAAATAGCATTTCTTCACAACATCCTTTAGCGCATTCCCAACCATTCTTTGGGTAAGTAGTTCGTCCTGTATTTTATAAATATGACTGTGCTCATTCTTCATAGACTAGATGTTAACTGTACATGATTTTAGGGTAAGGATTCAAGGACAGTCATTGATATGGGGTGGAGGGACATCTATCCAATCACACAGTCCAATCATTTGAATTCCAACAGTGATTATTGAATTATATTTAATATGATTGAAATTGAAATTTGTTTTTAAATCATGGTCACTTCCATAATCCCCAGACTATGTTTTCATCGGACTTCATATATAAATTTTAAGATGAGAAAGAAAATGACATGGCATAGGTAATAATTTTTTTTTTCTCTCTAAATATTAATCCTAGAAATTGTCCCTAAAGGTGTAAAAGTACATCGAAGGAATAAAACATTTGGGAAGATTATCTAGCTACTCACTCCAATGCAAGCATCACTAATAGAGTTGAGAAAAAAATATTTTAGATAATAATATGTAGATGAAAAATATGTAAAGCCACTCAAAGATGTTAGAAAGGGGCATACAAATCTATGAAGAGTACTCCACCTGTTAGATTTGAAGATTGATGAGTAGAATTAGGTTGCATAATTGGCTAGTTCGAGGTGACACGAAATATGAAACTGAAGATGAATGCTATAAATTACACTTCTCAACGCCATAACCAAAGAACTTCCACTCATCAAATTAAAATAGAGGAAAGCATTACGCAAATGCCTAGACAATGTTGATGAAGATGAAAGAGATAATTAGCACCCTTTTACTTATCATGTGTTTGTATTCTTACACCTATCTCAATTGTTGATCCATAAACTAATTACCATGTTGTGGTGTTTTTTAAGAATATAAAACATATGAAGGCTAGTGCCTTCCATAGAAATTTAAACCAATTTTTGGACTCTCTCGTGGAGAATGTTTGTTGGGTGTGGAGCCTGATTTTCATCCTGATTCAGAGAACTTTGTTTCAATCAGATGTGTACCCTAGGAAGACTGTACACCCCTCCACAGGGGGGATGCTGCCCTCCCTGGGTGGGGGGTCTGGGGAGGGCTGCCCCCAGTTGGGGGGTCTGGGGGCTAGTAGTCCCTCGAAGCTAAAAATAGATTTAAAATTGCCTTGTAAAAGTATTGTAATTTCTAGTCAATCTAGGCCGTTCATTAGGGAGATGATTTGATGGTAGAAGTTATGTTTAATTTAGGGTTGCCTACCCTAGAAGGAAACCCCTCGTTTTGTATGAGGGCATTGTATTGTGGCTGTGAATTGTATGTGTATTCTCAGAGCGAGAAATAGATAGGGAGATTGTGAGAGAGAATAGAGGATATTACATCGGATCCACTGTAGGCTATGTCTCTTCATTTTACTGGATAATAGAAAGGAAGGACTGGTTGTTCAGGGTGGACGTAGCCCAAATTGGGTGAACAACATATATCTGTGTCTCTCTGGTTTTATATGTTTTATGTGTTTGTGTTTCTGCATATTTTATGTGTTTCATTTCTATGTAATATATAATTTTCTAACAATGTTATGCTACACTGATGGATGCAACATAAAATTTTCATTTGCTATGTTGGATGGTTGCTTCTTGTGTTATGACAATCATAGGTTTTCCAACAATTTTAGTGAGAGTGCTAAAAACTATGTTTTATGCTACCCTACAGAAAACAATCCTGAAGATCTAGAAGTTACTATTAGGGGTCAACTCTTAAATATTTTATATAAAGTTGTGAAGGGTCCCAATATTTTTGATGAGCAAGGCATTGTGTCTTATAATTCGATAGAGCACATCTACAACTTGGTGCAATGTTGGGAAGTTCTATCCACAAAAAATTTCCAAGTGTGTCTACAGTTTAAGTTGTCCATATTATCTAACAATATTATTGTTGGAGATCTTGGATCCAAATTAAAATTTGTGAGCCACTACCTACATTATGTTGTATTATAAGAATTTACCTTTTTCAATCCTTTGATTATCTCACCATTTCCCTCACCATTTTAGCTGCCCTCACCAACATAAAACCCTCGAATATAATTATCTTATTTCACATAGCCATGTGGTAAAAAATTGTTGAACGAAAGAAGAAAAAATGGATAGTTGAATCTTCTTGGCCAAACCCATCATAGGAACACCTTCACTATAATTATTTTTTCCCAATTATTTTATTTCCTCATTTAAAATATATGTAAATTTAAAATAGAAAATAAAATCTTTTATTTATTGTAAACATTGAAATTTTTATTTACAACTATTATTTTTAATTGGATAATATAGGTATTATCTTGTCATTTTTAAATGAAATGTTACATCACTAACATCTCCCTCTTACAAAGATCTAAAGTGATGATTATTTTAAATTTATCTAACCTATAAATTAATTACTATAAATGTTTATGCTTCGTGTTGAAGCCCTTGCAACAAATTGGTATCAGAGCTAGTAACGTCTGGTTCATTGCGGTTAGTACTCAAATCTATAACTTGATAGAAATGGAAAGTTCTAGAAGATCAGTTTCTTTCAGAGAGCTTCAAGAAGAAGAACAATTTGAAGAAAATCCATTAACAGATATGTTTGCATAATATCTAAAAAGATTATAAACTCTACAGAAATTGAATATTTAGAGAGTCAGCCTACACCTAAATGGTGTCTTCCAAGTATAGACTCATCAGAAGTATATTCTGACTTGTCAATGTTACACCTTAAAGCAGTAACAAGAATATATATTAAAGAAAGTATAATTCATATTCGAGAAAAATCCAATTCTGTACAAACAATTTATTTACTTGATACTAAGAAACTTCAAAATGAAGCTAAGCGTCTGAAGACTAAATATTTACACTTGAGATGCATAAGAATAGGGATTAATGCCCTAAATCATAGAGGTCTGAATAATTTTGTGCTTGCTACAGTCAAAGATATGAGTCATAATACGTATCCAGATTCCTTAATAGGAGGTATTGTTACTCCATTATCTAATGGACCAGTTTATTTTGATTACTACCCGAAATTTTATGTCTACACATTTGATGAGCATATCAAATATATTCTGCAACTTACGATCCAAACAACTGGATTTGATATGAAGAAAAAAAGAAATAATATTGGTATCCAAACTCGTGGTTGTTTCTGACACACCAATACTCTCTATCCTGCCATCCTCCATGCTCCCAGCTGAGAATAAAAATCCAATGTAGTTGTTCTAACTGATACACAAAATAAAAAATGAGAACATCAGATTATCAAGTATGAAGACTTAAGTTTCTGAGAACATTGGGTTGTTGATAATAAAAAACCCTTGGAAATGCAGAGAATTAATTCTGTTGATATCAAAGAAGGACCTTCATCTGTTGTAGTGTCCTTTCCTAAAAGATCTACCATAGATTGCAGAATACTAGACATATCCTGTCAAGCTTCACCCATGTATATAGATCCAAGATATGTTGATACTTCCAATTCTTTTACACCATCTGTAAATTTACAACACATTGATTTATTTGAATATGCCCAGATAGTGAATTTTGCCTCTTTACAAGTCATGTGAACAAGATGAAATTGGAAAGTTAATCTCAGCAGTCTTGCAGATTCTTTCATACATCAAAATCATCACCCTAGGACAGGAGAATCACCTCTCACAAATTTTGTAAATCCTTGTCCAAATCCAAAGTGTTATGATATTCCATTTCCACATGATTCTAGCCATGTAATGATGATCCATGAGATTCCTACCTTGGAAAATGAGGACCCTCACCTTAAAGAAATGTTTAGTAAAATTCATCCTCCTAGAATGCCTAGATATGTTCTATGATATTTAAAACAAATGGATGATCTAATTCCTCAGTCTAGATTTAACAACTTTGTTCCAGATGACTGCAAGAATCCTTCCAAGCCCGAGATGTAAAAAATATTTTTGATAATGGAAGGATGTGAGAAATATAATATTGATACTAAGTGGATCAAACATATGTTAAATTGGGATCTGTATACTCACCCTAAGTCTGAAATATTTGGACTTACTACTCCTAATCATGAGAAGGTTAGGATATCACAAGAATGGAACGCGTATATGGAAAAGACAAATATTTGGTTATATTTTTTTGAATGTAAAAAGAATTTAGAATCCAAAACTATGCATATGAAAAATGTTGAATCATCCTCACCAAAACATTCATGGATTGCTACAAATGGTAGTAAACTTGAAACTCCTACCACCTTTCCTCCTTAAAAAGGAATTATTTTGGGAGAAGCTCAAAACATTGCTAAATCTACTCCTTTGGTCCTAAAAGATGATAATGCCCTTGGCATTGATGGTAGGATATAAAAATCCAGTGAACAGATAAACTAGACTAATACAACAGTCAAGGGGTTAGAAATGAGTTGTACAAAGACCACAGAAGTAAAAGAAAGTTTTGATGGTTTACAAGTATCTATCAATAGTATTAATAGATCTCTGAATGATGCAAATTATTCTAGTACAATGTTTTAGAGAATCTTTGTCAAAATTTGAAGATGTTGAAAATAAGATGGATATAGGGATATAGTATAATCAAGAGCTTATTGAGAAATTGTGTGAAAAATTTGATAAAATGCACATAGCTCCAAAAGATAAGCCCATTCATGTCTCCTGTCTCTTTAAAAGATCTATAAATATCCAAAATCCTATCAAGCCTGCTAATAAATTTCCCTTTCTGAGCCCATAACCCTCTCTTATCTATTTAAAGAAACAGAATAAACATAAAGCTCATAACCACATCTGTTCCCCATCTATGAGCCTCTTCAGAGCCAATATACTAGGTATCCTGCACCTGATCTTAGTGGGAAAGGTAAACTCCCTGAAACACATAATTTCCATCCCGAATCTCACAAAGAATGGAATATAGATAGCCAGAGTGTCGGCCAAATAAGGAAAATGATAGATTTAATGTTCACAAAATATAAACTTATGTGCCTCAAAGGGAAAAATGAAGTTGAATCCTGTAAATCTATCATTCATTGTTTTATTAGAACATTATTGAGATGGTAGGAAACAAAGTCATCACCAACATTAGTGAAAAAAATTGAAAATGAAATTTTGAAAGATGAAGGGGGAGATATTATTCATAATCCAGATGGGAACCCACAAAGTAATATGATTGGATCATTGACTTCATTTATTTTAGAGCATTGGTGTGGAGGAGAAGTAGAACTTGCAAATAAGCATGAGATGATTCTCATGAACCTTAAAAGCTATAAAATGTCCTAGTATGAAGACTTTCATAGGGATTTGATTCAAAGAATATGTGAAGTCAAGGATAGCAAATAAATATTATGGAAACAAGTCTATTTTGTAGCCTTGCCTTCAAAATTTGTTGATTACCTCAGACAACAAGATGCTTTCCAAATGCCTTTTGAATCTTTCACTTGGGGAGAAATTTATAACACTATAACCAGGGTCCTTGTAGGATTATGTACAAGCATGAAAGTAAACAAATATCTACAAAAAATATCCAGTTTTCCAGACATCAAATCTATTTGTAGCAAATATGGATTATCCATGGATAACCCCATAGTGAAAATAAGAAAAGCTAAAAATAAGGGAAAGAAAGAAAAAATACAAGGATACAAATAATATCCACAAAGGAAAAAGAAAGGACCCAAAAATGGATACTACAAGTATGTTACAAAGACACATTATTATCAACCTAAGGATATCCACCTAGAAATGTCACAAAAAAGAGATCTGTGGAATAAGCTGACTTGTTGGATCTGTGGCCAATAAGGAAATACTTCAAATCTCCACCCTTAAGCAGATGAATCCAAAAGGAACAAAGGAAAAAAGTCTTTTGAAGCAGCAAAGAAGAAAAAGGCAGAAAAAACTGGAATCGTGATGTCAATCCGAATGTTTCAAGTGTGGTTCCAAGAACCATCAGTCAGAAAACTACCCAATATTCCCACACAGAGAAAAAATAAAACAACAAAAACTCTGATCTACCTCAGAATCCTCAAAAATTTCTTCCTTAGAATATTCTAAAGAATAATTAAACGTGCATATGAATGAATGCAATTGCACTAATTCAGATGATTGCCACTGTGATTCAGATATAGGATCAGAAATCTCCTCTGATGAAGAAGACTTTATTTTTGAAAAGAAACAAAAATAAAAAGTCCTTATGGCACAAAATATAAATGATGAAGAAGAAAAATTACTCACCAGTATTAGAGCGCTAGCAGAAGGATCAATGAAAGAAAAGTTACTTGAAAATTTTCTAAATACTATGCATAAAAATAAGGAAAGCAGTAGCAGGACTGCTTCAAAAACACAATCTAAGGCATTATTTATTGATGCCTCATTTTAAAGAAATACAAGAGCCTTTCAGAGAAGTCAACAACAATCCAAATTCAGATCCTTAACATTAGGAGAAATCAACAAAAGAGATTCATAATCTTATGAAAAAAATCTCCTCCTTAAAAATTAAAGTCTTTTAATTAGAAAAAGGAAAAGCACCTGAAGATGAAGAACTTTTTAGCAATCCAAATATATATATCTTTGAAGGAAAAAAAGATGACTCTGTTGGTTTTAGAGATATGTGAGTCATGAATATCCAATATCAACAACATCATGTTATGTTGGATATCTGTATAAATGGTGAAATGTTTTCCTTAAAGACCCTTATTAACTCAGGAGCAGATGTTAATATATTAAATTCAAAAGTAATTCTTGCACGATATTGGGTAAAAAATTTTAGACACATAATTGGATTGGGAAACAAAGATTTGTTATACGAAGTTCCTCAAGCTTCTATCTGTTTCAAGGAATATTGTATAAAACTAAAATTTGTTGTTGCTGACATTCTTATTGATTGTATCTTAGGAAATGTATTTTTGGCTACCGTAGAGCCACATGGATCAGTCAGATTAAAAAAATGGTAAGATTTTTTTCTTCATATCTGTACCAAATTCAAAGGGTAAGATACAAATAATTACGTTACCCTTTATAGCCACACTCAGGACATCTACTATGGTACAGGCAATGCAAAAAATTGAAAAGGAAAAAAATAAACTAGAAGAGCTCAAGGAGCTAAAAGCCACCATGAAAATAGGAGACTATATTCAAACTCCTATAATTAAGAAAAGAACTCAACCTTGAGATTACAAATAGAAAGATAATCCTGTGTTGAAGAACCAAATGCCTTCTGGCATAGAAAACAACATTGTGTGGAATTTCCATATAAAGAAGATTATGAGGGAAAACCTTGTAAAAGCCAAACAATTCCAATGAATAAAGAATACAAAGACCTGTGTCAAAAAGAAATAGTAAGCCTATTAGAAAGAGGGTTAATCAGGGAATCGAATAGCCCTTGGAACTGTTATGTATTTTATGTCAATAAACATTCAGAACAGATAAGGGGAGTTCCAAGACTAGTTATAAATTATAGACCCTTAAACTATGTCCTTGCAGATGACACTTATCCTATTCCCCATAAGGGAAATCTCATAGCAAGAATATTAGTGGCTAAGGTGTTTTCTAAATTTGATATGAAATCTATATTCTGGCAGGTTGCAACAAAAGAATCAGATAAATTCAAAACAACTTTCAGTATCCGAGCATGACACTATGAATGGAATGTGATGCCTTTTGGACTCAAGAATGCTCCCTCCAAGTTCCAAAACGTCATGGATACCACCTTTAAACCCTATTTTGATTGGTTACTGGTATATATTGATGATGTGTTGGTTTTTTCCAAAAATGTCCATGAAAATTTTAAACATGTTCAAAGGTTTTTTAAACTAGTCAAACACAATGGGTTGGTGCTTGTAAGAAAAATACTGAACTCTTTCAAACAAGTATCAAATTTTTGGGACACACAATCAAAGATGGGAAAATCACTCTACAAAATCATGCTTTGGAATTTACTAAAAAATTCCCAGATATTATTACTGAAAAAACCTAATTGCAGATATTTTTTCGTTGTCTGAATTATGTAAGCAGTTTTTATAAATATTTTACCAAGGAAAATATATTAATCAACTAAAGACTACAAAAACATCCACAGCCATCGTCTCCTGTACATACAGAAGTAATCAAAATAATTAAAAGTATGGTAAAAACTCTCCCTATTCTTCATATTGTTGATGAAGATTCTTCTAAAATTGTTGAAACATATGCCAATGACATAGGGTGGGGAGGAATACTAAAGCAGAAAAAGGAAGGAGAAGAGAAAATTGTTCAGTTTGTCTTAAGAACCTAGAGCTCGTCTAAGAAGAACTATTCTACTATAGAGAAAAAAGTCAAAGCAGCATGGAATTGCATCAAAAAATTTGATGTCCACCTAATTCATACACATTTTATTTTAAGGATTGATGCCTCTGCACTAAAAAAGGTCCTAAGCAAAGACATAAAGAAACCAGGTGAAGCTAAGTTTGCAAGATGGCAGGCTCTATTGACAAATTTTGACTTTGATGTCGAACATATTAAAGGAGAAAAGAATTGTTTACTTGAATTTTTAAGTAGAGAATACTTAATTTAGGAAGACACTGTCATGGTAATAGTAATAGAATGGGATCCTTCCCAGCAAACAGAAACTTTGAGGAGTATTCATGAAGAACATAACTAGGAAGAATACTATAGAAACTGGAAACCCACATGGAAGTTAAGAAATACAAAGGTATTAGATGCAAATTTATAATTTCATTCAGACATACAAAATTTAGTACCAGAGAGAAAAATCTATCCCAAGGAGAGTAAAAGGATACATGACATGGTGTATCAAAGGAGTATGTTATATTCACATTTTGCCAAAGGATCCTTAAGTAAATATTTTCATGATATAAATATGATTTGGACAGAATGAAGTAACCAAAGAAAAATTTTCCATAAGTATTTTTCCATAAATAGGACTAGGTGGCCAACCTGGTATGATATGCCTGAAATGTGGCCACAAGGTGATCCATCCATTATTTTTCCAGATACCATATATAACTTTACTGACTACAAAAATTTATGGTCAGACATTATGAATGTAGATGGAAACGAAGAAGTTCATTATACTAGGGTCAAATTTGGAGCAACATGGACTACTCAGAGACACATACAATGTGAATGGCTTCAACAATGGTTGAATTATTACGGATTGAATAAAACATCTATGGGTCCTCTATTCTTCCAATCTGATTTCCAAATTGAGTGTGAAATTTGTGGATTTTAAGTCGAATGTTGGCACACTCCCTGTAAAACTGTTGGAGATTTAAATAATTACCCAGATAGCCAAATTCTTGGTTATTTCATGAAAAGACATCATGAATGGTTTAGTAATGACCAAAATAAATCATCAAATCGTCCTAAGAAAACCAATGATCATACAAAGAATATATACCAAAGCTTGGGACTCATGTAGATATCCCAAAATGAGATTTCTAGGGACCACACCTTTGGGAGAATAATTATGGTTCTAGTGGGCTTATCCTTAAAGTATCCACTATGTAATAATGATGTCCAGTCACTGGACTATTGGTGACCATTTTTCTCATAGGATTTTCTATTTAAAAGTATCCACAATGTAAATATTTCAGAAGATTCCAATCTTCTATAGTGTAAAGTTTTCTATAGTATAAAGTTTTTTGTGGGATTTTTTCAAATCATCCATTCTGTAATTATGTATTAATATTCCTTTCAGTCACGAGACTCGGAGCAATTCTCCGACTTTTGGTGGGATTTGACCCTCATCTCAATGACTGATGGAAGATAATACTCAATTTTTATGTCCGATTATTGGATTCTTGTCCCCTCAATCTCCTATATAAGGAGGGAGTTAGGCTCATTCGTCACATTTAGAGTTGGAGTTTTTTTTTTGAGTCTGAGAAAGAAGTTCTTGCTTCTATTTCTTTAGAGTATGAATCTACAAAACCTGCACATCAAAGTGAGAGCTATGGTGAGAACATAAAGTGGCCGCATTCATAGGGTTTGCATTTTTTATCTCTTTAGAGTTTGAATTTGAGAAGCTTGCACATTAGAGTGAGAGGTCTGGTGAGAACCTAAAGTGGCCAAATTCATAGGTTTTGCGTTTGTCAAGTATATTTGGTAAGGAGTTCAAGTTCTAAGACAGAGTCTGTGAAAGGTCAAGTAGCTTTCAGATCACTTCTTTTTTACCAAGTCGCAACATCTAATATATTCCTTAACAGTCTATCTCTGAGAAAGAGCTATAGAATTTCTCTCTGTAAATATTTGTATGAAAATATTCATAAATAAAATAAGTATCCATTTCTGAGTTGAGCATCTATATGAGTACATTTTTATCTTCCGCTTATGTTAAAATTGTCTATTGAGGTAGTATCTGTGAGAAAAGAAGTTCACTTCAGGTTCGTCGGAGGTTTACCAAGGTTTGAGGAACACCAGTCCATTGAAGGCAGGAAACTGTGTGAAGGACGCTAACGTGTGAAAGTCCACAGGTTCATGTATGGGTTCGTGTATTGATCACAAAAAAGAGACTCAACAAGGCTGATTTTTCAAGAGCAAGCTTCATGTTGAAGCCCCCACAACAAATTAAAATTAAAATAAATTAATATTACAACCCTTATAAATCGAGGAGTTAAGGTCAATTTTAATATCGAATTTTGTATTAGTTTTTTTTTTTTTTTTTTGGGTCACCAACATCTCATTCAGTAATTTCTATGCATATAATTTTGTGAGAGAGAATTTGGGCCCTTTGTCATTTTCAAATGACATTATATGGAAATAACCATTCGAATGTAAATGGCACTAAAAAATGAGAAGCACACTACCAATCCATTAAATGTTATCTGCAAATGGGAAATTTAGGTATGTGTAATTTTCAGCAAAAGTGTAATTCATCATGAGCTAGGTAAGCGTAATTTTCATTTTATTCTCCAAAAATTATTCATATTCTGTCTTGTATATGGACTACCCATTGGTTGTTCCAACTTTCAAGATGTTTGTTTTTCCAACATCATTTTTTGGTATTATATTTCCATTTTTGGTATTTTTTTATTGTTGCATTAGTTGATAACAAGGTTTAATAAACATATACCAACCATATGGCTTCCATGGCCTGTACTTTATGAATGTTTTTGTTCAAGAAAGTAATCCGAAGAGAATTTTCATTCCATAAAAACATTTTCATGTATTTTTGAGCCCATATGTGGCTTCTAATGGCGAGCATCGGGTCCTCAACGATAGTTTGAAGAAAGAGTTATCGTTGTGAATTCGACCAATAAAAAAAAAAACTATATATTTTTAATCTATAAAGTGTGATTTAGGTTTTTAATATACATGATAACAATAATATCATATAATTTTAGAATTTTCCTATGTTTCTTATCCTTATGAAGAGATATAAAGTTAGTTAAGTAAATAAAAAATAAAGTAATTAATCATGACAAACAAATTTAAAAGATAAAAGTTGTGATTGTGATATACTTGAGTGTTTTGAGTGGTTGCAGCAGGGGGCACTAGGTGTTGAGAGCAAGAAACTTACTTTTATCTTCCTCAATTAAAGAATTTCCTCATCTAAAATAATGCGAACTACTTCTTGGGCCTCATCTCTGTCTTAAAAAATATCGTCAATCATTGTCTTAATGTGTAAATACAATTCAACAAATTTTTGATACTTCGTGTCTCTAGCTTTTGAATCACCCACATCTAGAACTCGGTTTCCAATCTCAACACCTACATCCCAATCCTGCATGGCATTGCAGTCAAAATTTATTTCTCCTTTAGAAATGGAGATTTTTTCCCAAATTCGGAATTACCCACATCTAGCACTCGGTTTCCAATCTCAACACCTACATCCCAATCCTGCATGGCATTGTAGTCAAAATTTATTTCTCCTTTAGAAATGGAGATTTGTTCCCAAATTCACGCAGGAGTTTATTCCCAGTACTCATTGGTTGCCTTCTAAGTAGTGTCATGTACTTTTGTGCCACATGTCCCTATTCTTATTCTCTTCCCTCTATAACCACCTCGACCTCTAGGCATGATGGACAAGAACCCCCCATAAATTTATTTACCCATATACAAATCTTGGCATGGGCTAGGAGGAATAAGACTGATAAATTAAGGGCTATTAGAGAGGGTAAGAAAGAGTGTAGAAATTTGATAGAAATAAAAATTGATTAGGATTTAAAACTGAAGACAAGAGACATAATTTATACTCTACTAATCTATGGAATGGAAATCACAATTTAGAACAATATGCATAAACATGAAATTAGCAAAACCACAAGTACACAATGATTTCTAGGGGAATCCAATTTGGAAAAAACCCTCAAACTTGTTTTCATTAATCAATTGAATAGAAAAACTATTACAATTTCTTGCTCTAACTTTGAGCACAACCTGCAAAAGAAAAATTATTCTCTTTGTTGAATGAGAACCTCTGGCCAACACTTAGCCAATTTCTACCACCTCCAACCTCTTATTTCCTTGTGAAAATATGAGCTAATTTGATATCCTAAACAATAGGGAAGTACCTATTTCCTTGTGAAATTCCCAAGGAATTGATCCCCTAACTCCATGCAACAACTGTACAATCAACTAGTATACAACTCATGTTACACTATCCTTTGTCTCATCCACTCTAGCTAAGCAATTCGAATTTGATGCATGCATGAGAAATTTCGGGCTAATTGATAAGTTAACTGACATATTTATGAGTTAGACTATTGTATCACTATAAAACTAACCTGATACTAACTCTATTAATTGTTATAGGTCAGTTAAATGAGTACAACTAAAAATAAATAAACTATATTACTAAAATTTAGCAATCAACACATGCATGAATGAAATCCAAGCCCACTAACTCGAATTTTCTGATCTAACTAAGTGACAAGAGCCACGTAACACTAGTTAATTTCCTCCAAGTTGTCCTACTGATGTTGAAATTCAATTTACTCAATTTGACTAAGGCCAAATTTAAATTGAGTCTTTCTTGCTACACTTTCTAACACTCCCTCTTAGCAAGAAAGGGATTTTTCACCTCCCTTATCCTGCACCTATGGAATTCGAATTTACCTCTTGAAAATTCCTTTGTCAAGATGTCAACATCTGTCTCCTCAGTTGGAATATAGTGTAGCAACATAATTCTCCTCTTCACATAGTTCCACAAATGATGATACCATATTACAATGTGCTTGGACCTATCATGAAATATCAAATTCTGAGAGAGCTTAATGCAACTCTGATTATCATAATATATCATTGTCAGATCCATCTCCTGACTGAAAATACCCACAATTATTTTCCTCATCCATATGGCCTCACATTTTGCCTGACTTGTAGCCATGTATTCAACCTCTACTGAGATGAGCACCATAAACCTATGCTTCCTTTTGTACCAAGAAAAAGTTGTAGAACTAACACTAAAGATAGCACCAAAAGTACTTTTCTTGTCTGATAGAATCCCTTCCCAATATCCATTGGTGAAGCCTTGAAGCTTCAATCCCTCTTTCCTCCTGTACCATAATCCATACTCGGTAGTGCCTCTGAAGTAGTGTAAAAAATGCTTTGCTGCCTTCCAATACAACTTGTTAGGCCTGAACATAGCTTGGCCAAGCTAGTTTACCACATAGCACATGTCAGGTATTATGTTCACAAGATACATCAAAGACCCCACAAGCTATCTGTATATGGTAGCATCAACCTCTTCACTTGAAGTGGCATTATCCTTCCTCTAGTTTATAGTTAGAGGTGTGTCCATAGGCTTACAATTATCCATGTGAAATCTATGAAGTATTTCAGAGGCATACTTCCCTGGAGATACAATCAATTCACTATCACCTTTCCATATTACTGCCCAAGTAAGTAATGCATTAAGCCCATGTCTTTCATCTCAAATTCCCATGCAAGATCCTCTTTGTAAGAGCATATTAATTTCTCATCACATTTCAATATTAAATAATAAACATAAAAAACAAGAATAAGAAACTTACCATCTAGCACAATGTGATAGGGGTTCGCATTTGCTTCAATTTTGGTGAATCCCAATCCACTGAGATAACTGTTGATCTGAGTGTACCATGCTTAGGGCACTTGTTTGAGACCATACAATAGTCTCCCAATTATGCACACATGTGAATCTCGATCACATGTCTCAAATCCTTATGGATGCTCTATGTAAATTTCCTCCTCAACAACACCATTGAGAAAGACAGTATTCATATCCATTTGGTGCATCTTCCACCCCATCTGCACAGCCAATGCAAGAATTTATTTGATGGAGGAATACCTTGCCATAGGGGAAAATGTTTCCTCATAGTCAAATCCCTCTACCTAAGAAAATCCTTTCGTCACAAATATGGCCTTGTATTTCTCGATGCTTCCATCAGCTGCATGCTTCACTTTTTAAGATCCATTTGGAACCAACCGTTGATTTCCCTTTTGGTCTTAGCACCACTCCCCATGCATTTTTATTCATAATGGATTCATATTCTTCCACCATGGAATCAACCCAAATAGGTTGAGAAATTACTTCCTAAAATGAAGAAGGCTATGACTCAATGAGATCTATCATGAGAACCATGCAACCAATGTACCTATAAGGTGACCTCCTCTACCTGCGTACTGATGTAGGGACTCCCACATTCTCCCTAGCATCTTGCAAAAATATATCAACTTATTTGGTTCTCTTTCTCCCTTCTCTAGATGTTTCTAGTTGATTGGGGGTCTCCACTCGAAATCCTCTATACTCCTCCATTTGTGGCTACTCCACAATTTCTTGAAGCTCATCCTGAGACTCCTCCTTTGGAGCTAGAAGCTCATGGTCTGGTGACATACCCAAATCTTGTTCCAAAGAGCATCTCATAGCCTTATCCTCATCAAAATTGAAATATATCCTCACAAATGTCATCCTTAGTGAAGGTAAATACACCCAGTAATTGTGTGGAGTTTCAGTGTATCCTACAAAAATTCATAACTCTGCAATAGCCTCAAGTTTCTTCCTCGAATCCTTAGAGACATGACAATAAATTAAATCTACAAAAATTCTAAAATGAGACACATCATGATTTTTCCCAGATAAATATTCCTCCAGTGTGATCGTACCAATTATTTTATGAGGACTCTAGTTCTGCAAGAAAATTGTTGTGCTACATGCTTCTACCCATAGATGCAATGACAACCTATGATCTGTAACATAGATCTTGCATCTCCTACTATTCTCCTGTTCTTCCTCTCAACTACCCCATTCTGTTGTGGGATATGGGTTGTTATGAGTTCTCTTTGAATACATTCTTTCACACAAAAATCCTTGAAGGCATTAGAAACAATTTCACCTCCATTGTCACTTCTAAGGGCCTTCACCTTCTTCCCAATATCCTTCTCAAAAAATGCCTTAAATTGTACAAATTTGGAAAAAACTTCATCATTTATCCTCATGAATAAAATCCATCATTTTTTAGAGAAATCATCAATAAAAATTACATAGTACTTATGTTTTTTTATGGAGGATATAGAAAAGGGTCCACAAACATCAGAGTGGAATCACTCCAAGATTGCATGTGCTCTACTATCTCGACCATGGAAGGTGGATTTTACATATTTACCTAATCTGCAAGCCTTGCAGACATCCTGCTGCTCAAGGGATCCTTTAGGGAGACCGATGGTAATTTGGTACATGATTTTTAAGGTACCATGGTGTAGATGACCCAATCTCATGTGCTAGATTTATCCAACATCTCGACTCTGCACTTTTTCAGCCTTACTACTCAATGCAATGAACTCTCCCAAATCAAGTTTATATAGTTTCTTCACTCGAACTCCAATCTTCTTCACTTTAATAGTAGTTATGTGTCTTAGAAAGACTTTCCCTTTACTAAAAATAACATCATAGCCTTTATCCTCCAATAATGCTACAAAGATCGAGTTATTCTTCAACCCAGGTACAAACATAACATCTCTAAGGTAAAGAGGGGAGGCTTTCTCCTTCTTAAAGGTGATAGTACCAATTCATGTAGCACTATACCTACCATCATCCCCCATTTAAATATGCGATCCTTCTCCTCCAGGCTAATGAAAATTTTTTTACACCCTGTCACATGGAACAAGGAATCAGAATCAAGGTACCATGCACTCCCCATAACAATGTTTTCCATGCATGATATTAGGGTAGAGTATGATTCAAATTGTGAAGCCTGTGCTTCACCTCCTACTCCTCCTGAAGGCTTCTTGTTAGAATTCTTTTCCGGATATTTTGTTGCATAGTTCTTTCATTCGTGGAAGTCGAAACATTTTATCTTTCTCAAGTATTTCTTCTTGCCATTATTTTTTCTAGATTTAGGTTTGCTTTGGGTCTTATTTCCTTTTCCCTTCTTCCCCTTCCCAACTAAGGAAAAAATATCTTCATCCTCTACTCTGGATGATAATCCATCTCTGGTATTTCTCTTGATCTATTCTTGAACCAAATTGGACCACAACCTTTCCTAATTTGGTAATTTTTCACTTCCATTCACAAAGTCCTAGTAGTTGTGCCAGGATTTTGGAAGACCTAGAATATCTAGGCTCACCAAATCATTTTCTACAACATTCACCCAACCCCTCCAAGCTCATCTCAAACTTTAGTGAATCTAGAGAGATATTGTGGAATGGTGTCACTTTTCTGCATCCTAATGTTTCGAAGTTTGTCTTTCAGGGCCAATTTTCTATGGTCACTAGTATTTTTGAATAGTTTAGTTAGTGTCTTCCACATAGAGAATCACATCTCTTTTCCATGGAGATTTGAGACCACATGGTCTCTCACACCTTCTAGAATAATTCTCTTGGCCTTTGCAACATCTGTCTTCCAATGGGCTAATTGTTATGCATCACACTATTGGGGTTTCACAATGTCATTTTTAACATATTCTAAGATACCATCATCATCAAGCACTTCTTCCATTCGATCCTTCCAAGCTACAAATTTTGAGCTACCCTCCAGGGAATACTCCAATATTAGTCCGTTGAAAGACATCCTCTCGAATCTGAAGAAAAAATGTTACATTGAAGCTGCAAATTCGAAATTCCTAATGGAAAATTTTGAAATATTGGTTCCAATGTGATTTCATGGTTCTTATACCATGTATAAATTTGATATAAATTTCAACTACTCAAGATTTCGAACTGAAAACAAGAGACACAAATTCTACTCTACTAATATGCGGAATGGAATCACAATTTAGAACAACATGCATAGACATGAAACAAGAAAAATCACAAGTGCACAATGATTTTTGGGGAAGCCCAATTGGGAAAATCCCCTCAAGCCTCTTTGCATTAATCACTTGAATAGAGAAACTATTACAATTTCTTGCTCCATCTTTGAGCACAACCTACAAAAGAAAAAATGTTCTCTTTGTTGAATGAGAAACTCTTGCCAACAATTAGCCAATTTCTGCCTCCTCCAAACTCTTATTTCCTTGCATAAATTAGAGTTAATTCTAGCTCCTAAAAAATATGGGAGTCCCTATTTCCTTAGGAAATTCCCAAGGAATTGATCTCCTGAATCCATGCAACAATTGTATACTCAACTAGTATACAACTCATGTTACACTAGCCTTTGAATCCTCCACTCCAGTTGAGAAATTCAAATTCCATGCATGCATGAGCTATTTTGGGCTGACTGATTAGTTAAATAACATATCTCTGAGTTATACTGATGTCTCACTACACAATCGACCTTCAAATTTCTCTATTAATTGTTAGAGGTCAGTTAATTGAGTATAACTCAAAGTAATTGAACTAGAATGCTAAAATTTAGCAATCAACACATGCATGAATGAACTCCAAGCCCAATGAATTTAATTTTTTGATTTAATTGAGTTACAGGAGCCATGTCACACTAGTTAATTTCCTTCAATTTGTCTTGTTTATGTGGAAATTCGATTTACTCAATTTGACTAAGGATAAATTCGAATTGAGCCTTTATTGCTACATTTCTAACAAAGAGTTGGAGGATAGAAAGGAAATTATAAAAGGGAAAAAATGTAGGAAGACTAAGACCTAAGATATGAGTTTGGCCCAGAGAAAGTGGTACATAAATGAAACGTATAGAGGAAGAGGCTCATAGGAGTTTCATGGATATTTAGAGATAAGGCCTAGGGAAACAAGAAGAAAAAGATAGATGAAGTTAAAATATAGATTCTTGGAAGGTTGGAGCACAAGGAAACAATCCAGAGGTGCTCCAATAGTAAAAAGGTACTTAAAAAAAATACTATAGGTCAAACAATTACAACCTTATCATAAAGCATTGAAGGAGATACTATTACTAAAGAAAAAGGAGAAAGTAGAAGCATGGAGCTTGATGTACCTGATGGTATGAAATTTTCCCCTTTTTAACATGGGGAGATTCTCTGAAGCTTCCCCTCATCCATGAAATATCTAAGTGATGAAACATCATGACCAAGCAATGAAAAATTGTCACTAATAGTAGTTTGATATAGCATAGTGGATGAAGAGTTTTTTGCCAAGTTGTGGGTACCAGATCCTCATTATGGAAAAAAAAGTTCTTTTATTTCCATTGCATTTAAAACATGCATTCTTGGTATCATTGAAGCACCAAATTTATTCTCCATATCGTGCAATAGGTGGGTAAGGTTTCCGATCCCAACAAAATTATCTAGGTCCTCATGAGATGTTATCTTTGTGGTTTTCATACGACTTGGGGAGCCTTGTTTGTTACCTTTATCCATAGTTATTTTGAGAGAAAACCATTGACACATTTATTTTTCATATGCATATAATTTTTTCTATCCTTGTTATGGTGCTTAAAATACTATTTTAAAGTTTGAAAGTTTGAATTATTTTGGATAAAGTGGTATTGATATATTTTATCTTAATACATGAGAATGAAAATTAGTTGTTTGATTTAATATTTAATAATAATAATCAAGTTTTATTAAAGGTATTTGAGGGTGCTAAATTCATTTATGTATTAAAATATTTCACTAATCCAAAATTATAAAACAATTTTCAAGAAAGAGAAGAAATTAGGTTCCAAGGGGGTCTCCACCTACCTCCAGGCGCCATCCTCCTTCTAAGCTTGAATCTATGACATTTCTAGATGAATTCTCCCTCATTTTAAATAATCCATCCACTTTGATTATAATTAAAAAAAAGGGCTTGAGAATTGGGACACAGATTCGATAGTTTGAGGAGGGAGGTTTCCTTGGATTTAAAATAGGCTTGACTTGTTTATGAAATCCCTTGAAGACTAATTGATGTGCCTTAAATGGACTGGATTTCTAAATTAATGAGCTAAATAAGAAGGACAAGAGACCATTATTCCTTGGGTAAATATGAAAGGAAGAAAGGATGAAATTGAATGAGAGATGGGATGCATTCACAGGAGAGAGACAGAGAAGTAAACCAAAAAAAGGTGGAGAGAAAGGAGGTGCTGGCACACATAATTTCCTCCACCAATAAAACACAATAGAACCACCATGGAAAAGAAGAAAGGTGCAACAACATTGTTAGCACACACAATAGAAGATAGGTGCAACAACCCGAGGAAAATAAAAAAGGCATCGTCGGGCATGAAGTGATCACACACAAGAGAGCGAAGAAGTGGTGAGAAAAAGAGAACTCTCACACACAAAGGAGGAGTATTGAATTTTGATGTAGAAAGAAATGAGCAAGAATACAGGAGAAATAAATTTGAGAAATAATGAGAGAAGATAATTATATATACTTATAGAGCACATGGAAGAAGAATGACCATTTTTTTTAACATTGGGAGGTAGTACGATTGTTCTCGAGTGAGGAAAATAGTCTTTGGACTCCCTATAATTCTAGAGCATGGAGATGGTTTTCTCTAGATCCCCTTGAAATCTTTGGTGGAGTCCTACTCCTTAGATTCCTGGTAGCTTCCCTCTACTTTTTTCTTGATTTATTTTTTATAGAGAGCTCTAAATTCCCTTGTTTCCTAGAGGGTGGAGGCATAGCCTCTAGATTCCATTGTTGCTTAGAGGGTGGGGGTACAACCTCTAGATTCTCTTGTTGCTTAGAGGCTGGAGGCACAACTTTTGGATTCCCTTATTTATTGGGGGGGTGGAATCATAGCTTTAGGATTTTCTAGTTGACTTAAAGGGTGGAGGTGGAGGATCTCTGGATTCCCTGAGAGACACTGACTACATGACATAGTTGGTGGGTGGAGCTGAATAGTATTATGGAGTCCCTATTTCAATTGGAATATTTGGTTGATCCTTTAAGCACTCATCCTCAAGATCTAGAATTTGGCTTAGCGGTGATTACTAAATGAAAGAATTGGTTGCAGTGTGTCTAAGGTTGGGTGGTGATTTGAAATCCTAGTCTCAGTTGCTTCATTCAATTTATCAAAGATAAGTGTTTGTTGATGTCTCTTGTGTTCTGAATGTCTTGTGCTTGTTTACTCTGTTATTTCGGTAATGGTTTTATAATAATAAGAATGTGGTATTCCTACTTTAATGAAAATCATTTTTCAAAGGTGTAGACATGGACTAGTTTAAGTTGTTTTGTTGGGCCAAGGTTTGTATTTTTATGTACTCAATGTGTATGTCATGAATTGTGGTATTCTATGCATGAGGAAGGATGCACACACACACACACACACACACACACACACAAATATATATATATATATATATATATATATATATATATATATATATATATCCTTAGTAAATGTAAGGGTTTCCCTGTATGTACCCATGGGCTTGTTTATGTTCATTATTGGTTAAGAGGCCTGCAACTTGATGAGTTGTGATGATATCCAAATTGATATAAAAGGGTCATATTGAATATCAATGTGTAGACCTTAGTGTATGTTCCATATAATTGAAATAACTGTTTACATAATATCTGTTTAAATATTACTAAGCTCATGAGAAATAGCTAGGATATCACATAGTGGTATCAGAGCTTCTATGTTCAACAATTGGACTGGATGGGCTCTATCATGGATAAAATAAAGACAAGTTTCAATCTTGGAACTTAGGAAGAAGGAACATTAGTAGTACATGTGATATGTTTGAATCTCAATTGTTGCATGGACTCATTCTATGCATTGATTGTTTGTGTTTCCATTGTGATATATATATACATGTGGCATTATATTAACGATTGATATGATTTTATTGATTCTAACATACTAATGTAAGTGTAATGGTGTAGCTAGCTTCACACCAACATATTTCCAATAGCAAGCCAAGGTGATAGTGTTTGTTATGCATCTGAATTTTGTTGAAATGTAACAGTTATGTGTATGTATGAAAACACATAAAAGACACTAAGGATTAAAGAGATGAAGTTTAAGGACCACGTGAACAAAAAAGGGTGTTATAGTATAGAATCAACAAACTAAGGAAATAATAGTTAAATGGTTTTGTATAGCTTCAACTAATCATAGCATGGAAATGAAGATGAAAGATCAGTTTAAAAACAAGGAGGGGTGGATGCTTCTACTTTTATGGACACATTAAGAAGCTTGAGAGTATAAATATGGAGTGATAGACGTGCCAATGAGAGTCTTGTTAGAGCACATGAAAGTCAATCTGAAGTTAATGTAGTCATACTGCATAGCATTCCATACCTACAAAGGAAAAGGAAAAAGGAGTTGGGAATTAGCCACAATGGTAGGAAAAGTCGTTTGGGACAAGAAGAAAGAACTAATGGGAAATATGGTAGTGGATATAAGAAAAGGCACAAGTTTTCAAGTGAAGCCACCGTGAAGGGTGGAACACTATTGGGTACTCCTAAAAGCACCCCTGAAAAGAAACATGAAAATACCCAAAGAGGACCAAAACATTGTTATTATCAAAAACATCATGAGAAAAGGAGGGAAAATACAATATGCCAGAAGATTTTAGGAAGGCCAAGCCTCCCACATTTGATGGTGAAGTAAAGAAAACAGAAGATGATGAGGCATGGATTCTTGGAATGAAGAAGTTTTTCATAATTCATAGCTACTTATAAAACATGAAAGAAAGGATATCTACCTTCATTTTGAAGAGAAAAGCACACATCTGGTGGAGGATATAAGAAATGTGAAGGGCATAAGCCTAGAATATTTTTCCTAGGATGAATTTGAGGGATAGTTCAGGGATAAGTATTTATCTAAGAGATACTTTGATATTAAAGCTAAGGAGTTCTACAAGCTCAAATTGGGCCAAATGAAAGGTAAGGAGTACACATCCAAATTCTCTGAGCTCATAAGGTATGTTCACTACCTTAAGGAATAAAAATTAAATATCCAAAGGTATTTCGGTCAGCTACCACAATTATTCAAGGATAGGATCAAGTTCGATGAGCCTAAGACATCAGAGGATGAAATTCAAAAGCTAAAGCATTGTTATGAGTAGTCAAAGCATAGGCTAGAGTTCAAGGCGAAAGGTGACCTGAAACATAAAAAAGGGGCATAGGAGAGGTTGGAAATCCCAAACCATAGGTAAAGGAGAAAATATGATTTCACGTGGTTGAGGTCGACCCCAATAGGGAGGTAGCATAGAAAATAGAGGTTGTGCTAATCATACAGAATGAGGATAGAGTAAAATCAATACAAGGGAACCCTTGAAGTGTTAGATTTGCAGAGGAAATCACTGCAAGGTAGATTTTCCACATCAGAGGGATTTTGGGCCACACCTATATAATGTGCAGGAAGACTAGACAATGGGAGATATGACGCATAGTTTCCATAGGATATGCATGACCATGGATAATAGAAAGGCCATCCATTAAACCTCTCTAGTTGAAATGGAAGGTAAGATCCATAACCCAATTATTTATATTTTAATTGACCCAGGATCGAAGTACAACTATATATGTCTCAAACTTGTGGATCAATGCCAGCTAACTAAAGAGACACATGCATAATCATGGTTGGTTCAATTAGAAATAGGAACAAAAGAAGGGTGACCCAACGAGTGAAATCGTGTGCATTTGAACTTAATGGTATGCCAACAATAGAAACCTTAATTTGCTTCCTTTGGGTGCATATAACATGCTATTGGTTGTATGCACATCGCACAAAAGTATATTTTTATGAGAATTCCATTGAACTCCTATATGAGGCTAGAGAAAGAAGAGTGTTACGAGCATATCATGCATGTCTAAATGATTGTATTCTATATAGAGGAGAATATGAATACAAAGAGATATGTTCGAAATGTGGGCATGACAGGTACCGTAATTTAAAAAAAGGGTAGATCACATGATCATCCTCATAATATATTAAGACACATGCCTATAATCCCAAGGATTCAAAGACTTTTTCGTTTTAAAGAATTAGCTATGTTGCAGAGATGACATGCCTCAAAAAGAAGTGAGCCAAGGGTTATGTTAATCCCAACAAATTTAATAGCCATGATGCATATAGAGGATACATGGCCTGAAAAATTCAAGGATGAAATACGAAGTCTACAACTCAGCGTAGCCATGGATGGCATTAACCCATATTCCCTCCAAAACACCAACTATTTTGTTTGGCCTGTAGTAGTGATCAATAAAAATACCCCCCCATGGTTGTCCATGAAGAATGAACATCTTATGTTGGCTCTCATAGTTCCTGGGAGAAGACAAGTGAAGAATATGGATGTCTACTTACAACCATTGGTATATCAATTAAAGGAATTATGGGAAGGGATACATGTGTATGGTGTATCAAGACCCATCACAATAGAGAGGAGTTTTGTGTTGTATTTCATATGTGCTTACACCATACATGATTATCTAAGATTAGGAGTTTTCTCTAGTAAATTACATTTTAATTGATTTGTTTATATATTTAACAATATTGATTCACATATTAATTCAATTCGCTACAATTTTTTTGATCTTCATTGTCGTTAATTTTCTGCCCTGTATACAGTAATTTTGCAGGTATTATAACAAAAGGGTATCATGTATGTAAATTTTGTGGACCTTATCTGAAGGCTAGGTGGTCCGACCACCTATGAAAGCTAGTGTATGACCACTCCAGGGTATTCCTCCCATAAGAGAACCCTTATAGAAGAGAAACATCCATTTTCAATGGTAAACCAAAGAGAACCCAAAGGCTTGAAATAATGACACAACTAAATGGATTAGAGCATATGAGAGAGAGGAGAAGGATTTTTCAGAACATTTTGATTCAAATGGGGAACCTATGTTCGATGATGCATAATTCTTTGACACCTATGTTGATAAATTTCCCATTGGGATGAAAAGGAAATATGTATTTTATGAGATATCATATTGGGAGCATCTTAAAATGGTCCACTTACTATATCCCATGCATATATTTAAAAATGATTCATGTTCTTTATGGATGAACATATCATCGAAATAAAGTGACACGTTGGTTGTTAGAAGAGATCTCATTTCCTCAAAAACTAAAAAGAAACATTGGCCAAGACAAGAAACTAGAGAGAGGTTGGTCCCTCTTGGTATTTCAAGGAAGGTGATGTCCAATGGATTTTAAAGGAACATGATATTTCTTTGTAAAAGGAAGTTATAATAAGTGTGAGGGTGCCTTCTATATATGGGTCTTCACTACAATGTTGCTTGATTTTGGAAGACCGTTTGTCAAGGTTGAAATCGCATGACCATTTGAACCTTCTAAGGGTATGTATCTCAAAAACATGATTTCATTATTTTTTTTTATGTAATAGGATATTTTTATAATTAATTTTTGTGGGTGTGTGAACCATGACTTATTCCAAGACCTATGACATGTCATATCTAAATTATCTACATTGGTATGTTGGATCACATCAAAGGAGATTCATAGGGTTAGCATTCCATGGTGGCATCAAGAGATAGATGAGAATGTTTGTATGCTTTAAAAGGAATTGTGGATGAGTTTCATGGACTTTCAGGTTCATCTTCTAATTGACCTAGTAGATGAGGTTGAATTAGTTGAGGTGGTTTCTTATCATTGGATGTTATTCTTAGAGAGGTATATGAAGAAATTGAAAGGTTTTTTTTGACAAAGGGAAAAAATGGATGGGTCTATGTAAGAGGGGTATATATCATATGAGTATTTATATTATGATAGTGAGTACATCAAGTAGATAAAAAAACACACCAGGTGCAACGATTTGGGACGATGAAAGGGATGAAGACAAAATAGAAGGGGAGCTTCTCAAAATGAATGGAAAGAGTCACATGATAAAGAGTAAGTGCAAGATTATCATTTGTCAAATTACTACACAGTAAATATTCACATTGAAATTCATATTAATGCATATTAAATCTCATATATATATATATATATATATATATATATATATATATATATATATATATATATATATATATATATCTGTTTGTGTTATTTTTATTTCATCATCGAATTCAGAAATTGAAACCATCAACAATTCATTCTTTATAATATGGAAGCGACACAACTGTGGGTCGCATTGTACAAACAAAAGAGGAGGGAATAGGGCAATGAAAAGAAATAATTCAAATGGTTGAATGGTAGAAGCGTGCCTTATCTTGATCATTTAAAATAAAATATTCCATTGACATGTCCTAACAATTGGGTTGTTGATCAAGTCAGAGAGAAATATGGTGCATCTGGTCGTTACGAGCGTGTTGAAGAGGATACACTAAACATAGTGATTGGGTGAAGCAACTTGGTAGTTATAATATCTTTCTGTACAATTTTAACTTCATACTGCACCTTTGAATTGTAACATATATATATAATTTTTTTATTATGTTAGGGTTATTAGACACATGAAAGTATGATTTTTTCACATTTTTTATAGGTGCATTTGTTCCCATTAATGTGGCCATACGGACATCATTTTCGCAAAAAGGATGCCAATGATGGATGCATGAAACAATATTATGGAGTGGAAGTTGAGTTCGACCAATCTAGTCGTGCTAGCCACCACGATCAAAACCTGATGCAGGGGATGTTAGGTTACATTGGAATGATACAATAGATCATTCAAGTGGACATATCTTCATTACAATGTGTTATTTTTAGGTACAAGTGGTGGGGCACCTTTGATCATAATAATGTAAAGGAATATCACAATAGTGGGCTGGTATCTATCAACTTTAAAAAGATGTCGCATGAAGCTAGGGAGCCTTATGTTTTCCCAAAACACTCCAAACTGGGTGTTTTTTACCCAGATGTGTTGGATAGGGATTAGTGGTTTGTATTAAGACACAAACCTAGATCAAAACATATTTTTGAGAAAAACAATGTTATCATGCCAAATGAGGAATATAATAGGGGTGATGACAATGGAGAGTGATATGTACTTGTGTTATTTCATCATTTTTACTATTGTTGTATGATTTTGTTTTCTTTATTTTTCTAATTATATTGTTTTTTATTCATCTTGTTGGAATTTTATAATATAATTAGTAAGATTCACAAACATTTTTAAATGATTTTTTGTAGTGGAAACATTTTTACACTTAAAAAACTAAGTATTTCCAATTGTGTACAATATCTATGATAAAAAGGATTCAAGATCACAATCCTTCTCAAATAGGAAAATGAGAAGAAAATAGTGAATTTAGAATCAACATTGAATATTTAGTCCCGATTTAGATACTTATTGGTTTATTAATCAATTCACATGTTTTTTCTTCTTGTTTAGTTCAAAATCAATATAAATCATCATGTAGTGATAACTCTATGAAGACTTTAGCAATGAAAAATTGTGTATTAATATTTAAGATTAAATTCTTGACATGAGAGGTAAAGTTGTGTTTACTATATTTAAATTATAGTTCTTACAACATTATGTAAAATAAAAGGAGGTCTTATGCATGTATAAAATGTTGATTACATCTTTTTATGGACCATAAGAGAAACAAATGGGCTTACATGGATGCATGAAAGGTTTTAATTTTTTCTTCATGGATAATGGAACAATTTTGACTTTTCTTTTCAATGGTAATTATAAATAAACGTTGAATTAATAAATACTTTATGGATAAGAATTAAATGATAAATAATGTGATGTTGATTAAGAGGCATTTGGTTGACTTTCAAATAGACTTGGTGATGCATTTTTCTTTCCTATTTAGATTATGTAAAATAAATATCTATTTTTATGTATTTATAAATAAATTATTTAAAGTAGAAATTTCTTTATCGTTGTGAACACTATGTGATATTAGCGAGGAGAAATGTGAAACATGAATTCTAGTGACGATCTCGTGATAAGTATGTGGAAAAAATAACATTTTTTTAATTTTTCATTAAGAAATAATCAAATATATTACTTTTCAAAAGTTTAAATCTAATATTGTATCATTTTTGTATTATTTAATTCATAGTTATTAATAAAAATTGTTAAATTTAAACTAGTACAATAGCAAAAAAAGAACCAAAATAGCACCAAAATGTTATATCTTTATTACTAGAAAAAAGTTCACTTGCCTCTTTAAGGGAGAACTTCCAACAGAGCAAATCCCCAACTACTAGTAACTTCATAAGCCTTATTTTACGTTTATTGATCCTCATCTTT
Organism: Pinus albicaulis; assembly: GCA_034641835.2. Lineage (NCBI taxonomy): Eukaryota > Viridiplantae > Streptophyta > Pinopsida > Pinales > Pinaceae > Pinus > Pinus albicaulis. The sequence continues at coordinate 1,378,907,200 of CM076580.1, read as the reverse complement.
AGAGAGAGATAATTCTCATTTAAATTGGTAAGAGTTGCTATAAATATTAAATTTAAATTTCTTGAAAATCTCATAACTTTAGTAATAAATTAAATTTTATAAAAATATAATTTTTAAGTTATATTAAATCTAAATTACTTATAAAAATTTTAACTTATGTTTTTTAAATTTAAGAATAGATTGAATTTTATAAACCAATATTGAATTGTTTAAATTGTATTTTTGAAGAATTTATTTGTTGAGATTCAACAAGATGATGATCCTAGTGAAAATTAAGCACCTACACTAGATGGGGCCCACAAGCTATTTTTAGGTGTATGTCTATTTTTAGAATGGTGAGAAAAGTCTATTTATAGCAGGAATATATTTATAGATGGTTGAGAAAATTCTATGTATGGATGGGCATCTATTTTTGGAATGCATGTGCGAAGTCGGCTCGTGGATTGCATGTCTAAAAATAGAATGCATGTCAATTATTATTATCTCTTAATAATAATTAGACAATAAATAATAATCTATTCTCTTGAAGCACTTGATTTCAGTTAACTGATGTGGAAAACTAGTTGACTGAAGGAATTTCGAGTCAAAGGTTGGTTGGTGGGACAAGCTAGTGGACTTCGTTGTAACTGAGTGATACAAAGTTGTAGCAGAGTTGGATGTGTAGTTATGTGAGCTGTAAAGTAGTTTAACTCAGTTGTGCTAGTTGTAACTAAAGACACACTAGTGAGAGATCAGTGAATTAAATATTAAATTAATTCACATGGAGTGATCTCACATGAAACTGAAGATTTACTACTATTAACTACATGCATGTTAGATCCAGTGGAGACCCAATTGAGAGATAGGTGAAAGGGATAGTTTGACTATCAGTTGTGACTATAGTGGGTGCACACTTGCAACCAAACACACATTGGAGATGCCAATGAGGATTTCGTAGTCAATGCAAGAAAATATATAATTCATTCAGGGATTGTGATCAGCAGGGATTGCGAAGTGGAGGCAGGCCGTCAGGAGGCAGTAAATTAGTGCATGAATATGCCAATTTTTGTATGACAGCGTGAGACGATTGTATATTGTAATGAGAGTTCTTGGATTAGAGTTTTGTATGAGATTGCTTCATGATCCATGATATATACATAATATATGATAGTGGGGCTTTTAGCTTTATTCTTTCCCAGTAAAAACATATGTGTTATGTGTGATCGATCTTTCTTCATGTGTTTGCAATTGGCGATTAAATTTCCACAAAGATTTAAGTAGAAGGATTCTGTATTTAATAGTGGCATATAATTGTTAGATCAGGAGAATCCACGCAATACATAATTGTATTAAAATTTCTACATTATTATTATTAATATTTTATATTAAAAATTGAATGAGTTACACATTTTCGTCTTATTAAGAACTAACTAAATTATTTTACCTTTAATCATTTTTTCCTTGTGAGTATTGAAATATTTTACTAATTATGTTAGATTGAATATCAATGAACTATCTAAGCAATAGAAAAATATTCAATCATAATTGCAGTCATACTAAACTTTGTAATTTATAAAAACATCTTTGCAATTTTTTTTAGTAAGACGTTTTACATGCAATTTCATATATAAAAGTTTGGTATAAGTTCACCTATACGTAATATTTAATAAATATTATTTCACAAAAATAAAAATCATGATGATAACCATATAACAAACATAAACATCTACTAAGATACATATTCGAATTCACTACCACCATCTAATTATATACACATATAAACATCATTATCTAGCACACAAATATAATAATCTAACAGGGCATCATCATCATGATAACATCTAACAGAACACAAATTTTGTAATATAACATCATCACCACACACATCCTAAAATTTCTATACATCTCATGTCAAATAATTGCTATCACATACACATATATTTGCAAGCACATTAAATGAACATATCTAACATGACCTAACAATATATGCATCAACACCAACATATAAATTAAGTACATAAACATGAACGAAAAAAATGCACCATATATATATATATATAACTATAATCAAATATTTGATATGACATATGTAGTAGTGCTAACCAGGTTTGAAGTAGAAGATGATGGATGTTAAACTACTGTCTCAATGCAATCTATCAAACTTTGAGGTGGAGGAGGAGGTTGTTGGTATTCCATGTCAGGAGAAACATAAGGCACATCCTCTAGCTTTGTCATCTCATCATTAGGTGATTGAGGAGGAGGTGTACCACTAGAAGGATCACTGACACACTAACAACCATGATCCAGTGGGATAGTACTACCAGAAGCATCATGAACACCACCCTAATCATCATGATCATGATCACCACTCTCATCATAATGATCATGATTACCACCCTCATCATCATGATCACCACCCTCTTCTGAAGTATCTTCTACTACAAGCCATGCACCCCTCATAATTTTAAGTAGCCTACTAGCTCCAAAGACATGACACATAATATACATCATCTCACATGAACATACTTGTAGAGATACATGAACCTAGGATCTGCACTGATATCTTGAGCCCTCACAAGGCAGACTCCCTCCTCAACCAAAACTCTAGTTAATTGTCATAGTAGTCCATCCAAAATGAAAGACCAACCCTATGGCCCTGGATGCCCACGACCCCTTAAGGATGTGCCTCACCCTCTTGGGCCTTGCCCATCTCCTCATCTCCTACATCTGGTAGGGAGGAGGCATGCCTCCAACGAATGTGCTGATGTATGCAAAATATATAGTACACAATAATAAGTAGACAATTTCATTAAAAAATTAAGAAAAACAAGTTAAAGAACGTGCTAGAATAAATTTTAATATTATAATTAATTAAAGCAATAAAATGAAACTAGATTAATTTAAATAAAACACTAACATTACCTCTATCATTTGGAGGCTCAACCAGTGTGAAGAGGATGTTGAGACACTGCCTCCAATCAATCCCCGCATTTGAAAATTCCAATGAGACAAACACATGGTCATTCTCACTGTCAAATAGCGCTAGTTCCTAGGTGAAAATCTTGGTCGAATACTCTGGCATGCCCCTCTTGGGAATCATCTACCCCCTCATGCACATCTGAACCTCAGTGATTGGCTTAGGAGGGTGACTGATCCGGGTAATTTTATGATACCCTCTAAACCAAGACCTTTTACTTCGGTTGTTGTGTTAGAATTACATTTGATTACAAGCATTAATGACACATATGCAAATATAATCAAGAGGAAAACATGTCAATAATCACACAACAAAAATTCAAGTCGTTTAATAACGGATTTCCTCCAGTGTGGACTATGTCTCCGAGCCTCGGTGTCTCAATGGTGTTGGCCGCTTCATTTAGTGTTGTAACTGGTGATAATGTACATGGATGATGTTGAATTTTTAAACAAGGAAAATACCTCAACATGAGTGGAAAATTCTCTCCACAAGACGTTCCATTACAAGGAACTCTCACTCATCACAAACCTCCTATCAGCATGAAAACTTCACACATGGTGACAAAGAGTATCCCACCATCAAGGCAACAAAGGGATCTCACAACACAAATTACCATCCATGATAAGTACATACCACATTAATACACATAAATATTCCACATCTTACATCAGCAGTAATCAACAATAACAAGTAAACATGAAGAATCCACATCATACATCAAGAAGGAATTGACATGACATAAAGCATCCTACAACAATAACCAATGAAGTACATGGAAAAAACACTTCATATACCTCAACTCTGATGCTAGTTGAAGAATGGGTTGCTCAATCGTTGGATCTGAATGCACCATCGCAAATGTGGCGTCGAATGGAAAGAAATCGACTGTCCACATGCTAAAATCCGACACTGTCATCCCCATCTGGAATATGGCCGAAAAATCGAGACCTTTGTGGTAGAAACTGACACTTCCATCAGGTTCGTGTCACCAAGAGGTATAAAATTCATATAAAATTTTTCTAATTTGGACACTGGGAAAATTTGGCCCCTCTGGAAATGAGGCTCAATCATGGTTCCATTGCCTCTAGATTTGGCTTATGGTTCCAACTGCATAAAATAATAATGTCTTTAATTTCGTGCCTACTCCAACCTGATCTTTTGGACACACTGAAAAACTAAGTTTAAATATTAATATTTGGATGGATTTTACAAAGTCGAGGCAGTTGGCACAGTGTTCAAAATCCGTAATTAGGAGGAGAGGGGTCAGGGGATCAAATACCACCCCTCTTGTTTTGGTTGATAATTGTATTAATAATAAATAAAATTGGGTGGGCAGGTCCACTCCATGCAGCTTGAATTGACCCTTAACTATTCATCATTTAAAGGTGGTTGAGGTGGTGGGTGGGTCCACCTCCAAGAAACCCGAACCAACCACCATTCGTTCTATATTCTATGTATAATGATAGAGTTTGGGGAGGGGGCAGGGGTCATGATCCATCCCCCCTTTTTTTTAATATGATTTTTTATATGGTTGGGGTAGGGGCAGGGGTCATTACCCGCCCCTTTTTTATATATTTTTTCATTTCTTTAACCATAAAAACACGTTTTTAAACTTCTTGTTTTTTGACCAAAGGATTCAAATTAATGATCCCACAAAATCGACCGGAATTTGGCTGGAGCTAGCTGGAATCTGGCCACTTGAATCCTGTGAAATTGCATCCTCTTTAACTTGTCAAGTCATCCAGTCAACCTTATAACTTTGAGCATCTCTAACTTTCGCATACGAACTCAGTTTGATGAACCATTTGCACCGTTGCGATTAGGACGACGAGATCTTCAACCTAAAACTAAGTTTGCCATGTTTTTTTCACTTTGATTTTTGAGATTTCATAAGCCCTCTTTGTCTTGTGTGTCTCTGGAGCCACCTAGATCATTCCTCCCCAATGAGGAGCTTTTGGTACTCCAAAAGCATCAACAATAATTTGCAACCGGTGTGTACAACGTCTGCACCACAAGTGTCCTAAAAAAGGTCACCCTTCCTTCTCCTTCACCTTTTTCCTTCGGAGAAATAGGCAATGAGCTGACACCTACATCCTCTGCAAACCTATAGTACAATATCTTGCAAATTACATGCTCAAATATGACCAACAATGACCCAAGCATCCCATAATTTCCACGAGTTTATAACACATACTCGGTGGTCAAGTTTACATCAACTGGAATCAATGATACCCAGCTATTAATACCAGTCCAAAGAAATCATTGTCGCATTGAAAGTGATGGAAAAACACATCATCACTTTTACAAAAGAAATTCAACACATGATTTACAAGACATGGCCATGACACACTAGAAAAACCATTTCTTACTCAACAAAGTGAACCACGATGAATGTGGTGGATTTGCTTGTTGAACATTTTCACTGACTGGTTTCTGCACGGGCTCTTTGTCCTTAAGACGTTGCTATGGATGGATTCTCCAACACGTGGCTCTTGGATGGCCACTTCTATCGCAGTAACTACAATGAGTCTTATTCCTCCAAACCTGCTTAACCAATTTCTTTCCCTGCCATGGAGAAGGCTTTCCACATCTCATCCTCCTTTGTGTTTCCATTCTTTTCCAACACTCAACAATGACATGGTTATGTAAACCAAAAAAATGAAAAGTTTTATTATGCGAAGATTTATGTTACGATTAGTAGCATGCTTATAATCAAAATGAACTTGCGAATATCAAGACTTATTATACCTTCCCTGGTGGTCTCTAGTGCGATCATGGTGATGAGAGCTTGTTTCAACTCTTCTATTGTGACATGCACTTCCATGGGATGATGGTGAAGTGTTCCCATCAATACTTTCTCCGAACGATTTCAAAAAGGTATATTTCCCTATAATGTCATTATGACGAGGAGAGCTTGCATCAACTTTCTCTCTGCAATATGTGATGTCATACGATGATGGTGAAGTGTTCCCATCATTCTATATCCTTGACAGTTTCATCAATGTCATGGAAGCTTCAGACACCTTTGAGCATTGTCCTTTATTTTATCCCAAACCTACGTAGCGAGGTCTCTGCACAACCTCCAATGGCTGAGTTATGCCTTGGCCATGAATGCCAAGCCCTCCTCCTTGGTACCCCATCCTGGTAAGGAGTCTCATGCCAGTTCTTGTAATGGGGATCTCCACATTTCCAATAGGAATAATCGCATGTGAAGATGAAACTGAAGAACAATCACAACTGTTAACCTCAGATGTCGATTTGGAAACAAGTGAAGAGGGCTTATTGAAGCCTTCGTTTCGCTTCACTTCCTTAAATGCCTCTATCACAGCTTGTAGTTGAAGTTGCAATTGCTGCTTCACTTATTATCTTCTTATAGAAAGGTATTTAATGCATCATGATCTGCTTGAAGACTTTGGTTGTTGCGCTTCAATTATTCCAATGCCTCTGTCATGGCTTGCAATGAAGTTTTACTCATTGCTTGTCCTCCTTATCCTCTTGTAGAACTGTTTTCAACTCAACATTATCTGCTTCTTGTTTCTCATAATATTCTTACAACATGTATGCTTTCTTAGATACCCTAAGCATGGTCTCATACATATATTTGACATCATCCATTGTTGCATGTTCAATGGTTCACGCTTGTGGTTCACATCAACAAGAAGACCCCTATGATACCACTTGATCCGGGTAAATTTCTGATACCCTTTTAACTAAGACCTTTTACTTTGGCTGATGTGTTAGAATTACATTTTATCAAAAGCATTAATGAACACATCTGAAAATATAATCAAGAGGAAAACATGTCAATAATCACACAACAAAAATGCAAGCCGTTTAATAATGGATTTCGTCCAGTGTGGACTACGTCTCCGGCTTCAGTGTCTTGATGGTGTTGACCACTTAATTTAGTGTTGTAACTAGTGATAATGTACATGGATGTTTTTGAATTTTCATAAAAGGAAAATCCCTCAACATGAGTGTCAAAGTCTCTCCATGAGACATCTTGTTACAAGGAACTCTCACTCATCACAAACCTCCTATCAACATGACAACTTCACACATGGTGACAAAGAGTATCCCACCATAAAGGAAACTAAGGGATCTCACAACACAAATCACCATCCATGATAAGTACATACCAAATCAATACACATAAAGATTCCGCATCTTACATCAACAGGAATCAGCGACAACAAATAAACTTGAATAATCTGCATCATACATCAAGCAGGAATCGACATGACATAAAGCATCCTACAACAATAATCAATGAAGTACATGGCAACAACACTTCATATACCTCAACTTTGATGCTGGATGAATAATAGGCTACTCAATCATTGGATTTGAATGCACCATTGCAAACATGGCGCTGAATGGCAAGAAATCGATTGTCCACATGCTGAAATTCGACACCATCATCCCCATCTGGAATATGGCCAAAAAATAGAGACCTCTTTTGTAGAAATTGACACTACCATTAGGTTTGTGTCACCAAGAGGTATAAAATTCATATAAAATTTGTCCAATTTGGAAATTGGGAAAATTTGGCCCCTCTGGAAATGAGGCTAAATCATGGTTCCACTACCTCTGCATCTAGCTCATGTTTCCACCTGCATAAAATAATAATGTCTCGAATTATATGCCCGCTCCAACTTGCTCTATTGGGTGCACTGACGAATTGAGTTTAAATATTAAGAGTTGGATGGATTTTACAAAGTTGAGGCAGTTGGCATAGTGGTCAAAATCCATAATTAGGAGGAGAGGGGTCGGGGGATCAAATCCCTCCCCTCTTAGTTTTTTTTACTATTGTATTAAAAAAATAAATAAATTGGGCAGGCAGGTCCACTCCACGCATAATGACCCAACCCTTACCTATTCACCATTTAAAGGTCGTTGAGGTGGTGGGCAGGTCTGCTTCCAAGAAGACCGACTCAACCACCATTCTTCCTGTATTCTATGTATAGTAACGAAGTTTGGGGAGGGGGTGGGGGTCATGATCCATCCCCACCCACCATTTTTTTTAAAATATGATTTGTTATATGGTTGGGGTAGGGGCGGGGTTCATGACCCACCCATTTTTTTATATTTTTTTTGTTTCTTTAACCATAACAACATGTTTTTAAACTTCTCGTTTTTTAATAGAAGGAGTCAAATTAACGATCCCACAAATTCTTTTGGAATCTGGCCAGAGCTGGCTAGAATCTAGCCACTGGAATCCTACGAAATTGCATCCTCTTTAATCTATCAAGTCATTGAGTCAACCTTAGAACTTTTACCAGCTCTAACTTTTGCATACAAACTTGGTTTGACAAACGTTTTGCACCATTGCGATTAGGATGACGAGATATTCTATTTGAAGCTGAGTTTTCCATGTTTCCATCACTTTGATTTTTGAACTTTCAAAAGCCCTATTTTTCCTATGTGTGTCTCTGGAGCCACTTGGATCAGTGACAGTCAAATGTAGGCCTCATCTCTAGAAACCTCTCAAAAAATAGATTAAAAAAATCTTAAGCGAAAGGGAAGGTTGCCCTCCCATGTATCATCTCACAACATCTATCTAAATCCATGCAAAACTACCTCAAAAATATGGCAAACCATCTGATACAACATGGCGCTTGAATCAAAGAATCGAAATAATAAAAAAATGGGAAACTAATGCATTTCCCATCACTAATAATGTGTGTAATGTTGGTGACTAATAACTAGAGGAACCTAACCTCCTTGCAACAAAATAAGAAATTTTTAGTTGTCCACCACACACTTGAAAATATGCTCGACAGACCACATGAGGCCTGATATATCTCTGAGTGTGGGAAAGTTTACTCTCAGTTGCAACCCCATGGGGGACATTAGGGAAATGTGGAAAATCTAGCATCTCTTGGATAGGATAGTGATAAAGTATATGTCCTCCTTAGAGGGCCTATACCATGCCCCATGACCGACATGGAAACCCTGATCCTGGAAACTCTGTCATCAGATCAAATGCACCAATAAGATAGAGTGTGCCTTTAGGGATGTAACCTCCTGATAGTACTTTAGGAGGTTTACATTCCTTAAGAGTGCTCGGTTTGCTGTAGTAATAGGGCAAAGGTATAAATCCCTCTCCCTCTCTTTGGCCTCCCATGGTCATACCATATTGTACCGGTCCGCCATTTTCTCCTTCTCTTACTACTGCTCCCTCTATTGATGCCTCTACTACATGATTGAAATACAATACATCAATCTCATACATGAAATACAATTTTTTTTATTAAATGAAAAATGTATTTATAAATATGGAAACATAACTTTCAATAATAATAAAAATCATCAATGCGCCCAAAAAACAGTCACACACCGACTTCGGTGCACTGTCAATCAAAACCACCGGCATCAGTGTACACATACATATGACACACCATTTTTTGTTCAAAAAATTAAATATTCATCACGGTGCATCATATTTATACATAGGTGCATGCATATAACCTTTTCACACTAGAACAAAATGTTCAGGTTATCGAATGCACTAAGCTATAGCTATATTTTTAAATATTATTTTTGCAGTGTGTTTGGTAAATATAAACGCACCGGGCATAATATGAAAAATGTATACACTGACGTACAATTTATATCTCTATCAATGTGTTTTAATTTATGAAATGCAATGCAACAATAGCGGTGAGTTATGTTCATGCATTGAATGATAGTGCACCTTGTAAATTTACGGGGTGCAATGTTATCTGTGTGAGTTGAACATATTGAGCGTACGACGCAAGGAATAAAAAATTAAAAAACAATGGAATTTTTAAGCTAATTTTAAATTCTAATTTGGTAAAAAATTAAATTAGAGAGAAACATAGACATTACCTGGACATTTTCTCATTTGGGGGGCATTGTTGACACGTAATGGAGATTTTTTTTTAACCATGGTTTGAAAAATTAGAAAATTAGGCAGTGACCACAGAATGGAAGGATGGTGAGACAAATTAGCACTAGCGATAGGGTTCTTGCATGAGGCAATATTGGCACCTATGCTTTAGATCTTTCCAATGCTATAGATGGTAGAAATGAAATTTACAACCACGATTTTTTTTTAAATTTAACCCTCCTCTGGTGCATTACTATAACCACACTGGGGTTGAAGATATCGAAGAAAATCACTTATTATTATTATTATTATTATAAAATATATAGTGGTACTTTTGTTAAGATGCCCTGGGGAATGCTATTACAAGTAATGCATCAATGCTTTGCTTGACTATAGCACCACTCTATTTTTTACAATTAAAAATGACCTAGTGGCGTTGTTTAGAAGACACCTTGGGGTGTTTTAATATATTTACAAAACCAATGCATCATTGGAAAATAACATTGCATTTTTTGAAGTTTAAAAACTATATTGGTGCTCCTTCTTGGTATGCATCGTCGTGTTTTACTACATGAAAGGCACCAGTGCTGTGGGTGTATATAGCATCGACAATTTTTAAAATTTAACCTTTTTCTAGTGTTATCAATTATTCAAGCATTGTTGCATTGTATTATTTAGTGCACTGTGTTTTTTAATTTTATAAAAAAAATTTCCACGGTGCACCATGTCCTATGAAACACTAGTGCTTGTATGGATAATAAAGCATCGATGTGTTTGTATATATTATATGCACTCTCCAAAAAACATCCATTAAAAAATTCGCATGCCCACCTCCACTAGTGACCTCTGCTACAATAATATTTTTGGGCTATATTTATAGGGGCTTTCACAAAAACCTCTGCTATAAGGTATTTTCCTTATAGTGTTAATGAACAATGTATTGTGCCCTTACTTGGATAAGTTTGTGATATTGTTCGTTGATGAAATTTTGGTCTATTCATTTACCAAGGAGGAATGTGAAGAGCATTTGGCTGCAAAATTACAATTACTAAAGGAACACAAAATTTATGCAAATCTTAATAAATGTGATTTATTTCAATCAAAAATCCATTATTTGGGGCATATTGTCTCAAGAGAGGGAGTGGTACTTTATCTTGAGAGGGTCAAGGCCATCATGGAATGGCCGACACCCAAAAATGTGGCTAAAGTGAGATGCTTCATGGGACTAGAAAGATATTACAGGAAATTAATTAAGAATTTCTCTAAGTTTGGTTGTATAATTATTGTCTTACAAAGGAAAGGAAAGAAAATTGAATGGATAGCTAATTTTGTACCAAGTTTTGATCAAATAAAGCAAATTTTAACTAATGTACTAGTACTAATAATAGAAAACCCTAAAAAGGATTTCATTGTATGCATGGATGCCTGCAAGGAGGGACTTGGTGGAGTCTTGATGTAAGAGGGCCAAGTGGTTTATTATGAATCAAGAGATGATCTAGGGGATGAAAAATTGCTCAAAATAATTTGAAACCAGTTTCAAATCATATATCTCATTTATCTGAATCCAACGACACTTGAATCACCTCAATCTGACACCATATGTGAAAGCAATCGTGTTCTGAAGTTTCTGACAAACAACCAAAAAGTAAACTTGTAGGGTTGACTGGGCGGGCTGTACGATGAAATTAGTAGCTGAATGGGCGGTATGATGTGCAATATGGTCCAATCTCGTGCCGACATGTGGCATGGACGTACAACGCGATTTGAGCGAGTTGTGATTGGTTGGTGAGTTTTATCGTGGACCAATGAAGAGATCCATGTGGCCCAATGGCCCAGGGTGCCACATGGCCCTCGAGATTCATGCACAATTTGAATGGGTTGAACGATAGGCCTCGGCTGGAATCGAACCCACGACCTTGCGTTCAATAACCAATTGCGATACTATTGGATCAAAAATGTTTCTTGTTATATATGCATGGAGGATTTATATCTAAAATGGATTTTTTTTTAATGTTGGTGGAGGGGGCGGGACACATGGCCCCAACCTCGGTCATATCATTGCAACTTTCCCACGGTGTAAGACAGAGGGGGAGGGAGGTTATCGCGAGCCCCGATTCTATTCAACCCACATGACAGACAATGGGGCTAGCAATGGAGGGGATGGCACGTGGCACCCAACCCACGACCATATGGCCCTATAGATGACCAGATGCAATAGAGCGGGGGGGGGGGGGGGGGGTGCATGGCCTCTATCTTACACCCTTAACCATATATAATTCCACATTATTGTGAAAAAAGGTGTAATTTGGGTGCAGGTTCCCTAATAATGGTCCTACATTTTACACTAGCTGCGGCAAAATACACGCTGAAAACATGTGAAATTATTGCTCAAAGGTTCTGCCAAAGGAGGAATTAGTTCTCTGGTTTGACAGTTTGGTCATTTTTTAGGACAAATAGCAGAGAAATGGAGAAGGAGGCCTAACTTGGTCATTTTTTAGCCTTTTTGAGCCCAAGAATAGCCTACACAAGGGTTTTTGGGTGTTCTGGACATAATAACAGCATTATTTTTGTGATTTTAGCATTATATGTTTATGTAATTTACATTTTCAGAATATAATATAAAGGTCCAACATTGGAAGCTAGACCCGAAGACGTAGCCTAGGACAGGTGAACTCTGTCTGCTTAATTTTCTATGGTTATATCTGCAAAATTTAACTAAAAATACTAAGTTTATGTGCTTTTGCAATTTTGATCCATTACCCACAAAACATAAAATAGCTTGAAAATGTTTTCAAGAAACCTTCATATTTTTAATTTCAAATCAAAGTTGTATCAGAGCATGGTTGTTTTGAAGGTTTGACTATTTTTGCAAGTGTTTTTGAATGATTACAAGGTCTAAGTTTAAGAGAGGATAAGGAGTACTTGAAGAACCAAATCCTCAAATTGGGTCAAGGAGGTCACAAAATCCAAAAACTCCACTAGTCATGGCACATGAATAAGGACATGAGTTGATGTCTGAGGACGATATATATTTTAGAAAGGCTTTATATGATATGTATGAGATGTTAAAAGTGTTGTACAATGAAAGGAAAACAAGTTTGAAAGGATATATTTAACATAAAATAAAAAAGGTAATGGTGGTGAAGGGAGAAAGCATCCACCTTCATCTTCACCTTCATCCTCACCTCCTTCTTCACCTCCTTCAACACCTAGACATACTTCTCCTAGATCTCCAAAAGGACATGCTAAGTATCATTTTCCTAAGCTTGATGTCAAGTTTGAATTTCATATGCACAATGGGGAAGTAAATGTTGAAAAGTTGGATAATTAGGTTCATCAAATTGAATTCTATCGCAAGATTGAAAGGATTAAGGATGATGTTACAAATATATAGCTTAATTCTCTTCATTTGGAAGTGAAACTCTCATATGGTGAGAGGCCATAACTCAAGAATATTTGAAGAAAATTGGTAAAATTATCTCTTCTTGGAATGATTTTGTAGCTACATTAAGAAGAAAATTTTATCCATTAGCTTATATGCAAAAAGAAATTATGGATTGGAAAATTTTTAGACAAGCTAAAGGTCAAAATGTTCAAAGTTACACACATAATTTAGAAGAAGAGCTTTAATCTTGGGTGTTGTTTTGTCTTCATAAGACACTCTCCTTAAATACATAGGTGGATTACATAGTTAATTGAGGCACACTAAATTTATGTTTAATCCCACTGATCTAGATGAAGTACGTACTCAGGAAACTCATTTAGAAGCAAGAGTCAAGAATGTTCCTCACGAGGCTAACAAAAAACCATTCAAATCTGGAGATAAAGGAAAGGGGAGGTTTAAAGGAAAAGAAAAAAATAATGCTATAGTCAAGAAAGAGGGAGAGAAACTTACCTGTAAACATTGTTCAAAAGAAGGCCATGATGAATACCATCATTGGAAAATACATCCATAAATGAGACCAAATAAGTTCAATAACAAGGGGAAACAAAAGATTGCTGCTACAACTCAACAAGATCTAGGATCTGATTCAAGCGATGAAACCAAAATTACAGCCATGGGAATGAAAGGTAAATCTTCTAATGCAAGTGCTAGTTCTTCTATTAATCCTATTGAGTCTCAAAATGATAAAGGAATAATTCAAATTTTCCATATCAGGGTCATTACAAAACATACCAAACTTGATACATTATTTGATAATGGATCCCAAGTCAATCTTATTTCTGAAGCAATTGTCAAGAAAATAAACTTAAAAATACACCTCATCCTAAACCTTACCCTTTGGTTTGGGTATGTTAATATGCCAAATTGCAACTGACAAGAAAATGTAAACTCAAGTTTTCCATCATTGCAAAATTTATAGATGAGGTAGAGCTTTATGTTGTACCACTTTACATATGTGGAATTGTTTTAGGGAGTCCATACTTGTATGACCGAAAATACATATTCTATCTTCATGAGAACAAATATCATCTTTTTAGATATGGAGTTGAGTACATTGTTAGAGCACATCACAATAATATTAACTTATCTCTTGTAAGTGTTGGTCGAATGAAAAAGCTTGTAATTTCTATTAAGATTTTGTTGTTGTTGATGATTAAAGCTAAAGATAATTATGAATATAAATCTTTTACAGGATTTGATTCAAAATTGAATCATGATTTGGTTGAAGTTGTTAACACTTATGACAAGATATTTCAAGAAGCTGAAGGGTTTCCTCCTAAAAGAGGAATCCAACATGAGATTCATTTGGAGTAGGATGCATCACTTCCAAACATTAGCATGTATAGAATGTCAATTTTCAAGAATGCAGAAATCAAGAAGAAAATTCAGGAGCTTCTTGACAAAGGGTCATCGGGCCTAGCACATCCCCTTGTGGGTCTCCTATTGTCTTGGTTCCAAAGAAGGATTGTACATGGTGCATGTGTGTGGATTATAGATATTTGAACAAAATCACAATAAAGAATCATTATCAACTTCCTTTCATCGATGATTTTATAGATCAGTTAAAGGATGTTGTTTACTTCACTAAGTTATATTTGAGAAGCGATTATCATCAGATAGGGATTGTTGAAGATGATATTTGGAAAAAATTCTTTCGAGACAAAACAAGGTTTTTTTGAATGGTTGGTTATGTCATTTGGGCTTTGCAATGCACCTGCAACATTCAAGAGAGTTATGAATGATGTGTTGAGATCATTCCTTGATGATTTTGTATTAGTATACTTAGATGATATTATGATTTTTAGTAAGACTCGTGAAGAGCATGTCAAGAATGTGAAAAAAAAAATAGATGTCTTAAAGAAATATAAATTGTATTTGAATATGTCTAAGTGTGAATTTGGGAAAACCTCTTTGGTCTATTTGGGTTATATTGTAGGAGGGGGTGAATTGAAGATTGATCCCTCAAAATTTGAAGTCATTGTGAATTGGCCTAAACCCAACAATGTAACAGAAGTTAGGATGTTTTTGGGAGAAACCCACTATTGGAGGAAATTTATTGCAAAATTCTCACTCTTTGCAAGACCATTACATGCTTTGACAAATGTGAAACATGTATTTCAGTTGGGAGGAAAGTAACATAAAGCCTTCGATACATTGAAAGAGAAAATTAGTAAAACACCAGTTCTAACACTTCCAGATCTTAAGTAGCCATTTGAGATTCAAACTGTTGCAAGTGATTATGCCATGGGAGAAGTTTTGATGCGACATTGTAAGCTTATTTTTTATCATTATGAAACCTTTACCAATGCACTAATTAACTATCCAATTTATGATAAAGAGTTGTATTCTTTGGTACAAAGAGTTAATAAATAGAGGCACTATTTGATGGGTAAAGAAAATATTATTCATACTAACCATCAACCTTTGCAATATTTAAAATCACAAACCAAGCTACAACAAGCTAGACATTTCAGGTGGATGGGATTCCTACTATAATTTCATTTTGTAATTAGGTACAAGAAAGGTATATACAACAAAGTTGTTGATATGTTATCAAGGCCTATTGTTAATGCACATGACATACTTAACTAGCATAACTCAATCATGCATGAATGTTACATTGAACAATATTCTCAAGATGATGATTTTAAAGATGTTTATTCAACTTTGATTCAAGGAAATCATGTTGAAGAGTTAGATTATCATGTTCATAATAAGTTGTTGTATCATCTTGGAAATTTATGTGTTCAACAGGGTAAAAGATTCAATTTCATAAGGGAAGGACACACTTCTCTTATTGTTGGTCATTTTGGTGTAGGAAAAACAATTGCACAAATGCATAGGTATTTTTATTGGCCTCACATGAATGAAAGTGTTTCAAGATATGTAAGAGGATGTTCCATGTAATCTACTAACAAGCCCAACAATAAGAAACTGGGTTTGTACACTCCACTTCCTATTCCCTCTAGTCCTTAGGAAAGTATTTATATGGATGTTGTAGGGGGATTACCAATGTCTAAGAAAGGTAATGATTATCTATATGTTCTTTCAGATAGTTTCAACAAAATGTGTGTGTTGATGCCATGTAAGAAATAGGTTACAATTGAACAAACCACAAAGATGTTCTTTTTAATAGCCCCAGTTAAAAATCCATGTAATAAAGTTAATAAAGGAAAAAATAAGACCAAGGTCATGGGACACATATTCCAAGCTGAATTATTTGAAAAAACATAGTAACGGGGATCACTGGTGATTAATTAATGGCCATTGAAGTTAACAAAGGCATTGGCAAAGGAAAATAGGCATATATTGGCATTTTATTTATGAAATAAAGGAAAAGAGGAGAAAAGGGAGATGAAAGGTCACAAATTTGCATGTGAGGAAAATTGAAGGAGAAATAGAAGAAAATGAAGAAGATAGAGGCATCAATGATAAAAAGTCTTCTGAGGATTAGTTCACGGTTTTTTATCAATTTTAGCTTGGAGCTCTCTCTCTCTCTCTCTCACTCATGCACACTTAGAGAAATTTTGGAGAATTTTTGGAGTACATTGGATTTGGAGAAAGAAGGAAAAGGAAAGCAGGAAAGCACAAGGGGAAAATGGGATCAAAAACTATAGTTGGATTTGTTTTCAAGTATCGAGTTTCATGTATGATTTACTTTCTATTTTTGGCATGCATGGTGTATGCATGTGGTTATTTGGTTATGATATGTCATTGGCATGGAGGGTTTCCTGGATTGAAAGTGGTTCTTCCTAGCCTTGTCATTTCTTGGATAGCCATGGTGTTGTGGGTTTTCCCATTTTTTTTTTGATTGGTGCTCATGTTCCTTATGGATTTGGGTTGATTCATTAGTTCCTATAGCCTTGGTTGGACAAACACTTTGGAAGCACTGGAAAAACTTGGGTTGAGTTACTAGTCTTGGAATTCTTGGTTGGACAAAAGATTTGGAGCCCTTAGTGGGTTGAGTTACTAGTCCTAAAGCCTTGGTTGGACAAAAAAAACTAGAGCCCTACGACAATTGTGGGTTGAGCTACTAGTCCTGGAGCTAGGTTGGAACAAATGCTCTGGAGCCCTGGACAACTTGGGTAGAGGCCAACCTGTTGATTTTAGTGATGTCCGACCGTGAGGTGTAATCACTCATTGAGGGTTGAAGTGGTTTGTCCTATAGAATATCTAGTTTGATTTTGATTGATATGTTCCAAGATGTCCCACATTCATGCTTGGAATATGGCGCGGGGGTGATTGGCTGAAAGAGAGATTTGGTTCAGCCCAATCTATAGGCGAGTGGTACATGGAAGTCCCAGACTTGGTTGGATTTTGCATATGTTAATAAGAGTTATTTCCTCTTGTATTATATGAGTAAATGTACTTGTTATGATGTGGATTTGATGGTTTTTCAATCATTGTTATTATTATAGTTATATATTGGTTATAAGCATGGTTTCAAGACAGATTCTAGTTATGGATATTATCATGTTTTTATTGGTAAATGATTGGCTTTTTAATGCATGATATAATAAATGTTATGGAAACTGTTATGAGAGGGCATTATACCTTGATGATTTTTAAATAAGTATCAAACCCCTATGTTTAGATATGAATTTATGACCCGTAGAGTGCTATGTACACAAAGTGTTTGTATAAATAAATAATTTGGACCTCCAACTTCACGGGGTCATAACTTTGGCATACGATCTCCATTTGACTATCATAATGCCTCGTTTTGAAGATCTCCACAAGGAGGTCGAAAACAGATAGGTAAAATTGCCTTGCAATTTTTCAATCTCTCTATTTTCCCTAAAAATGTCATTTATGCCCTCAAAATGACCTCAGAAGTTTAGAACCCAAAAAATTGCAAAAAATAGTAAGTTGTGTTAAATTTAAGGAAACAAAACTAAAAATAATCATGTTGGGTCAAGTTAGGATGATAAAAATGTGATCATGTGTCACTAGGCATTTGTAATCAGTTCTGGACATGTGGACCCCATTTTCCATAAGTGCATTTTGGAAATCATAGCTCGCATGATAACTCTCATCTCATGTTTACCCTAGCGAGATTGTAAATTTGAGTAAATGTGGGAGGAGGAATTACATTATTCCTAAATGTATGGGTTCACTTTGGGTTTCCAATCCCATGTTGACATGTGCCATGGTCGTACAAGGCGATTTGGAAAGTTTGGTTGGTGAGTTTTGTGGTGGAGAAATCAAGAGGTGCCCCATGGCCTAATGGGAGAGTGCCACGTGACCCTCAAGATTTGTGCAAAATTTTAATGGGTCGACCGATAGGCCTCCTTTGGAATCGAACCCATGACCTCATGTTAAATAATCGACCAACATACCATTGGAACAAACATGTTTCTTGTCATATATACATGGCAGCTTTATATTTAAAATGAATTTTTTTTTAACGTTGGCAGAGGGGGTGGGGCACATGGCCCCAACCTTGTTCATATGATTGTGACGTGCCCATGAACATAGCTATTGATCAAATAGGTAATTGAACTAGTATCTACTTTTTTGAGGTAGCAAAAAAATCACCCAATTTTGAAAAGTGGTGATGCAGAATCACCCTTTTTTTTAGTATATTTTTTACACTTTAAATTTTTTATTTATGAAGTATGAACATTTGTTTTAAAATGATATTGATTTTCATGCTAATATTGAAAAATGTTGATGCAGCATCAACCATTTTTTTTAGAGTGGTGATTTTCATGTTGGTAATAAAACATAAAATTAAAATGAAAAAACATGACAAAAAAATCAAATATATAAAAAATATATAAAAATAATAAAAAAAACCAATAAAAATATATTAAAAAATAAAAAATTAACTTGTAAAAATAAAAAAAAATAAAAAAAAAAACAAAAAAATTCGAAAATTAAATTAAAAAATGGGAATTAAAAAAAAAAAAAACACATGTTTTAAAGAAAAAAATATAAATCGAACCAAAAAATAAAAAAAACATCAAAAACATTTTTTTATAGTTATAAAAAAAAACACATAATTAAAAAAATGAATAAAAATAAAATTTAAATAGAAAATTTAGAAATAATCAAAATTAAAAAATTAAAATTAAAAAATAAATAAATAAAAAATAACTAACTAAATAAATAAAACATAATTTAAATTAAAAAAAAAATATAAGAAAATAAAATATTTTTTTTTTAAATTAAATTTAAAAAAAAAAACAAAATTTATAATTTTAAAAGATAATTAAAATAAAAATTTTAAAATAAAAAATTAAGATTAAAAAACAAAAAAATTAAAAAAACATTTTAAAATAATTAGAAAAACAAAAATCTATTTTTTCTTAACATTAAACCATTTTAAAACTTTTAAAATTAAAAAAAATGAAAAATAAATAAATAAATAAATATAAATAAAAATAAAAACAAAAAATTATATATATATATATATATATATATATATATATATATATATATATATATATATATATATATATATATTGGCTTTTACTTCTGTTTTTTTTTAAATGTTGAAAATTTACCCCCAAAAAAAGGTTATTCAAGAGTACAACTTTTTTTAAAAATGTTGAAAATTAACCCTGAAAAAAGAAAAAGGCTATTCCAGAATACAACTTTTTTTTTTTTGGGTTGTTTTTCCATGGTGGTTTTTTGATTTTTTTTTTTTTAGAGTTCCCGTTTGATCGATAACTATGTTGAATTAGTTTGTATCTTTGCAATGCTCATTTTCTTGTTAGCATTGGTCAAGGCGGAAATATTATTTTGGTTAGCAAGAGTGGGGTTGATCACCTCTTTATAGTAGCGTGGCTTCTTTTTTCCCTCTAACTCCTTATCATCCCACAACTTATCCTTAAATTTTGAAGTAATATTATTTTTAATATCATCCTCATCCTCCAAGATGATCTCCTCCTTTATCCCCCAATGGCCAAGCCAGGATTGGGCATCTTTATGGTAGTCGCTTTTGAGCTAGGGGTGGGGATTTTGACTAGAATTAGAAGAAATTTTGGGGAGCCTTTTGGATTTAATATTGTATAGCATCTTGTTATACATCAGATACCTAAACATCGACATGTTTTCAATGGGGGAGAAGCTATATTCAATCGAAAGAATAGGGTAGGGAATATTTCCTTTAATATCGAGGTTGTAGGTTATAAATTGTTTTTGTATCATCTCAATATTTCTCCATGATTCTCTAGATATACTATAACCCCAAACCTCACATTCATATAAAATAACAGGGGTGACAAGAGTCTCAAACAAGAAGTTATTTTTACTCTAAACCCGAAGATCTATTGACTTACAATTGCTTTCAAGCTCATATTAACATACAACCTCCTATAATCCTTTTCTCAATGATGTAGTTCCAATTTAGCTTATGTTCAATGTCAATACCTAAATATTTGTATGTGGAAAACTTCTCCAAGTAATTGTTATCATAAATGAAATTTTATCATAGTTGATGCATTTGGAATTAATTATCATGACTTTATTCTGGTCGATATTAACAATCATACCCATATTGGAGCAGCAATCATGGAGGATTCTAAGCGACTTATTAAGATCATCAAGGATTTTATCAAGAAGAATGATATCGTCAGCTTAAAGGAGAGAAGTAATGAGTATACTAGTAAGCTTGGATCCATCACATCGTACAGTTTCTAAACGCTCTTCTATCTTATCAATGTAAATGCCAAAAAGGGTAGGGGATAAGGGACATCCTTTCTTAACCTCGATATTGAATTTAGTTTCCTCAGACCAACCCTCAATGGTCTCAAGCTTGGAAATAATATTCTTGTATAACCTAGTTACAAAAACTCTCATCTTGATAGGAACCAGCATTTCATCAAGAATTTTCCATAAATTCTCTTAAGGAACAATGTCAAAAGTTTTTTTAAAGTTAACAAAACAAAAAAACAAATCATTTTTACTATTGTGACACTCCTTAAAAATGGTCCTAATAGTGACAAGGTGGTCAATAGTTAACTGACACCTCCTAAAACCAACTCTCCCTTTAGCTCTTTTACCATGAATCTCAATCTAGATGCTAATCATATTTTCTAAAATGAACCCATACAATTTGGCTAAAATGTGGATAATCATGATAGTCCAATAGTTAGAGGGAACAATTTTATCTCCACTTTTAAATACATGTGCAATAAAGCTTTTCATCGAAGGCTTGGGGAAGTATTGTTTCACGTCCAATTTGAGGAGTTTGTGTATATGCAGGATGTGGATAAATCTTCCCATTTTAAAAATGTTAGCTTGGTATACTTCAATATCCCTAGCCATCCCATTAACAAGCTTTGTAATCCAAAAGTCCACATCATCCAAAGAAAATATATCTTCCTCTATAGGAGTGTTTACAATGTTTCCCATGTTGTCTGGTAAGTCATAAATATTATTAAGATAGATATCCCATTCCTTTAAGGGATCAAAATATCTTCTTTTGTTTTACTGAAAATAATATTCCACAAAAAAATTCTAGGCTCAACTTTAGAGAGGTGAAGAAGGCGCTCTTACCTCTTATTTATATTTACCTTTTCTTCCTTTTGATAATATCTTTGTAGACACTTATTGTTTTAAGCTTCACAATTTTGTTAAGATAATCTCTAATCGCTTTCTTGGAAAAATTACAATTCTTATAATACCAAGGGTTAGAAGTTCTATTTTTATTTTTATACAATACCTCGGTAGATAATATTTAAATGGTAGTGGAGATGGTTGTAATAAAAGCGCGGTAGATGTTATCAATGTTATCATTGTATGTTAAGGGGCCTAAGTTCCTTGTTAGATATTTTAATAATATATCCTTTTTACTTTTGTCAATGCAAGTGTGCCTTTGGCTCTCACCATTCTTTTACATGTGGCTAGTGTGTATATCAAGATTTAGAGTTAAGGATAGAGGTTTGTGGTCAAAATTGGGCTTGTAATCATATAGGAGGCCAAAATTAGCAACACGGTTGAGAGCTTGGATATAAGGCATTACATAATGCACAACACTATTTCCAAGCCCATCAATACAATTCATCTAACCAAATTTATGCCACTTTTTAATCCCATTACAAATAATGAAGTCTTAGGAACTTCAAAGCTTGATTACTAATTAGCTTAGTATCAAATAGGTTCTCAATAATATCTTCAAAATTACCTTTTAATTTACTAGCTAAGTCATAATCCTCATCAAGCCATATGGGGTTAGGATTAGTGTTATTACTTAATAGAGTAGCTTGGTTAGTAGTGGTTCTCGCATCGAAGTCCCCAAGAAAAAATATGTGTCCTTTTTTCCTTAGATTGTGAATATCATGTTCTAAGGTAATAAGGAAAAAAAAGACAATAATTTATATATTTTTAATTATATGTATTAGGTTATTTTTTATTTTTCAATGCTATTTTAATAACACTTTCATTTCATTATGTTATTTATATAGTTATTTTTCATTTTCAATTTAAGAAATAAAATAAATAAATAAATTTTAAAGTTATGTAATATAAAGATATACTCTTATTATTTTTTTATTTTTAGTATGAAGTTAAATTATAATTGGATGATGATAATGATTATGATTCACTAAGACCATTGTGATTTATAAGACTTTAAGAAATTAAGAGATTAATTGAGATTCTTTAACATTTTATTTTCTATGATAAAAAATAAGGGAGAGAAGTATTCATAGATCACCATATTTAGGTTTTTTAAGTGTTAAACACACACATGGTGTATGAGAAGCTAAAACACACAAATAGGAAAGATAGGCATTCATTGTTCATCTTATTCACCATAGATGTACATTTATAATACAATGGTTTGACTCTTGGATTCATCTTCCAAGGTCACTTGGACTCCTTTGTGACTCTTCGCCTTCCACACCTACCCATAGAGGATTAGGTGTTCAACATTCCACCCCTTAATCCGAAGGGGTATGTGTGAGTCCAAGAAGAGAGTTGTAATACAAATCTGAAAAGTATGCATGGCAGTACTTAGGCTGAATCAGGTCTCTGAAATGTTGGTATAAAGAGGTAGTTTAAGGATGACCACCAAAAATGGAACACAACGCTTATTGTAGTTCCCGAAACTCTTCCAAAACTGGCAAGAAGCTGAGGGCTTTTGCTAGAGGAAGTGTCCCTCATATTTGAAAAGGGACACCTTTAACCTAAAAGAAGGGAAGTCTACAACCTGTGATGGTTTAAGGATGACCACCAACACTGGAATTCTTAATGCATTTCTTGGAACTTAACCAAAACTGGCAAGAAGCTGAAGTCTTATGCTAGAGGAAGTGTTCTGAAAGAGGAAGAATATCAACCTCACATAGATGGTTTAAGGATGTCCACCAACCAAAGGCATGCTCATGGGAATCTATGTCTTTGGCTACAACTCTGAATCTAGAATGACGAACTATGGCTTAGGCTCCCTTGAACTGCTATGTATCTGGCTACAACTTTGAATCTGGAATGAGAGATTGTGGCTCAGGCTCGCTTGATGTGGCGTCGAAGCTTGTAGATTACCACCAGTTTCCCCCTGTTAGGTAGAAGGTGAGATGATGGAAAAAACTCAACTGCAAGTTTGTTCAATATTCTAGAACAAATTCTGACATGTGACTTAAACATCTTCTTGGCTGTTGATGCCCATTGCCAAGAAGCGATCCATCCAAGATGAATATTTGTTCTTGCAGGAGGCTTGTTTCTGAAGCATCTGTGTGAAGAATGGGTGTGCCGACCACAGTGCTTGCATGGGTGAAGATCAAAATAGTGATCTTTCATATTGCCAACGCAATCACAGTGTTGGAATTTTACAATTTTTTGTTGTTGTTGCTGTGGAAGAGGAGCAGAATCTAGAACAGTTGAAGGTGAATTGCCATGAAGAAATCTGACACTCTGAAATTGAATGGGCTTGGAGTAGTCCGGATGTTAGGTCCCTATATCACTAGTATAGCCCCTTATTATTGTTAGTGTAAACCCCTTATTGTTATTATTGTACCCTTGTAACCCCCATTTTGTTATTATTGTGCCCTTAAATTATTATTGTTAGGTCGCCTAGGATTACATTGTGGCCCACTAGGATTACATTATGGCCCCATGGACTCCTATATATAGAAAGGAGGTTTTGTGAATTGTATCATCCAAGAATTGTTCATTTATGTAATGTATTGGAGGTTGCCCCCTCGAAGTGGCTCATTTCTAAGGCGTTTATATCTTTTTTCTTCTCTTTTTGAGTTGGTTACACAACATTTGGTATCAGAGCTTTGGGATTCTAGGGTTTCGCTGCTCCAAACAGGTCATCGTGGCATTTTCGCTATAACTTTTTTCCTACGAAGCTTCAGAAGCTGAAATTTTTAGGGTGCGAAGCTGAAATCTTGAGGAAGGTTGTCTAAAAATTTCAGATCTTGGTTCGCAATATTTGAGGAGATATCATCTGTGGAAGTTAGGTATTTTTTCAGGCTCATAAACATGTCATCGTGGCATTTGCGCTATGGAGCATCAAAATCAGGTCAGACCTGTGGCATTTGAAAGAAGATTCATAGGGCTACTACAGGGCGGAATTTCAGATATCGAAGATTTTCAAGCACAGAGATAATACAATTTCAATATCGAGCTCCTCAAAGCTAGTAAAAGGTGTGTATTTTTTTTCCGAATTGCATAAGTCTTGTTTGAAGAATCAAGTTGAATTGATTGCAAGGGCCTATTGTAGAATAGATATAAATATTGGAGTCTGAAATGGCCCCTAAAAATAATTCAAAACCCATTAAGCCTTTAGAAGGCTCTACTATTACTCATGAAGATGAAGAATGGCAACATGACATGTCAAAATTACAAGAGCAAATGCAACAAATTTCACTCTCGCAAAGAACAACAAAAAATGAAATGGAAGTTTTGAAGAAAGGCGTGGAAACTAAGATGAATGGTTTGGAAGCTAAGATGGATGGCATGGAAGTCGGCATGGAAGCTAAGATGGATGACATGAAGAATGATCTAAAAGCATACAGGGAAGGCTTGATGACAAGCTTAAAACCAGAAATGATTCCTAATGGCGGAAATATAGGAGAAGAACCTCCTGATGAGAACAAAATAAATGTTAATCATGATTCCATAAACTCGAATGTTGGCAGGAAGAACCACCATATTTCAAAAATGGATATGAGGAAGTTTGATGGAAAGGATCCTGTAACATGGATACTACAGATGGAGCAATATTTTGATCTCCATAACGTGCAAAACACACAAAAGGTACGCATTGCAACTTTACATTTAGAACAAAACACATTTGTATGGTATCAATGGCTTTGCTCCCGTAAAAAAATTGTCACTTGGTCAATTTTTACGGAGGAAATGATAGCACATTATGAGGATACAAAGAGCAACACCTTCTTCACCCAATTGATAAATCTCAAACAAAAGGGTTTAGTGGGGCAGCACATTGAGGACTTCCAAAAATTGAATATAAGGGTAACTGATCTTACAGAGGAACACAGGATTGATCTATTCCTAGGCACTTTAAAGGATAACATCCAACATGAAGTTCGCGTTTTGGAACCTGATTCATTGGAGAAGGCATTCAGGTTGGCAAGAAAAGTTGAATGTAAATTTATGGCGACAAGGAAGCCTACCACTCAATTCTATAAAGAAGGAAGTGTTGCTACGCCTAGATTTCCACAACCTACAAGGTTGACACCACAACAATTGGAAGAAAAAAGAGCAAAAGGGCTTTGCTACGGTTGTGATAGCAAATACACTAAAGGTCATAAGTGTGCTGAGAAGAAATTATTTTACATAGATTGTGAAGAAGAAGAAGAAAATGAACAAGAAGAGGATATACACCGGGAACCACCCCTAGAAGAGGAAGAAATGAATCCGACCATATCGTGTAATGCACTGGCAGGAATTACCACTCCTCAAACTCTCAAGATAGAAGGACATATAAAAAAGAAAAGGGTAATAGTGTTGATTGATTCGGGTAGCACCCATAATTTTATTCATTATAAGGTAGCCAAGGAATTAAATTGTTTCCTATACCCAGCACCAGAATGTCAAGTGATGGTTGCAAATGGAGGAACTATAAATTGCTCTGGAAAATGCCATAATATCAAGCTAACCATGGGGGAATATGTATTGAATAGTCCAATGCTTGCCATTCCTATGGGAGGTGCTGACGTTGTACTAGGAGTACAATGGTTACAATCTTTGGGGACGGTAGCTTTTAATTTTCAAGAACTTTTCTTGAAATTTTTTTCAGAAGGAAAGGAAGTCGAATTACGGGGTATTGCAGGGAAGCCAGGAAGGATAATAAGCTCTAATGTCATGACAAAGCTTCTAAAGAAAGAACGGCGAGGCGTAATTGCACAATTATGCTCACTAGAAGTTCCAACATCAAAATCATCTATTTCTGCAGATCTCCAACAAGTCTTGGACAATCATTCCAAGGTGTTTGAAAATCCCAAAGGACTCCCACCTATTAGTGATCATGATCATGCTATTCATTTGATTCCGGGAAGTGTTCCTCCAAACATCGGGCCTTATAGATATCCTTACTTCCAAAAGAGAGAAATTGAACGTATGATTGCAGAAATGTTAGAGGCGGGTATAATTCAACCTAGTCAAAGTTTTTTCTCTGCTCCTGTAGTATTGGTACACACGAAGGATGGATCATGGCGAATGTGTCCGGATTATAGGGAGCTCAATAAGCTCACCATTAAAGAAAAATTTCCCATTCCTGTGATTGATGAATTATTGGATGAATTACATGGAGCAATTTATTTTACCAAGTTGGATCTTCGTTAAGGATATCATCAAATTAGAATGAAGACTGAAGATATTCCAAAAACAGCATTTCGAACTCATGAGGGTCATTATGAATTTTTGGTCATGCCTTTTGGCCTTACCAATGCACCTTCTACATTCAAGGGTTGATGAATTCCATTTTCAAACCCTTCCTTAGAAAATTTGTGCTAGTATTTTTTGATGATATACTAATCTACAGCAGGTCTTGGAAGGAACATGTTGAACATGTTGACAGGGTGCTCAAACTATTGCGGGAGAAACAATTATATGCAAAAAAGTCCAAATGTTTCTTTGGAGTACAAGAGGTGGAATATCTGGGTCATATTGTATCTCACGAGGGGGTTAAAGTGGACCCTAACAAAATTAAAGCCATTAAGGAATGGAAAGTTCCCACAACCATAAAGCAGTTGCGAGGATTTCTCGGGTTAACGGGGTATTATCGCAAGTTTGTTAAGAATTATGGGAGAATAGCAGCACCTCTAACAACATTATTGAAGAAAGATGCATTTTCATGGACTCCTGAAGCAACTAAGGCCTTTGAACGTCTTAAAGAGGCAATGTGCCTAGCACTGGTCTTAGCTACACCAGACTTCACAAAAACCTTTATTGTGGAATGTGATGCCTCAGGAAATGGAATTGGTGCAGTTTTAATGCAGGAAGGAAGACCCATTGCTTTTGAAAGTCGTCCGATCAAAGGAAAGTATTTACAGAAACCTATTTATGAGAAGGAAATGTTAGCAATACTACATGCACTAAAGAAATGGCGAACTTACCTAATGGGAAGACACTTCAAGGTAAAAACTGATCATGATAGTCTTAAACACTTTTTGGAACAAAGACTATCGTCAGAAGAACAGAAAAAATGGGTCACAAAGATGTTGGGTTATGACTTTGAAATAATCTACAAAAAAGGAAAGCTGAATGTTGTTGCAGATGCACTCTCAAGAAAGAATGAAGAGGTGGAAGCATTTCTTTGTGCCATTTCTATTATCCAACCAGATTGGATAACTGAAGCAAGAGATGAATGGAAGAAGGACAAAGATGTATGGATACTCATTCAAAAGTTGCAGCAAGATCCTAGTACATCTGATACATTTAGTTGGAAAAATGATTCCTTATGGTACAAAGATCGCTTATATCTTTGTAATAATTCCCAACTAAAACAAAAGATTCTTATGGAATTGCACACTTCTCCTTTAGGAGGACACTCAGGATTTTTAAAAACTTACCACAGGGTGAAGAAAGAATTTTTTTGGGATGGCCTTAAATCTGATATTCGAAAGTTTGTAGCGGAATGTTTGGTTTGCCAGCAGAATAAAGTGGAAACAATTAAGACCCCAGGACTTCTACAACCTTTATCCATTCCAAGTCAACGTTGGGAGGAGATTTCAATGGATTTTATCACGGGTTTACCTAAGTCCGAAGGAAAGAGTGTCATCATGGTGGTAGTTGATAGACTTACCAAGTATGCACACTTTTGTGCATTATCTCATCCATTTAAAGCAAGTACGGTTGCTACTACATTTATGGATAGAATTCAAAAGCTACATGGAAGCCCAAGGGTTATTGTGAGCGATAGAGATCCCATTTTTACTGGAAATTTTTGGACGGAGTTATTTTCTTGTTTGGGTACTCAATTAGCTCATAGCTCATCTTATCATCCTCAATCGATGGTCAAACTGAGGCAAGAGATGAATGGAAGAAGGACAAAGATGTATGGATACTCATTCAAAAGTTGCAGCAATATCCTAGTACATCTGATACATTTAGTTGGAAAAATGATTCCTTATAGTACAAAGATCGCTTATATC
This sequence comes from Pinus albicaulis, assembly GCA_034641835.2. NCBI lineage: Eukaryota > Viridiplantae > Streptophyta > Pinopsida > Pinales > Pinaceae > Pinus > Pinus albicaulis. The sequence continues at coordinate 1,378,878,377 of CM076580.1, read as the reverse complement.
TTTGTAAGAATTCCCAACTAAAACAAAAGATTCTTCTGGAATTGCACACTTCTCCTTTAGGAGGACACTCAGGATTTTTAAAAACTTACCACGGGGTGAAGAAAGAATTTTTTTGGGATGGCCTTAAATCTGATATTCGAAAGTTTGTGGCGGAATGTTTGGTTTGCCAACAGAATAAAGTGGAAACAATTAAGACCCCAGGACTTCTACAACCTTTATCCATTCCGGGTCAACGTTGGGAGGAGATTTCAATGGATTTTATCACAGGTTTACCTAAGTCCGAAGGAAAGAGTGTCATCATGGTGGTAGTTGATAGACTTACCAAGTATGCACACTTTTGTGCATTATCTCATCCATTTAAAGCAAGTACGGTTGCTACTACATTTATGGATAGAATTCAAAAGCTACATGGAAGCCCAAGGGTTATTGTGAGCGATAGAGATCCCATTTTTACTGGAAATTTTTGGACGGAGTTATTTTCTTGTTTGGGTACTCAATTAGCTCATAGCTCATCTTATCATCCTCAATCGATGGTCAAACTGAGATAGTAAATAAATGTTTGGAAGGATATCTTCGTTGTTTTGTATCTGATAAACAAACACAATGGGTCAAGTGGTTACCTCTCTTTGAATGGTGGTATAACACTTCCTTCCATACTGCAGCAAAAATGACCCCATTTATGGCACTTTATGGATATCATCCACCATCCATCACATCATCTTTAAGGAAAAATTCGAAGGTTCAAGCAGTGGAAGATCACATCGAGCATCAGCAAGAAGTTCTCCAACTCTTAAAGGATAACCTGAATTTGGCACAAAATCGAATGAAACAACAGGCAGATCAACATCGTGGCGAGAGAAGTTTTGATGTAGGAGATTGGGTATTTTTACGGCTACAACCATACAAACAAATGTCCCTCAAGCAAGCAAAGAAGGATAATAAATTATCACCAAAGTACTATGGTCCTTACAGGGTGTTGCAAAAGATTGGTACTATGGCATACAAATTGGAGCTTCCTGCTTCTTCGCGAGTACATCCAGTTTTCCATGTTTCATGCTTAAAGAAGGTTATAGGTGAAAATCTTCGAGTTCAAACAGTATTGCCAGAACTTGATGGGGAAGGGAAAATCATATTGGAACCTGAAGCAGTCATGGAAAAAAGAACTCGACAACTACGGAATCGATCAATTTCGGAGTATCTCATCAAGTGGAAGAACTTACCCACTGAAGATTCTACATGGGAGGATGAGAATTTTATACAGAAGCACCCGGAGCTACTCAAGTGTTGAGGACAACACTTTTTGAAGGAGAGGGGCATGTTAGGTCCCTATATCACTAGTATAGCCCCTTATTATTGTTAGTGTAAACCCCTTATTGTTATTATTGTACCCTTGTAACCCCCATTTTGTTATTATTGTGCCCTTAAATTATTATTGTTAGGTCGGCTAGGATTACATTGTGGCCCACTAGGATTACATTATGACCCCATGGACTCCTATATATAGAAAGGAGGTTTTGTGAATTGTATCATCCAAGAATTGTTCATTTATGTAATGTATTGGAGGTTGCCCCCTCGAAGTGGCTCATTTCTAAGGCGTTTATATCTCTTTTCTTCTCTTTTTGAGTTGGTTACACAACACTATATTCATTTGATTCTAAAAGGGTTAAATGCTTGGGAATGATTAAAGATTTAGTGGTCAATCTAGCCCAAATCCCAGCAAAAAG